>OY282558.1:386358651-386681151 GCA_958295665.1 Tipula vernalis | reverse complement strand
TAGTTATGATTCGCTAATACTTAAATGTACAGCACATTCTGTATATATATGTAAATTGTAGTATAATCAGTCCAGTCGCCGCGGCCTGATGAGAAGATTGATTTTTTCATAATCATAAGCTCATCAGTTCGAAACTGGATTGAATTCTCTTACAATCTTCGGAACATACTCGTATTAAAATCATATAATTAAAATAAATAGAATTACGTCTATTAGTCGGTTTCGTTGAATTACTGTTCGTAAATACTAATATACTTCTCGTGTTAATCGAAACAAAATTAAAATGGTCTAACCACCGGTGGCATATTAGATATTACATGAATTAATTAATATTCAACAAAAAATTAATAAAGCCAAAAGGTATCTCCAGGTCGCAACTTGAAAGATCTATCCTTGGAATTTAAAAGATGTTACCCATATGAGATCCATTGAGCACTTCTGCCTCAATAACGTTCTCTTTCATGCTTTTCACAACTAATCGTGTACCGTTGCATAATCCTTGTTTAGTGTTGCAATTCCGAAGTAGCATGACTATAGTTCCAACTTTAAGATTAAGAGTATGTTGAGGTAGCCCAGCCGGATTGATAGAATTCAAATATTCTAGTGGAAAGTTAAGACGCTCACTTTCATCTTCTGTATCTACTTCATCTATACTTAAATACACTCGAATTTGTCCAGGAAGCAAGCCAATAATTTCATTGTTGATTCCATCCACATCAACCTTCTTTGGGCATAAAATTACTTTTCTCGATAAGGTAGGGATGTTATTTAAAGAATGGCTTTTCCAAAAGTTTCTGTCACCAAATCATCGCCACAAATAAAATTTTCGGAAATTTCAATAGTGTCAGGTGGTAAGTTGTTCCCACAATCAAGTATTCCAGCTCCAAGTTGTAACAACCAATTATTATAGTATTGATCAACGCAGCTCATGTTCTCTACTAAACTCAGCTTCTCAAAATTGTGCCAGTTTTGCGAATACTTTAAGCTTGATTGAACCACGGCAGACCGTAATGCATGTGGAACAATAGCTAAACATTGCCGGAAATCCCCTTCAATTAACATGACCTTTCCACCAAACGGGACGTTTATTTGCATAACTTCTTGCAGCAACTTGTCAATTGTATTGAGAACATGAGTGGATGCCGCAGTGCACTCATCTATAATAATCAATTTTGCACGACGAATATCTTCTGCAGCAAGCATAGTCAATATTAGGTAATCCGCTTGTAACATTGGGTAGGTTGAAAGACTCTATAGTAAGTCCTAGTATTCTTAATGCGGATTGAATGTTATTTAAAGCATATGATTCGCAACTGGTGCATTGCTCATCCCAACCGTGGAGTTTGTGGCATATATCTTCAGTCATGTCTTCCTTATTTTCATTCCAAAGCAACAAAGGGTCTATAGCCGAGGAAAAGGCACAAATATATGCAAAAAGCTGTCTCATTTGGGCAGGCATAGGATACGATTTAGCGTCTTCCAGAGTTTTTTGCCAAATTGAATCATCTAAACGAAATCCTTTTCCCTTTGCTGCTTCCTGGTATGTGTCACAACATTTGACTCCGTTGCTAACTGCAATCGTTCTAACGTCTTTAAATGATTTAGCTCCCGTCTCATGTTGAAGCAAGAGTCTAAGATAAAATCTTTCAGAATCCTTGGTACTAACAGTATGCATACGACCAATCACCTTATTCCCACCACGTTGTCGCTTTTTCCAGGAAGTTTTTTTGTCGTCCCAAGCATAGTGAACGGGGATTTCTCAATATTTTCACTGGTTTGCAACTGGTCACCTGGATTTTGGTTGAGTTTAAACCAAGCAGTAAGTTTTGTATCTCTTGAAGTGGCATGGTCTGCTGCATGCAGTATATTCCCTATGAACTGTCAATCCGTTTATGGTATGGCTTTGATCATGCATTGGGAAATAAAAAATTCTCCAAATGGCTTTTGGTGCACTGACATAGCGCGAATCCACATACATTAAAGATTCATCGAGATTATTTTTGTCGGATACCGAAACATTAGCACAATCATGTCCTTTATACACAAAGTTAAACAAATATTTCACACTCTTTACTGAGGCATATATTTCAACGTTAATATGGCAGTTATATTTTAGACAAAGATATGGATTGCATGGGACCACCCAACGTGGCATTGATACACGACCGGGAAAAACTTCTATTTCGTTTGTCTCTCTTCTTTTGTACTTGGGGTAACCGTTCACATTTACCAATGTAATATCTTGAAATTCTTTTGGAAAACCTTTGGAACATTTCCCTTGCAACATGCATGAACTGTTTGGATTACGGTTGCCACATGGTGTATGGATCATATTTCTAACAATGATTTCAAAAAGATGCAGCGATAATTCTTGGTCAGGAATTTCAGCAATAATAATTTTGTCGATGTCTTCTTCAGTTCGTAATTTTGAATCGTCATCGAGAATGATTAAAATGTGACCATGTGACAATCCTCGCTTTTGAAATTCTATTACATGAACGATTCACAGTTCCAAAAAGAGATTTTTTCCATAATATCCGTTACTAAATTATTTAACTTTAGCCGAAAAGCTCTAGCTACCAAGTCTGGCCAATGTTCCACTTTTTGCCTGGGCTCAAGGTTTTCTAAGATTTCTTTCCATTTCGGATTGCAGGTCATGGTGATACAAAGATCCGGCTTGCCATACTTTGTAACAATTGCCATAGCATCCTGGTAATACTGTTGCATATTGCGAGGACTACCCTGAAAGCTAGATGGCAATATTACAGATTTTCCAACCTGCTTGTTTTCCGAATCTGCGTCACGATTTAAATATTCCATTAAAGCTTTATAGCTATCTGCTCTCAATGCCGGTTGATTGTTTCGGATCCATTGAAGATCGTTTGACTCTGCGCGATATAAGCGTCAACCACATACTGCTGGGTTAAACGTCCTGCGTTCAGCAACTGGGAAAACACCTCTCTAACTGGCAAACGATAAAAAAATATTCCTTCATTGATACTCGGAATCGCTTATCTGTCTCGTTTTTTTTACAGCGACAAGTTTTTGTGCTCCATCCTTCCTGACCCGTCGGAAATAAAATCGGGTACGTTAGGGTATCTAAATGAGGATAACGATGAAACGGTGGTTCTCCATCTTTACTTTGAAACACTATGGCCACTTCGTTAAACGTTGGAGCATTATACCGAATTTGGTCATTGTCTCCATCATAAAATAGTGCTAATGCCACCTTGGTTGGCTCAACGCTTCGGCAGTTTCTATAGCTTGTTTTTCCACTTCATGGAGCATTTTAATTATATCAGTTAATTTTCTCATGATCATTTCTGAGCACTGCTTGTTCTATGGAAGGTTCATTCGTTGGTAGATTGCAACATCAGGGTCCAACACGTATAGTATATCTGAGTAAATTTTCTGGCTTCATTTCCTTCAGGATGCACTGCTCCAATCCGATGAAGTATTTGTCTGCATACGCGAAAGCAATTCGGTCCTTTTCCTTGAGGTGGCTTAATGTTAGCTCCACTCGAGGCAAACGCAAATAAACCATTATACGATCGTATGCATAAATTGTTTGCTTTCTGGCAGAACATTGGTCATAACATTTTCTAAATACTCGGGATAGTTAACAAGTGGAGATAATTTATCTTGGCCCTTCTGGCAACATCGAGTAAACTCATTAGTACTATTTCCAGTTTTTCCTTCTGCGAAGTTAAGCGAAAAGCAATGTTTGCACACAATGTTCATTAATCCCAAAAAATGTTCAGAAATTGCTGCTCCATTACTAAATGCATTTTCTGCCAAACATTTGGGTAGCCGTCGTTTGTTCTTCTACGGCGATTGATTTGGTTTCAAGATATCGTAAGCAATAGTTTTGAAGTCGTAATTATGTTATGTTGTTCAAGTGTTTCAACCAATTTGGCTTTATTTTGGTGGTTTAGCCATAGTCGTAAACACTAAGGTTACATGGTCAATATTTCATGTTATTTTCACTCAAATAGCGTCGGGATATCATAAAATTTATTTCCGAACTATCTGTCAATCAAATCACTTCAAATGACATTACCTGTTATATTTATTCCACTTCCGGCTTGAAACAGTTGAGACAATACTACTTTTCACTGATGGTATGAACGCTTTATCTAAGAAAACCAATCAGAACATATTGCAGGAATATACGAACTAGTGGGGGGTACAACCAATGCCTGGTATGTATAATACAAAAAGGCAGGTCTAGCCAAAAAGCCGTAAAGGACAAAAGATTGATGCACAAAAATCCGATGGAAAAAGTTCGACTTATACAAATGGCCAACAAGGACAAAAGGCCGACATTGGCACAACGCTGACACTTACACAAGCCCGACATGAACCAGGGTACTAAAATCCTTGTAAAATATCAAATATCAAAAAAAAAAACAAATAATGTGCCCCATTAAGAAGGAGACCACTTTTTCGTCGGTTTATTGTCACCTTCACGCAAATCGTCTAATGCTAATGGGCTTTGCAGAGTACTTTACGTCAAACTCTAAGGGATAATTTTCGAACAACAAAAATTTTTAAAAAATATTCTAATTTGTAAGAATGTTAGAAATTTAAATCGTCTTTAAACGTATAAAACGAATTAAAATTACTTTTCAATAACTACTTTTATATTTTTTGGATAAACGATACTACTTTGAAAATTTTATTTATATTGGGGTTCTTCTTTTTTTGGGGGGATATCGCCACCAACCCAAATAAAATTGGAAAATGAAGATTTTATTTTGCCCATGTCGAACTTATGTCCACGTCATCCTTTTGTCCTTGTTAACCATTTTTTTATGTCAGCCTTTCGTCCGGATTCGACAATTAGTAGGTGCCAGTACTAATAATTTCATTAAGCTTTAACTAGGATTTATTCTACTGATTCTATTTATGTCTCTATGAATTAATTTGCTAGAAAAAATATCATAAATAACCGCTCAACTATTGTGAGGCATAAATATAGCATTTGGAATTTAGTGTAAAATAGTGGCATATGTCATGGTAAACGTAGCATAATGAATAATTGTTTTGCTTATAGGCTTTACTTCTTGATAAAGTTCAAAAATTTAAACGTTGGCGCAGTACGAAAAACGCAATGCGAATTCAACATTTTGCTCGGTTTACATCTAAACAAGTTTTTCATTTAATTTTTACGGCATTAATCAGAGACCCTGCATTGTTACTAATCCGAAATATTTTAAATGTTGTAATATTTTTTCATAAGTTCGACAACAGGCCAACAAGGACAAAAGGCCGACATGGGCACAACGTTGACTCGGACACAAAGCCCACATGAACCAAGGTACTAAAATCCTTAAAAAAATATCCCAAAAAAATATGTTAAAAGGGCAGACTCCATTAAAATTTTGTTAAGTGCAATATCAAAACAAAAGCAAGCTACATAATTTCTTGTCATCTTTGAGCACGGCCGCTAAGCGGCTTTGAGGAGTTTTTATTTGATTATGAGAATTACAAACCTAAATATTTCAAATTTTCCTGTATCTTTACGGAAAGGGTCCAATCCTAAGTGGCTTTGGAGAGTTCCCTAGTTTATTTAACATATACATCTATTAACCTAAAGTCTAATAAAACTAGATGTCGTGTTCAATATGTGTGAGTAAACTAAACCAAAGTGTATTCAACTCAAACATCGAGTGTTTATGTAAATGGATTTCTCATTCCAAATGTGTTAATTTACAATTGGTTCATGTTGGTCTTATCAAGAAAAATAAGAACTATACTTGGTTACCCTGCTAAAGTTAGCCGAAAGTTTCCAGCCGAAAGCAAAACGTCGATTATGCAGATTATGATATTAACATCCCAGCCGAAAATAAATCAGGCTCTAGAGTCCTCTATGTTTGGAGATGGATTGCATTGATGTGACTTGTCAATCGGTATCACAGGCCAAAAATTCATTTCAAGTTTCCCGTGGGAAATCTCGGAAAATTCAAAAAAGTTTCCAGCCGAAAGTAAGAAATGGATGAATAAAATCAGCTTCTAGATTGTTATGTCTGGAGATGGATTGCTTTGATGTGACTTGTCAATAGCTATCGGAGGAAAAAAATTTAGTTCAATTTTCCCGTGGGAAATCTCAGAAAATTTAAATTTTTGGAAAATCGAATTTTCCGAGATTTCACAGGGGAAAATTGAAATGAATTTTTTTCTGCGATAGCTATTGGCAAGTCACATCAATGCAACTCATCTCCAGACATAACACTCTGGAGGCTGATTTTATACAAATTTTCTAATGATTTTTGGAAAATCGAATTTTCTGAGATTTAGCTATTGACAAGTCACATCAATGCAATCCATTTCCAGACATAACACTCTAGAGGCTGTTTTTATACAAATTTTCTAATGATTTTTGGAAAATCGAATTTTTCGAGATTTCCCACGGGAAACTGGAACTGAATTTTTTTCCTGCGATAGCTATTGACAAGTCACATCAGTGCCACTTACTTCCAGACATAACACTCTAGAGGCTGATTTTATACAAATTTTCTAATGATCCCACGGGAAACTTGCACAGAATTTTTTCATTCGATAGCTATTGACAATTTACATAAAAACGATTCAACTTCAGATGTACACTCTAGCGGCTGTGGATTCTTCTGATTTTCCGGTATTTTCCACGACTATGTTAGACAAAGTTTTCCAAGTAACGCTATTTACAAAAAATTTTATTTAAATCTATGTATCCTATTTACTTTCGGATGGTAACTACTAAATTTTTTATTTTCGGATTGAATGTTAATAACATAATCTGCATTATCGACTTTTTAAGTGATTGGTGTTCCAAAATGAGATAATCAAAATGTGGAAAGTATCGTTTATGTGATTACCGAGGGTTTAAAATTGACAAAGCTATTCAGTCTAAAACCGATGCACCTTTGTTTGTCAATTAATGCTTGACTGGATATAAACGTATCTGTTTAAAAATTGCTAAGGACGTTAAAAGGGAGAAACATTTTAAATTTGTGTGATGAGAAAAAAAAGATGGAGATGCAATCAAATAAATTCGGACAAGTTACATACATAGTTTGTAAACAGTGTCTTTTACAATATAATTATTTTGTATAGTCTTTTTATTTAAGTCAAAATGAATTATGTTAATTATTTATCAGGTCATAATTATACATACATTTTGTATCTTCTAGGGGCAACGAAAATCAATATGAATCTGTGAAAGTGATAAACCAATTATTAATGGAGTTTAATAACCATCCAATCGTACACCAGAATAAAAGAAGTATTAAAGCCAATTTATTATTATTTTTTGGCACATTTACAAACACGAAGCTCCACAGAAATATGGATTGGACAGGAAACTGTTGGTAACTATGGCATCGATGGGTATTATTGTTTTGCTAATTGCAATAGTAATCAGAGAGCTGCTAGCGTTGCTGTCTACGTCTCTGAGATTAGTGTTTCTGGTTTTGAAGTTGCATAGCTCTCATTCCAAACGGCTGATGGAATTCGTCTTGGTTTCCATTAAGAAAATCAGTTGAATACTATAATCTGTTTGTACCGACTACTCTCGTATGTCGCCATCATGTTTGTTGTAGAGTTTGCTGGTTTTTTGGACAATATAAAAACTAAAAATTTATCTATGATGTCCTCATTCGATATTCTATCTGGCTTAGAACATTTTTTTTTATTAGGCAGAGTGCAAATAGCAACTATTACATTACTTCTTCAGTGTTTGATTTAGGGATTAGTGACCATTGGCAGTTACATTTTCTATAAACATTCCTAAAATTATAAAAAAAAAATGTAATCGAGTACGTGTCTATTGATTTTGACAGATTTTCTGATTTAGTAGCCAGAGAGAATTGGCTAGATGTTTATAATTCGGCGTCTGTGGATGCAGTTTATTTCAGCTTTACTTCAACATTGGCTAAACCCATTCAAAATAATCAAAAAAGAATTTTAAAACCTTCTGGTAATTTTTTAATGTCGGAAAAGCTAAGTTACGAAATAAAGAAAAAATTAATTTATATAAAAAGTTGAAGTCCCATCCGAATAATACAAAAATTTTAGCAATCCTATAAATTAAAAAAAAAAAAAAATTGTTCATAATCTGGAAAGAGCTCCAATAATAATCGGATATAATTAAAGTAACTGCTGCCGAAGTAAACATTTGCTTTGTTTCCTAGATAAAATTTATAATAGTTTAAATAAAAACAAGAAAGTGTGAAGAAAGTCGCCGGGCATTTCATTGATATAACAAAGGCATTTGACACTGTTAATCACTCAATTTTATGTTACAAACTACAAAACATTGGTATTAGGGGACTCGTTTTGATCGTATCTTACAAACAGAACCCAATCAGTAAAGATACATAATGTGTATAGTTATCCTTCGCCTATTTCATAGTTGATGTTCCGCAGGGATCTGTTATTGGTGCGATTCTTTTCTTAATTTACATTATTTCTATTTTTAATATTGAAATGCATAGTTATCCTGTGGCTTTTGCTGACGATACCGCTTATATTTATTGTTCAAATAACTGGTCCGGTATTTCTGAGAACATACAAAGTGACCTATTTATTCTTAGAAGGTAGTTTAATTTACACCATATAATAATCAGTTCAAAATCTCGCTGTATGGTATTTCATTAACGAAATGTTGATAATCTTGCGAACAGCCTTGTTTGTCATTCCCTAAATAGCTCACATCTCGTGTGTTTTCAAGTTAAAAGAGTATCCAGTTTCAAATACCTAGGAGTTATTTTCAAAACAATGCTAAATAGGAGCAAAATCAATTTATTCTGATTTGGAAGCTGAACTATAAGTTATCTATCATTGAATGGTGTTGAGGTGACCTCTAATTGCAATTGTCACTATAAGATATAAATGGCTTGATAATCTTCATTTTAAGAGCGGAACGGCTAGTTATCTTTTAAATAAACCTTATACACGCTACAAAGTTTTCCAGTTGAGATTTGTAACTCTGTGGTAGCTGTACCAAAAATTAAAATAATTATGTACATATAACAAGCAAATTTCTATAATTTCATCAAACAGCAACTTTTATAGGAACAATAAATTCCTCTTCGTTGTTTTAGTGAGTACATTTACTTTGAAATTTAGTTGCGTTGTTACTATAATTTGCCACCATTAGATAGCTATTTCAATGTAATTTTCAATTCGTCGCAAACATTTAAAACTTTTCTACGACAATAAAATGCGGCTTAGCGGAACAATAGCAAACGCTTAAACGTTTGTCTGCGTCTACATTGTTATACTGTGAATTTTAATGCGCTTACAAAAAACGATCCATAGTCCGTTTTGCAATCAAAAACGAAGTTCAAAATGTTTTTTTACTAGACTAAGTGCTTTCAATTTGGTTTTGGTTCAACTACGAGTATTTCAATAAGAATTTACAACTTAAAGCTCGATTAAATGTTTACATATTTTCACACATATCGATTCTAATTATTAGAAGGTAAAGACGAAAATAAAGCAAAAGTATTATATGAAAACGTAGTTTTGTGAGTGACATTTAATTGTAAAAAAAAAAAAATTATGAATGGTAACGGCGTTGATGATGATTATTATCGCCACGATGATTTTTCCCTTTTGTATTTTTGAAGCATACAAATTGATGATGCTGAAAAATATAAAAGGAACATTTTATAATAAAATACAAAAATAATTTTTAAATCCTGTAAAAACCAAACTTTGTGTTTACGTGTGTTACGTGTTTTAATTTTAATGCTAAATTTGTTCCTTTTATAAAGTTTGAATACAACTTTTTTCTGGTGCTTTAGTCTTAGTTTTGTTTTATGTTTATGTATAAACTAAAAATATTGGTAGTGGAGGTCGAATGTTTGACTACATATATGAGTAATATTTAATGTTACCTATAGGTTATAGTATATGTAAATAACGAAGATACGGGTTTTCATGCTTTTAACTTTATTATCAAGGTCGTCAGGTAATTTAGAATGTTTACCTCGTGATAAAAATATTTTCAAATTTTGTTTAGGATTATTCCACACATACACATAGTACGTGTTTTCGTAATGTAATATTACTATCGGAACAAATGAGGATACCAAATTCTGAATAAAATGTGAAGTTTCATTTTTGAAAGTCATCACGTAAAACAGAAAAAATGTTAAAGCAACCAATAGGGAAAAAGAACTATCCACCTCTTTAATCAATACCGTTTTTACCAATAGCAACAAAAAAAAAAAATTCTTACATAAATAATTCAATAATAGCTAATTAACTCCCAATTAATCAAAAACCGTGGGAATTAAATAATCAATTAACCAGCTTCGTGTTCCCAAACAAAAGTTAAATTGTAATTAACCACACACCAAATTATATTATAAATTATCATTTAATTAAACAAATTAAACAAAATAATTACAATAATTAATGTTATTTTTAATTTATTATTTATTTCGCCTGACGATTTTTTTTTTTTCGCATACCAATTTACAATAATTACAATACAATGCAAGAGTTTATGTTTGTCCGTACATAGCATAGTTACGTATAGTGGCTGTGTAGCGGTAATCAAAAATGATTACTACAAAATACGATTATGGATGGTACGTATATCGTTATCAAAGCACCGTAATTGATATCAATTATTAACTTTTGTAATTTTATCTGCATTAATATTTTGCGGCACTAAAGCTTTTTTTTAATTTAATTTTTATGTTTGTTGCTTTATAATTATTTGTATTGTTATTGCAAATCCCGAAAAAAATTAATTTAAATATTATTTTATATCCAATTTTTTGTTTTGTGCCAAATAATTAAAAAAATAAACCGTAATAATAATAACAATAAAACAGGAAAATGTATAAATATTAAATTGGAATTAACACAAAAAAAAAAATTTAAAGTTTAATGGTATTTGATTGGAAATGAATTTTTTTCAATTCAGCTTTTTTAATATGGGAAACTAGCGTTATGCTTGCTCTAAGCGAAATTTTTCAATTTGAATATTTTTAGTTGAATTTAATTCGGTTAAATTACAAAACTGAAAAATTTAAGGGATTGGAAAATTTGGTGATCATGTTTGTTCAGTTTTAATTCTCTTCAAGCAATTAATTCACAGTAAGCGTGACACCTTCATATGGGAATAATTTGGTTTTGTTAACGTGCAGAATAACGTGGAGACAAGCACTATTCAATCGAATAAATTTACAATTTCTTCTACTTCATCACCTCATTACAATTTATAGATGGTTGATTTATATTTTCGCTAAATGTAGCTTAACGTAATGTAGGACTTTATAATAATGGTGTTAAATTGCCTTCACAGCTGCTTGATATGACTACTTTGAGGTATGTCAAAGGTAATACGAAACGACTGTGAAGAAAAATCAAAAATCTTATTGGATTGCCTGCAGTGCAGAAAATATAAGATTACATCCACTAAATCGGGATATATTAACAGTTTAATTCTGCAACTTCATGATAACGATGGTGTGGTCGATAATATCCAATGGTTCCGCAAACAACTGTTTAGACAACAAAAAATCACAAAACTGAACCAAAATAGTAACTGAGAACAAAAAGTCCATGCTGAGCGAAAGGTTCAGCATTTAAATCAGCACTGATTTAGCAAATGTTTTAGTACAAAGACTCTTTCTAAGTAACATTTTTTAATCTAAAATTATAACTTATATTAATTTTGTTTTAACATTAAACAGTACGATAACCATTTCTTCTCTTTATAGTTTTTAATGAAAATTAAAATTTCGTTGTCGATATTTTTAATATGTTGTTGTTGTCAATTAAATTTGCATAATCCACGAAAATATGTAGTACTCAGTTTAAGTCTACATTCAACAATAAATTAACACTTTGGGTTGTAAAATATGCAGCACCAATTTCGAAATCTCTCTCAAAAACTCTTCCTTCATTCGTAAATAAATAAATCATTAACCAAATAAATCAAACATTTTGGCAAAATTACCTTAAATAAATTACATCAAATTACCGTTAATGTTGCCACTATTTTTGAAATGTTGTTGTTGTCAATTTAATTTTCCTACATAAATCCTCATAAATAGATTGTATTGACATTCGAGTAACAACCGCCGTTGAGTAAAGTATATTGTTTACAAAAAATAAACAAAAAATTTAAAAGTAAATAAAATAAAAGAAAGAATTAGTACCAACCAAAAGTTGTTAGCGCAATTCTGCGCATCAATTAAAATATATACCTGTGGAAACAAGGTTGTGGATTAAAATGGAAAGTTTGAGGCAGAATACAGCAAGGATACAGTTCCAGAAGACAGATCCTAAGCCAAGCGATCTGGAAATGATGAGATTCGTGGTGAGTGCAGGACTAACGACCAACGAGGTACACACATTGTATCAGGAGCTTTATGATCGGTGTATTTACATTAAATTTAATACGGAGCCGAAATACCAAGAGTTTATATTGGATAAAAGTGTATTGACCTTCACGTACACAAATGGAGTAACAACGGAAGTTACTGTAAAGGGAACAAGTGGAGTAATGCGGTATGTTAGAATATTTAACCTACCACCAGAGATTAACGACAAAGCATTGAGTGAGGCAATGCAACGATTTGGAAACGTTTTGTCCACACGACGAGAGAAATTTGGTGCCAACACACTGCTACCGGTATTTTCAGGAGTAAGAGGTGTTTATATTGAAATAGAACGTGAAATACCGCAATTCATATACATTCATAATATAAAAGCGAGAATTTATTACGACGGAATAAAAGAGAAGTGTTTTAAATGCGGTGATGAATCACATAAAAGACAAGATTGTCCGCTATTGTCTACAACTAATGATTTGTCAATACAACAACAATTTCAACAAGGACAACAACAACCAAAAACACCGCAAGTCGCAGAAAATCCAGATAATCAAGAGGAAACACAATCAGCGCACACAACTGTAATACAAATAACTACAAAAGACTCAAACGCAACACAAATTAATAACACTCAAGAACGAGTGAAATATAGCGATGTAGCCAAAATATCACAGTTACATGAAGAGGCACAAAACAAAATTGAGTCTATTAAAAAAATGGTAAACGTCAAAGAACATTTAAATACAAGGAAACAGCAAACCGACTCATCGTGTATGGATACAGAAAGTGAAGATGTAGAGGAAAATATTGGCAAGCGCGGTCGACCAGCAAAGAAAACAAGATACACTAACACCAAAAATAGAATTGCGTTCACCGAACAATACAATATGACGAGTTCAAATACAAAAAATAATAATTTTATTGCTCCAACACCACCTTTAAAAAATAAAACAGAGAGGAACCGGATAATATTGTACAAGTTTACGACTACAAAACACAATAAAAAAAATTAAAAATCAAAACTCAATATTTTTCACACATAATTGGACAACGCGCAGCCTACATTTTTGTTGCAACAAAATGCAACATTAATTATACATTGAAGGATGCAACAATAACATTTTTTATGCAACAAAATTTATTTTTTAAATTTATTTTTGTTAAACTAATGAATGGATTCTCCCTGCACATATTTAATTGGTATGTATAAATTGTTATTTGTGTGAATGTGAAACATGAGTGAAAGAATTATTGTTGGTCAGATAAACATACAAAGTTTTTACGCAAAGAAAAGTATGTTAGAAAATTATCTGGCCAAGAATAAAGTGAATGTGATGCTTATAAGCGAAACGTGGGAAAGAATGAACAAGACGTTAAATGTGAGAGGGTACAGATTTCTTTCCAAACCAAGAATTAAGGGTTATGGTGGAGTGGCGATAATGTACGCCAGAAATATGAAGCTTCAAGAGGCTCAGTTACCCGCTTTTAAGGTGATTGAAGCAATAGCCGCCTCAACAACGAATTTGGAAAGAAATCTGTTACTAGTGAGCGTGTATGTAACCCAGGTGCGTGATGAAGATGAAAGGAAAAAAGCCTTGAGTGATTTTAAAAAATTGTTTGAGTGGGTGAGAGATAAAAGTGACCTGATTTTATGTGGAGATATGAATGCGCATGCGAGAATGTGGGGTTGTTTAGACAATTGCGCAAGAGGAAAACAGTTGGCCGACCTGATTCAAGACTCCGATATGGTGCTCTTGAATGATGGGAGGCCAACTAGAATGGCGAATGTGGGAGGCACGGCCAGCGCAATAGATTTGTCTGTGACAACTATTGAACTGGCCTGCCGGGTCACTTGGAATGTTGAAGAAGAGAATTTGGGTGGTGATCATTTCATGATCAAAATGATCATGAATGATAATCGAGTGTTTAGGAAAAAATGTAAATTAATGAATAACAGGAAATGGGTGAATCAAATGAATGAGATTCTCGGAGAAAATGAAATAAATCAAAGCCAGTTAGATAGTGAAATTGAACGGGTAAATAAATTGTGTACAAAAATTGTGGATATAAAAGAGATTAATGTGAATGGTTGGTGGAACAATGAAGTTCAATACTGGTATGAAAGGAAGCGAATAGCCTTGCGTGAATTTAATAGGAATAAGAGTAGTGAGAATAAGATTATGTATGGTAAAATGAATGGTAAATTGAAAAAGGCTATTCGCAGAGCAAAAAGGAAAAGTTGGCGGGAATATGTGTCCCAAATGACACATAGAACCACAACTAAGGATGTATGGAGTTTGAATAATAGGGTGAATGGTAAACATTTTAAGGTGAGCAATGTGGTATGTGAGAACCGAGAAAAAGGTGAAGAATTTGTAAGAATGGTATTGAATGTAAGCTCATTTGAATGTAATAAATAAAGTTGATAGAATGAGTAGAAATGAAAGAATGGATTGTAAGTATGAATGGGGAGAGTTCCTGAGGGTGTTAGATAGATCAAAATTTACCACTCCAGGGACGAACCGAGTAAGTTACAAAATGATTCGGTTGTTGAGTGACTCAGCAAAAAATAATTTGCTTGAGATACTCAACAAAGTGTGGATGGGATCAAAAATACCGGACAAATGGAAAGAGAGCAGGGTGGTTCCCATCCCTAAACGGGATAGAGATTAAAATGTGGCAACAAATTATCGAGGCATATGTATGTTAAATGTTTTTATAAAAATCTTAAATGGAATGATGAAAGAGCGTATGGAAGATTTTTTGAATGAGAATAATTTGTTGACATCGACAACATTTGGATTTCGAAAGAACCACTCTGCAATTGAGTGTGTGGAAAAGTTTGTTTGGGAAGTAAGAAAGGATAATTTGAAAGCTGTTGCGGTATTTTTGGACATCGAAAGAGCTTATGATTATGTGGTTCCGTGGAAATTACAACAAATTCTATCGAATTTTGGATTTTCACGGAAAGTATGTATGTGGATAAAAGATTTCATGACTGATAAAAAAATGGTTCTGAATGGAAGTGGTTTTAGGTTGAAGGGAGTTGCAAATATTGGACTTCCGCAAGGAAGTAGAATATTTCCAGCTCTGTTCAACCTATATACCAGCGAGATACACCACATCAATACAGACAATCAAATCGTTCTGCAATTTGCAGACGATTTTGTAGTAATTGGAAAAGGGAGAAGTATTGATGTGGCGGCTCAAAGAGCGCAAAAGGGGGTAGATGATATAATTCAAAAACTTAAAATGTTGAATCTGAGAGTGAATCCTAATAAGTGTGCTTATATGAGTTTCAGAACAAACGTTGCAAATGTTAATATAAGTGTTGATAGTCAAAGTATTAAACAAGTAAATGCGTACAGGTATTTGGGTATTTGGATTGATAGACGTATGAATTTTGGGAAGCATATGAAAATTTTGGCAGATAACTGCAAGGAACGTTTAAATGTGGATAAACGGGTGAGCAAACCTAAATGGGGCGCTCATCCGAGTGTGACTGACATGTTAAGGAAGGCCCTTATATCCTCCAAAATTGGATATGGTATTAGTGTGTATGGGAATGGTTCGAAAGGGGCTTTTAGCCAATTAATGAAAGTAGAAAATGCATGTGCAAGAGTGGTATTGGGGGCGATTAACTCAATCCCAATACACACTCTGTGGTCGGAAATGGGTGATTCACCTCTCGATTACAAGAGAGAGTGGATCACAGTGAGAGAGTCGGTGAGAATGATAACTAAGAAAAATGAGTTTTTGAACGAGATGATAGTAAGATTACAAAATAGGGCGGTGTACAAACCGACATATAGAACTAGTATTGCACTTGAAAACTTGAACATGTTTCTGAGTATAGGCAATGCTGGTCTCCAACCCGTTCCTAATAATCTTACTGTATGTTCGAATATGAAGGAATTTAATAAGGGAATGAATGAAGTTATCGCTAAAATTATGTTTGGGAAAATCAGTCAGCGGTAGGTGCAAGATGATATAGTTTATACAGATGCTAGTGTGAATGAGAATGGAGTGGGTGTTGGTGTATTTATGCCTGGTAAGAATGTGGAAAAGTATTTTAAAGTGGACAAAAGCATCTGTATAATGAACGCTGAACTGATTGGAATGTTTGAAGGAATTAAACTGGCTGTGAAGGAAGGGGAAAGGAAAATAGTAATATTTTCCGATTCCCAGAGTGGTTTATGTTTGCTGAAATGTGGAGGTGGAAGGGAAGGCAATGTGTATGTGGATTTAATTTTTGAAGGCGTTCGAGACTGTCAACGTGATGTGACCATACAATGGATCCCATCACATAGACAGATCGAAGGGAATGAAAGAGCCGATATGTTAGCTAAAAAGGGTACATTGAATGACATGGTTCAGGAGTACGAAAGCAAGGATGCAAGAGATGTACTTCGAATGTTTCAAATGAATCTGTGGAGAAAATGGGAGAGTGAATTTAACGAGAAAAGTCTTACGAAAGGAATGAAGTACAGCGTGCTCCGTGGTACTCCTTTGAGTACTCCGTTCTTTAAGGAGCTCAAAGGAGATACGCGAATGTTGCGAACGATTGAGAGAATCAGGCTGAACCATGGAAACTGGAAGGAATGCTTGTGGAAACGTCATTTGAGTGAGGACAAAGATTGTGAGTTGTGTGAAAGTGTGGAGGATGTTGAACATCTCATATTGGCTTGTCCCAGATATAGCCAATATAGATCTAAGTTCAACATCCTTCGGAATGCAAGAAACCTAAATGATTTAATGAATGAAGGTGGTTTTTTGGTTTATAAGGAAATGTATGAATTTATTAGGATGAGTGGAATAACAATTTAATACGAAACAAATATTTACTAGCCGATAGAATATGTGAGGGGATAATCCGGTTCTTTTTAAGAGTGAGGAAAATATTATTAAAAATGTAAATTGAATTAAAATATGTAAACAGATAATAATAAATATGATTTTTGGCGATATGGCTCTTGTTTTATGTAGGAGCCAAGCCTAATAAAAAACAAAAAAAAAAAAGACCACAGAGTGTGTATTGGGGTTGAGTTAATCGCCCCCAATATCACTCTTGCACATGCATTTTCTACTTTCATTAATCGGCTAAAAGCTCCTTTCGAACCATGCTTAAAACTCTCCCAAAAGCTTTACCGTACACTTAGAAATTGTTTTTGTTAGTTGTGAAAATCCATTAAAATCAATTATATCAAATAACTTTAGCGGAAACTAATTTAAAATATTAAAATTTAAATATCGTTGTTGTTGTCAAAATTTTTGAAATATTGTTGTTGTCAATTTAATTTTCCTTCTTAAATCCTCGAAAATCGGTGGAACTGAGTTTCTTTTACATTCGTCAGTTATTTAACGTCATTGTTGTAGTAAAATATGCAACACACTTTTTTAAAGCTTTCGCAAAAGCTCTACCATATACTTAGAAATGGTTTTTTTAGTTGTGAAAATCCACTAAAATCAATTATATAAAATAACTTTAGCGAGCATCTCAAGAAATACGCAGTGAATGGACAACAGTATTCAACATATAAAGATGCATGCCTTGCCCTCGGCTTGCTGGATGACAACATTCATTGGGACGATATGCTTGCTGAAGCAGCATTGGGCTGTACAGCAACATAAATTTGTCTACTATTCGCTATAGTGTTGACTACATGTTTCCCAGGACGAGCAGACACGTTATGGAACAAGCACAAAGATTTAATGACTGACGATGTCCCACCGCAATGTCCCGCTACTGATTCATGAACAAAAAATCACTTACGACCGCATTATACTGGTAGTTTCGGCGGGACAAGGTGGATTCTTTTTTTTGGATGCAACAGGTGGAACTGGCAAAACATTTCTCATTTCGCTAATTCTCACCGGAATACGATCAAATAATGGCATCGCATTGACCGTTGCATCATCTGGCATTGCACCAACTTTATTGGATGGAGGTAGAACAGCTCAATCAGCATATAAGCTGCCACTGAATATTCAAAATAACCTAAATGCAGTGTGCAACATAAAAAAACAATCGTCCATGACCACATTGCTGAAAAAATGCAAAATTATCATCCGGGATGAATGCACCATGCCACACAAATATTAGCTTGAGGCGTAGAACAGAACATTGACAAACTATTCGGTGGCACTCTTTTACTCTTTCAGGTGATTTCAAACAAACATTTTCCGTCATTCCACGTTCAACGTATACGCTTATGAGATCAACGCTTCCTTGAAATCATCGTCACTGTGGCTTATTGTTGGTCCAACTAAAAATAAACATGCGCGTCCAAATGCTACAAGATCCATCCGCTGACACATTCTCGAACCAATTGTTAGATATCAGCGATAGGAAAGTTGATGTTTATGAAAATTATGCCCACTAATTTGAGCACAATCGTTGATTGGCATTGCCCGCATATTTCCCGATGTACGCACGTTTTTCGGCGGTCTACAGCGCTCCATTCCTCTTTCTGTCATAGACTCCATTCCAACACACTTACAATACATTGGTTTTTTTTTATTTAACATCCAAAATATTCAGTAAAAATAATTTATATGGCAGAACAACTTTTGCCGGGTCAGCTAGTGACATATATAATTGCCAGTAAACTCACTCATTCGATCAAGCAAATCAAACAATTTGGAGATAAACGTTCATGCTCTGGCGACTTTCTGTGTTTCAAACCGGATTGAATTAAATTATAAAATTATAATTTCTGCATATCTAGAGTCAAACTCTGGATACAGTAGGACTCTGTATAAAGAATTCATAATATTCAAATATTGTTTAGCTTATATTCATATTCAGTCTGTTAAACGGTATATCAGCAAATATTTAAATCAGTTTTTTCAATTTACATTTGGCTATGTTGGTTCGAGAACTGAAATATTTTATGTTTTCCATTTATTAAATTTTTGTAACAATTTTAAATGTACTATATTTTGAAATCTATTTCCGATAAATGTATATGATACACTAGTTTTTTTACAACGTTCTTGTATTCGAAATGTGATAGCGTGCACAAAACCACAGAAAAAATTCATTACATAGTGATTTCAATCAACGTATACTATGTATATATGAAAAGCTCTCTACACATCCTATTCTATTCATCATAACACAAATAAAATCCATCCAGATAAAAACTATAAATGTACACACCAAAAAAAATTGTGAGGTTGTTAAAATAAATTTAAAACCATACATATCCGTATAAAGCACACATATGAGTTAAATAAACATAGCAAAATTGTGTGGATATGGCATTAATATCCCATGAGACTTTGAACATATAAACTTACATATATGATGTTGTTGGTGATACTTCCTCATGTATGGCATTGCTTTTTCTTTGTATACGTATATATTCTCGAACTATGTAGATATAATAGTGGAAGGGAAAACACGAACTTTCATTGTAGGTCAGTGTTAAATTTTTTACGTACATATATCTGGTTTATATTTAAGGTTTTTATCTGTGTTCTGCTTTTTTAACTTTTTATCTCATATTTTAGCATGAAACATTCAACATACACAAATGTATACCGAACAAAAAAACGAATTTAAAAAAATTATACAAATATAACACTTTGCGAAATTTTTGTTGTACGAGCTTTTTTCTGTATAAGCTCCAGAACAAAATAAAGTTTGAATTATTTAATGTTTTTAAATTTTAGTATGGATATTTAAGTTTCATAAATTGTTAAATTTTATGGTTATCTACACACATCTATATAGAGTATGCATAACACAACAAATACATAAGGAAGAAACAAAAACGTATTAAAATAGTCTCTTCTGCAAAAGACGTGTACGAAAAAAATTAAAATTAAAATTAATTATTTGTTTCTTTTTCGCGATAACTCCTGAACAAACACTAAGAATTGTAAAATAATTTAACATAGAAAAAATTACAAACAACATTTTTTCGAGCAGTGCTGATTTATGTAGTTATCTAAAACTGATTGTTTTACAAAAATTATACAAAATATATCTTTATTTTGTAGTAAAATATGATGATTAATGATGAATGATTAATTAAAATTTTTTTGATTTTTAAAATGTACCATAAAATAAAGTAAACACTCTTGTTTCGACTCTCGTCTAAATAAGTGCTCTTAAACAATAAATTAAAAAAAAGAAAAAAAAAATACAAAAACAAAAAAAAAGGATTATAATAAGAACAGTTTCAAAATACTTATATATTAAAACATTTTGTGTAGTGATTAATTTTAGTGATTAGTGCAAATTTAAATAAACTATCTTATAAAGTGGAAATATCGATAGTTCGGCTCCTGCTTGCAGGATGCCTCACTTTGAACATCCAAACAGATTCGGGCCTCTCTTATCTGAAGCAGATTTTGTTGAGTTGCCTGAACCTTCACCAGTATAACGACGATATGGTAGTTTTCACCAAAGTAATATTGATAACGAAAAGTATCTATTAATCACTAGTGTTAAAGATCCAAAATCACTTCACAAATTAAAAATAAAAACAATCAATTTATAACCTAAAAAGAAAAAAAAAGAAACTAATTTATAATTCAATATTATATGTTAAAATAATTAATAACTTATCTGTAAACATGTTTATAATTGTGTTTTATCCATATGTTAGTCTTGGATCTTTCTGAAAAGTAAAAGAAGGGTTTAAACTACATCAAATACGATTAAACATAATAATGCTAACTTACCTAGTCAACATTTAATTTGTTTTCAAGTTGATTTTAATGTTATGAAAAGAAATGTCAAATCATTATAGTCAATTTCAAATATATTTTGTTTTTGGAAATTAGTATGTATCGGTGTAAATTGGGAAAAATAAAATAAGTTGTCATCTTGCACCGCTGTTCTCTTCGATATTTCAAACAAAACACATCAATAGCTAAAAATTGTATTCTTCGTAAAATTTAATAAATAATTATAAAGCAATAAAATTATTGTGTGTTTTGGAAATTGGAAGATACTCCTGGAATAATATTAACATTTTCTTCACCTTCAATCAATCCCTTTGAAAATCAAAGCTGGGTATCTAATATAAGACGTTCGTCTGTTTATACGAAACCCCCTTAGATGTACAAACTGTCAGAAATATGGCCACAGTAAAAATCGATGCACAGTGGACCCTATTTGTGGTTTGTGCTCATTAATTTTGGATGAAAGACATATGAGTCCATGTAGTCTAAAATGTGTAAACTGTGGTGGTGAACATGCTAGTTTTAATAATTCATGCCCAGTATTTCAAAGAGAAAAAGAAATTACCAAAATCAAAACCATCGACCGTATACCGTTTATTGAAGCAAGGAAAAAATATTTCCGTAACTTTGCAAACACTACACCGGCTTTAAGTACAACCCATCAATCAAAATCAACATATGCTGATATTACAAAAACGAGAATTACTGAAAGTAAAAAATCTAAAACTAATGAACAAAAACAAATTGTACAAGGAGGACCTTCAAAAGTTATACCAATAAACAGTTTAAAAAATAACATTCAACCTTGTGAAAATATCACCATCAGACCACCCATTAATTCTAACAAACAAATCTCTGAAAAACCAAATAAAAAATTAAAACCGTAAACGATAATAATAATCAAAATAATAACCACACTAACACTAATGAAATAGAAAACAATTACAGTAATATTAATTCAAATTTTCCTTATAACCCAAATAATACAACTAACACAAATACTACTAACGATACCATAGAAAATAATAATACTGATAATAAAAATATTTATGACAGAAATTGCAACCGTACTCTTACATGTATTGATGCAAACCCGAATCTGATCAATGAAAGTATGTAAATATGAAACAAATGTTTTTGGTAACCCTATTACTGAATCATTTAATTCCTTGTATGGAAATGGGAATATCGATTATGATGATATATCTCTTTCTTAAATTATATAATTATGTGTGACTTTAACTCAAATAGCATAATTCAATGGAATCCTAACGGAATCACAAACAAAATTGAGGAGTTACATCTAATGATAAATCAAACCAAACCATTGGCCATTTGCCTCCAAGAAACTCATTTAAAATTTGGAAATAAATTTTCTCTAAAAAATTATCAAGTCTATAGAAACGATGTTATTACGGATCATGATGAAAGAGCAAAAGGTGGAGTAGCAATACTAATACAGATAATTACAGTAGTGTTGAAATTGAGATTGATACCGATCTACAAGCATTGGCAGTCGAAATTTATTACCCAATTAAAATCACGTTGATCTCACTTTATTTACCAAATGATAATAATATACCATAAGTGATATTGAACATCTTATCAATCAACTAACAACTCCATTCAAATCTTGGGTGACTTTAATGTCCCGACAAACGTGGCACCAACATTGTAAATCAATTGATAAATACAATTTAAATATTTTAAATAATGGAGAACCAACACATTACACTTATTCTAATGGGACTGTTTCAGCGATTGATATTACAATAGCATCACCAATTGTATCTATGTATTTTGATTGGCACATATATCCCAACCTTTGTTCAAGTGACCACTTTCCCATTATACTATCCACAGAAATACCAACCAATGCAGCATCTCCACCTCCTCGACCGAGATGGAGAATAAATCAAGCAAACTGGCAAAAATATAATCTACAACTCAATTTAAAAAATGATTACCATTTCCACGATCCAGATATTGCAAATAAATATATTGTTGATGAAATACGACATGCAGCAATAAATTCTTTACCTATATCATCAACTAATTGTCATAAACCTCCAGTACCATGGTGGTCTCGGGATATTTCTGAAGTGCTGAAAGCTCGATGGAAAGCACAGAGGAACGCTATCCGCAATCCTAGCCCATCAAATTTACACCTTTTTAGGAAATGACGAGCTCTTGTTAGGAAACGTATTCGTATCGCTAAAAGACTATCATGGCAAAAATTTGTAAATAATCTTGGACAAAAGGAAGATCCACAAAAAATTTGGAAAAAATTAAAGCCATCCAAGGAATTGTTAGATTTAAAGAAATAAATACAATTATAACAAATGGGCAGTGTTTTTCCGAGCCACTAGAAATTGCGAATATTCTCGCTAATCATTTTTCAACAACGAGTCAAACAAATCAATATTCCAATAATTTTATCAATATAAAGACTACTACGGAAAATAGGCCATTTATGAACCAAAATTGTTTTTCAAATAATGGCTACAATAAAGAATTCAACATTAATCAACTCACCCAGATTATGAAAACATGTCGTGGTTCTACACCAGGTCCTGATGGAATACATTACAAAATGCTGACTAATTTAAACATAAAATCAAAATTATTCCTTCTAAAATTCTACAATAATCTGTGGACAAATCATACATTTCCTAATGAATGGCTTATAGCTGATGTTATTCCCATTAACAAAACTGGAAAAGATAAAAAATTACCCCTAAGCTATAGACCAATTGCACTGACCAACACTATGTGTAAAGTTATGGAAAAACTTGTAGCTGAACGTGTCAAATGGATAGCCAAAGAATTTAATCTAATTTCAAAGTTTCAAATGGGCTTTCAAACGCATAGATCAACTACTGATGCTTTGGGATACCTTGTTAATGAAATCCAAATGGGATTTCGAAACGGTGAAAAAATAATTGCAATATTTTTTGATATCAACAAAGCATATGACAAAACTTGGAAACATCATATTTTAAATATCTTAGATCAACATGGCATATCGGGAAATTTATTTCAGTTTATTAAAAATTTTCTAAAAGTTCGACGTTTTAAAGTTATCACCAATAATAAACAATCTGACACATACGAATAGGAAAACGGTGTCCCTCAAGGATAGAGTACTAAGTGTAATTTTATTTCTCATAGCAATTAACCCATTAATTGAACAAATTGAATCACCTGTTAAGGTAACTATGTTTGCGGATGATTTAGTGATTTTTATAAGATTTGAGTTTAATGTTGGAAAAACAAAAGGTGTTGTTTTTGGTCGAACAAATCGCCCCATCTCAAGTCCGAATATCCATTTAAAAGGTCAACCAATTTCATTTAATAATAATCATAAATACCTTGGGGTAATACTGGACCAAAAATAATCATTTAAACTACACCTTGCATCAATGAAAACACAATGCCTTAAAACTCTTAATGTAATTAAACTATTATCAAATATTCATTGGGGGTCTGATAGAAATCTACTACTAAGAGTACATAATGCCTTGATTTTATCTAGGCTTGATTATGCCAGTGTCATATACCAAAATGCATCTACCACTAATTTAAAAATATTAGATACAATTCACACTCAGGGTCTAAGATTATCGATTGGTGCTTTTAGGAGCAGCCCAGTCGAGAGCATCATCTGTGATTCTGGGTCAACTCCTCTCTCTTATCGTCGTGCTATAACTGCTGTTTCGACCTTGTCTGTTGTATTTACCCATCTCTGGATTGTTATGTTTTTGATTTCACTTAATTCTTTCTTGTATTTTACCCACTTTGTATTTATATTTTCTGGCAAGGGTTGATCCCAATCTATTCCTGATGTCCATACTTCTTGCATCATGATTTTTGCTGTGATTGTTATTGGGGAAAGCCATCCAACGGGATCAAAGAGCTTGGATGAGTCGGATAACAGCGAGCGTTTGGTTGACTGCTTGTCTGATAGTTGTAATGTCTCTACGTTGAATTTGAAAAGGTCCTTTTGTGGATCGTATAGAATTCCCAATGTTTTAATGCAGTCATTTAAATTGATTTGAACGTCACCCGTGCCGTGTAGTTCTCTGGGAATATGGTTCAATACTTCTCTTGAGTTAGAGAACTATTTCCTTAAATTCAGTCCACCTCGTTCTGTGAGCATCTTTAATTCTTGTACAGCTCGAGTGGCTTCCTCTATGTTGTTAGAACCTGTTAACAGATCATCCACGTAAAAATCTGTCAGTATGATGCTTGCTCCTATTGGATAATCATTATTTCCGTCGGTAGCTAGTTGTTTTAAGGCTCTTATGGCTAAAAAACTGGCGGCTGTTGTTCCGTATGTTACCGTTTTTAACTTGTATGCCTCCATTGGCCCCTCCAAGTTGCTTCGCCATAGAATTCGTTGATAGTTCTGGTCTTGTTTGTTAATCCAGATTTGTCGATACAATTTTCTATATCTGCTGTCATTACGATCTTGTGTTTTCGCCATCGTAGTAAAATATCTGCTAAATCTTGTTGTAATTTTGGACCATTCATCATGCAATCGTTTAGAGATACTCCCGTTGTTGTTTTAGATGAGGCATCAAACACTACTCTTAGCCTTGTTGTTGTGCTGTCTTTCTTGATTATGCCATGATGCGGTATATAATAGATATTGGTTGATTTACAATCTTCTGGTTTTTCTTGTACTTGTTCCATGTGCTTCAAATTTATATATTCTTGCATGAATTGATGATATAATTGTTTGAACGGCGCATCTTTCTTGAATCGTTTTTCTAATTGTATCAATCTGGCAGCGGCCGTCTTCCTGGATTCCCCTAGTTCGGTTTGGTTACCCTTAAAAGGAATTCTTACTGTGTATCTGCCGTCTGGCCGTCTGTTCTACATTTGACTCAAAATGCTTCTCTATCATGATTTCTTCTTCAGTGGTATCTCTCTCTTCAGGCATTGAGTCGTTTTCTACCAGCAAACTCAGTTGATCCTCTATACTTTTAGTTGCAATCATCGTTGTTTTATGCCTGTATTGTTCCTGCTGCCCAATATAATATAACCGAATTCCGTTTGTTGTGCCATTGGCTCTAGTTTACCTCCCTTGATGATGTTGTTGATTAGTATTGATTGATAATAATCCGTGCCAAGTATAAGATCAATTGGCTGTGACTGGTTGTAGTGTGGATCAGCCAGTTGTATTTGGTTGAGATGCGTCCAGCTGGTTGTGGCAAAGTCCACCTCGGGTAATTGTTGGTCGAGTTTGTCGAATATCAATGGTTTGATATTCATTTGGAAATCTCCATCAAATCTTGGCGATATTTTTAGATTGATGGTGTGTCTGCAAATGCCTGCTTTTTTCCCACCTACTCCTGAGATGGTGACGTGTACTTTCTATTTTTTAAAGTTCAATAAATTTGCGGCCTTGGAGGATATTAATGTCGCCTGTGATCCTGGATCAATTAGAGCTCTTAGTGTGTAACAATCGCCTGTGCCAGTTGCGGCTCTGATTAATGTAGTTGGTAGTAAAACTTGTCCTAGCTGACTGATCACGAATGTTTTGGCGGCTTTGACACTACTTCCGGTGGTTGATGCTGCATTATTGCAGTGTAGAAGTGTGTGGTGTCCTCCTTTACATACAACACATGTTTCTGCCTGTCAGTTTCTTCCTTGATGCTGGCTTAAACATCGTATGCACAAGTTGGCTGAGTTGACGAGCCTTGCTCGTTCTAATGTTGACATCTTTTTGAATTGCTGGCATTGATTTAAACCATGATGCTCCTTACACCCTTCTACCCAACATGTTTTGGTTAATATGGCTGTATTCACTCGTTTCAATGGTGATACGTATTGCATGTGTGGTCGTGGTGCTGTTGCTCTATGATTGCCCATGGCTTCCAAAGGTTGAAACCTTCGCTCCAGGAATCCAAAGAAATCTTCCAGTTGTGGAATTTCTCTGGGCTTCTCTATAGTTGTCTCGTATATCTTAATGGATTCTGAGTCTAATTTTTTGTTTCGAAGGGCGAATCCATATTTAGCCGCTTTATGTTGTGTAATATTTGTCGCGCCGTATCGTGCAAATTTCTCACTGTTTGGGCGGATGGTATCTGAATTGTGGCCAATGACAATAGTGCATTAAACTGATGGTTTGCCAGTAGCCTCACGTTGTTGTACCTTGCTTGGATTATGTTCCAAGCGGTTTGGTAATTGTCACCTGATGTTGTTAAGTGACTAATAATTTGGGCTGCTTCCTTCTGCAGGTCTGATTTCAGATACGTCATCTTTACCGTATCTGTTAGTTTGCTGGTTTGGTGGATCAGCTCAGTGAATATATCGTTGAACGTTTCCCACCGTTCATAATCACCATAAAAAATCGGGATTTCTACCTTAGGCAGTTTCACCTGTGCTGCTGATCCTGCTGTGGTTGTTGTCTGGGGCTGAAACTGTTGTAGTTTGATCATTGCATCTTCTACCCTCTCTTGAAGCATGGCATAATAATCTTCTCTAAAGTAGTTGGATGTTTGTTCGTCTTCTTCCAGCTCTACTAATAATTCTGTGTGTTGGGCTGCGATTTCTCCCGTGTCTTTTTCTAATTGTCTCATTTTGATATTCACATATTCCTTAAATATGTTGTTGGTTTCCAAGGAATAATTTATTGACGCCAATTTCTGATATAACTGCCGCATGAGCACGTCTTGCCTCTTGAACAATTTTGTGTTGTTGTTTCCTTCAAACTTTGCTGCTTGAAGGGCCTCGATTAAACTACTCATCAGTGGTGGGTTCCTCCTTTAGGGAATCGGTTGATGAGCTATGTATGGTATCTAACCGAATTGATGGTGTTGTTTTATATGATGCCTCGACAAGTGGGTTTGGTAGTTGTAGGACTTCTTGTGACGTTGTTGGTGTCAATGGCGGTCCGCTATTTAGGCGATACCGCATTTCCTCTATCAGCTTATTGTAAACATCTGTCATGTTTTTTCTTGTTGTGAAATAAGCGTGATTTTGGCCCAGAGGCGGGACCATTCCTAGAATTTTGTCATCGATTCCAACGAATTCGTTATATAGCGTTTTCAGATTCGCTATTCTCTTCTCTAAGTAAGACTTCGTTTTTCTGTCTTCACCGTCTTTTCGATAGTTTCTCTCTAGCTGAACTATATATCCACTTGTTACCTGATGGTATTGAAGTAACTCATCCATCTTGTTGTTGTTTGGTTTACTTGTGGTGGTTTTGATGCTTGTTGTTGCTTAGCTTCTCCTTTGACGGTAAGTTATGTGCCTGTTGTTGCTTGGGTGCTGGTGTTGTCACCCTTGACGACGTTACAGACTGTCTGTCTATATTTCTATTTGCCGGTTGTTTTAGTGGCTCGAAGGACCATGTAAAATCATAGACTTTTGTACTTAAATTATAAATTCAAGATAGTCTTGATCTACAGTTCCGTATATTGATGAATATTAAGATTACCACTAGTGGGGTCTTAATAATCTTGAGAACAAACACTTTGTTTCAGTTGTAAATTTATTCTGAGCGTTTATTTTTAATTTGCTGGTCTTTTTATACAAAATCTCATTCATCCAAATTACACTATTTTACAATAAAAAGAAATAGTAAAACATTAATGTTTAGTAAGCATATTAATGAGAAAAGGTGTTGTGTGACATTATAAAGAAAACAAATTATTAATTTGTTAGGTTCCGGCTTGTAGTGTTGATGAGTTGACATAAAATATTGTGTTTTGTTGCACTGTTGATCTCAACAATACATATTTTATAGTTTTATAATTATGGCCAGGAAACACTACGCTATTTTCGGTCTAATCTGCCATGTTACAAGTTTTAAATCCTCATAAATTTTGTAAAATTACATAACGAAAACAAAGCTTATATACGAGTACTATAGTTATTCTCATCAAAGTTTGACGTTGGTTGATAAGCACGGAGTATAGGAGTTAAAATGCTGCCGCAAAGCGGCAGTGCGGGGTTGAGGCGCTTCGCGCCCAGATGCTGCTGCGAATCGGCAGTGCTGGGTTGTGCCGCGTCGCGCCCAGGGGCAGAGCCCCTAGTATATATTAAAACACGATTATTTTGGTATTGTCACTTTCCTATTGTGGTATTAAAAATAAAGTGACAAAACCAAAATATTTGTGTTTTAATATATAAAATCTTTATAGTGATATTATTATATTTATTTTATTATTATTTATATTATTTCATCTTCATATTTTCCGTTATTGCGTAACGAACATAAATGTTTAAATTATTTAGGCTCGAGTTCCAGCATTTCCGTATACAGAATTCAATTACATCATAAAATCCTAAATTACAGAAGCATGGTACATACATATATACATACATATATTACAGTTAATTTATGAAGTATATAAATCATAAAATATACACAATCCAATTCCATTGAATAAGGAACAATCAAAATACTTAATAACAAACCCAAAAGACAACACAATAAAATCCCATACCAGTTAAACCATAATCATAAACAACATTAAAATGAATCTCATAATGTTTCATATGTATCAAATACATATTTTTTGCTAGAATATGTTTTGAATTTATACATAAAATGAAAATTTCCTGTTAACCACTTAAATACAAATGTGTATACTACACAATATTGAGTTGAGTTGAAAAAATTACATTTTTATTAAAAATCATACGCATAACATACATTCATACATATGTACATAGACATAATATATTCAACAAAATTTCTCTTCAAAAAAATATTACGACAATGCAAAGTAGCATTTTTTACTGTTTGCTTTATGTTTTAAACATTTGAATCAACAAAAAAGCTTTTAAGTCTCTGTAGATCACCTATTTCAAGACTTATTACGTATTTCTGTCTATATTTTTAGTATACTACGAGTATCGTATTTATAAAAAATAAACCAAAAATACAAAATCCCTTATGATCCTACAAGAAATACATTTTACAAAATATGTAATCGTGTATGTATTTCAGCAGTAGCACTTCCAATATCTCAGAATAACTGAAGCAAATAAATGATATATGCACATGTGTGTATCCGATTTAGAAGAATTGTGTACAAAATTCGGCTAATCTCCAGATTTTTTTTTTTTGTGCATCTGAAACTAGAACACAAACGATTTGGTTAACAACGATATAATCGGCATCAAAAATGTACTTATTATATCATAAATTAAATCAAATTGAGAATATTCGTTCCTCATGTCCTAAAATAAACAAAAAAAACCCTATGTGTATTTTGTCCATCCGTTTCCATTTTTTCGGCTCCCAAATTTTTGTTGTTTTTGTTGTTGTAGGGATAAAATATGAACCGCACACAAAAAATGATAAAATAAATTCATCAAAAATTGAACAAAATTTATCGTTCTTGCTCGTGTAGTCTTTTTATTTTTTTTTTTGTTTACCTACCTACCTTACAAACGTACATATATACACAAATATTTCTCTAGCTGTTTGATTTATACGGCAAGCAATCAAATAGATAAAATACAAAAAAAAAAAAATCATCAATCTTTTGTCGTTTCATATGTACCTACAATACGTATTAAACATAAACCTCATGTTGTATATTGTAACAAATGCATGTTACTGGCACTACAGAACAAATCTACAGTAGGTTAAATTAGGGAACGGTTCAGGAAAGGTTTTGATGCACAAGAGGGAAAAAAAAGTAAACTTAAGTAGTTCCGGTTGGAAAATTTTTAATCAGAGCAATATTGGAAATTTTTTTGGAAAAAATGATTGTTTTAGAAAAGAAAAAAAAAAAGGAGTTTGGGGAAAAAATTCTGTGAGGCAAGAACGAAAAAAAAACATTATTATTGGGAGTTATACAATAAAAAAAAAGGAAAAAAAAAGGTTTTTTTATCATAACTTGTGCATACCGTGAAAGTCGGGTATATAGTGATTTGTGGTAATTGAATATCTAAAAGTAAACCAATTACTCGTAATCCATTTGGGACTGTGAATAGTTTGCCCGTGTATAGGCTATAGATTAAAGATTGTAAAATAACTATACCCATTAATTATTGTAAATAGTATATATGCCTATACTAAAGATATTGTAAATAATAAAATACTAATAATAAAAAAATCTGTAAATAAAAAAAATAAAAAATAAAAAATAAAAAAACTGTTCCGGTGTTCACGGTTCATTGACTCAGATGAGGAAGTGAATTTGGTTACAACGAGTTTGCTGAGTGGAGGATATCAATCAGGATATTCCCATAAGTTTGCAGTGCTGGTGGATCGCATCGTGCTGTGTCCTGGGTGCGCAGAATTATCATTTAATAACAGGTATTCCTGTAAACCACATTTTTTTGCTTTATATAATTTTTTTAGTCATATCATATTGTTTATCCCAAAAAATTTTGTTGTATCTGGCGGCTATACGCTTTCCTGGGGGAGTCGTTGACGCCCAAAGAGGATAGACGTGTTTTCGTCGTCCTCTTTGTAAATTTATTGTAATGTAATTTAATTTAATTACTTTTGTTTAAGTTTTAGTGTAATGTTTATGTTTTGTGTTAGTGAACAAATTAAAATTAAATTAATTAATTAATTATTATAAATAATAATAAACATTAAAATGAGTGTAGTGAAGTTTAATTTGGAAAATGTAATCCACCGGGATGCATATAGCAGGCAATGTTTTTAATTTATAATAAAAGTAATGAAAATTCTTGATCTATTAATTAATTGCATTTTCATTTTGATTTTGATTTAATATGGATACAATTGTGCACAAAATCTAAATTTTAAAATAGTAAATTTGTCGCAATTTAAGTTGCGTAGTTAATCTTCATGTCTTATTGGATTGTCACTAATACAAAAGAAGATTTTGATGTTTTGTTTTGTGTACAATTCTCTCAAATTATTCTTGAAAAATTAATAAAGGGAATTGATTACATATAGTTACATAGTTTTTAATAGTTAAATGTGTGTATCTTTTATTATAATTGAATTTGGTTTGCTGTGTATTTAGTGAAAACAAATACAGATTAATAAAATATATGGCCGACAAAGAGCATAAGAGATTATATGTAAATATAAATTTTCCTTGTATGTGGTTATGGCTTAGTATTGTAGTACGATTCCACTAATTTTATCTGATATGGTTTTCGCTACCTGTGGCTAAGTTATATAAGTCATTTATTTGATATCAAAACTGGAAATTGTATATATAAGCTATACGGTACAAACACTTGAGATATAGAAAAATACATTTTTGTTGGTATACACAAGCCGCATTTCTTGACGTTTGATCTGATCCGGTTTCGATCATGTCTCATGAAGCGACACAAAAATGCGTAAAACAAACAAACACTAAAATTCAATTTTTTGTCTCGTTTCGTTTTGAATCTGCCTCTTTATACTCGTACTGTATTCATTATATTCTTTGTCGCTTTACAAAATATTGTTCAACTACAGAATATTGTTCAACTATTTTTGGATCACCATTTGTGATCCAAAATGTAGTGATGGGCTGGATCGATCTTTTTTGTTAAAAATCATATGAGAAAATAAACAAAACAGAACAAAAAGGATCGGTTTAGCATATCACTGCCAAAATGAATGTTGGTTCAGATGTTGTTGTTGCTTCACAAGTAAGTTTTGATCTGATCCGGATCACTGTCCGTCAAGAAGTGCGGCTTCAATTGCACAGTCCGAATAAGTCTGTTTTGTTTTTGTGTGTTGTCTAATATCATATGAAACAGAACAAGACATAAGCAAATATTGAGAAAATTTTTATGAGAGTATTTGTTGATTTTGATGGTGCTCTTTATGTACTATACGAGCTACACAAAAATACAGCACAAATTCTCATATACTCAATTTAAGTAGGATTCTTATTCTTCGTATAATCGAGGAAATTTAAATTGAATGGGTAACTCAATATATGATACGTACATGGTTACTTATTTGGGTAGGAATAATTTTAATAAGGGATAAAGAAGTTTAGTTTTAATTATATAATTTATTTTAATTATTTTATTAACTACATTGAAATTTATTAAATGTACTAAATTGATTTGAATGGTATAAAGTTTGACGCTCAAAGAGGATAGACGAGTTTTCGTCGTCCTCTTTGTAAATTTATTGTAAGTGGATGCGTGGGAAATGAGTGACGTGTATTTACTTTTAATTTTATAAATGTATTAATTTGTTTTATTTTTCATATGTCACATGTCATATTTCACATTTTAATATTTAATTTGATTTAATTTTTAGATAAAAGCTTAGGTGCCGGTATCTGGGTGTACTCGGACCTTGGTAATAATTCTATTTTTCAGCTAGATTTTATTATATGTAAAAGGCTATATGATGTAAGGCTAGGAGTCCGTGTGTTCATGCTATTACGTTTGGCGGTTCATAAGCATCAAATAGGAAATAAAGGAATCGCATTATAAAAGTTTTCTAATATTTATTTGGTTTTAAGTTTAATGTAGAAATTAGAAATAATTGAGTGATTTTAATTTGAATTTTCAGAAATGCAGATAATTTCTTGCTTAGCGTTAAGGAACTAAAAGCACCATGTTATCATGTAGTGTAAAAGTGTATGGTTGTGTGCTAAATATATTATCATTTATATCACTAACATTTTGATAAGTTAAATCCTTTGAATTATGATGTAAGACGGGTTTTAAAAAATGAATAAATATTTAATTTTAATTATGTTATCAAATTTGCGGAAGAATTTTTCAATCAACTAAGATTAATTATGTCAACAAGATTAGTTAAAAGTAAATCATTAATAATAATAATAATTTTTGATGTCCTGATTTAGATTTATAGATTTAAAGAATCCTGAGTTCTGGCATTGGAATCCTGAGGAACGAGCATCTAATCATGTACTTAGTTAAAATGTGCTATCTTATGCTAACCTGTTTAACTTTTATCATTTAACATTTATTGTACTAATAATGGATTATCTATTAATTGCTTAGGTGACTGCTAACGGGTTGAATCTGTCCCAACTAGTAATCTTATCTTATCCTTCGGTTGGGGAGGTGTAAATGGGGGTACGATGTGTGCCCGGGAATAATAAAGATCCTGTTATAATAATTATTTATTTGAGTAATAAAATTTGGTATTATGGTGGTTATTAGTTTTTTTTAGTTTTCAGAGTCGTCCGGGAATTTTTATATTAATTTTATTTGTTGATTCTTTATATACTTATAGTACATAATTGAATTATTAATAAGTCTAGGTGTTGCGGTGCGGTAATATTATCATTTAAATCATTTTATATAAATTTTATAAAATAATTGAATTAATAAGTATTTATTTTCTTTTCTGGATCGGTAGGAAATTGATGATTAGTTTTAAGTTAAATTTTTATGTTTAAATGGTTTAATGTTCATGTTAATTCTTGTAGCAGTAAATAACCATTATTTAATTGGAGATAAAAGAAACATTAATAAGGAAATAAGTGTTGTTATTTTAAATTTATCTTAATTATTTTATCAGGTAAGTTAATGAAAGGCGGACAGGGGTCTAATTAGAGCTTTAATAATTTTTAAGTCCTTTTTTAGATTTAGGATTTAAGGAGTTATGAGTATCTGGCCCTGGATTCCAGAGAAATGATCATCTAATAATGTAGTTATATTGTGCTGTCTTGTGCTAACCAATTTATTATATATTGTACTAATAATTTACTAACTACCGATCGCATTGGTGTCTGTAACCGGGTCGAGTCTGTCCCAACTAATAATCCTATCCTATCATTCGGTTTTGTTATATGTGTACGGGTGTACGGTATGAGCCCGGGAGTCCGGGAGATCCTGCTATAATGCTTGGCCGTACACTCATAATCAATCAATCAATCAATCAATCTTAATTATGTCAACAAGATTAGTAAATTAAAACATTACAATAATAATAATAATAATTTTTGATGTCCTGATTTAGATTTAAAGAATCCTGAGTTCTGGCATTGGTTTACAGAGGAACGAGCATCAAATCATGTAGTTAAAATGTGCTATCTTGTGCTAACCTGTTTATCATTTATTGCTTATCATTTATTGTACTAAAAATTTGCTATCTATTAATCGCTTAGGAGTCCCAACTTATAATCATATTCTATTCATCGATTTTTGTATGTGTAAATGAGTGTACGATGTGTGACCGTGAATACTGAAGATCCTGTTATAATAATTATTCATTTAAGTAATAAAATTTATATTATGGTGTTTTATTAATTAAATTTAGTTTTCAGAGTCGCCTGGGAATTTTTATATTAATTTAATTTGTTGATTCTTGATATATTTATAGTACCTAATTGAATTATTGATAAGTGCAGTTGTTGTGGTGCTGTAACATTATCATTTAAATCATTTTATATAAAATTTATAAAATAATTGGATCTATAATTAGGTTTTTTTTTTCTGGTTCGGTAGGAAATAGATGATTGGTTTTAAGTTAAATTTTATGTTTAAATGTTTTTTAATGTTTATGATAATCCTTGTTGCAGTACGTAATAATTAATTGTTAAATATAAAAGGACCATGAATAAGGAAATAAGTGTTGTTATTTTATATTTTTCTTAAATATTTTAGCAGGTAAATGATTGATAAGCGGACATTTTTTTTTTTTTTTTTTTTTTTTTTTTTAAGGCCTGTTATAAATTTAGGGAGTCCATTTAGGGAGTCTAATATTTAAAGGGGTCTATCCTTAATATGTTAATAAATAATCCAATTTTCAGAATATAACATAGTTCCAGAATTAATAATTATTATAGGGATTAAATTAATCCTGATTTTCAGAATTAAATTTTAGCTTGAATCAACCCTCCAGGATCAAGAAGTAGTAAATTAGCTGTAGTTTAGAAATTGTGTTGTCCTGTGCTAACTATTTTACTATATAATTACTAACAATTTACTAACTATCGGCTATACCTAGGTGTCTGTAACCGGGCCGATTCTGTCACTTCTAACTATCCTATCCTATCCTTCGGTTTTGTTATGTGTGAAAGAGTGCACGGTGGGACCCGGCCAGGGGTGGACATGATGCTGTCATATTTATGTGAAATCGCGGGTGATTGTGCTCTCCTTGTTGTAATGGTACTTAAGTATCTTCAGTAAGGAAAGCATCACCTGTGTTATAAAGTTGGTGTGACAGTTTAATGACCACAACACTAACACGGGATTTCTTGCTTCATAAGCTTGGCCGTGCATTCATATCAATCAATCAATCAATCTGGCGGCTATACGCTTTCCTATTTCGACTAATCGGTATGTACACAGCATGATCGGTTAAAAGGGGTAATATCAAGTCGTTGTGAAGTATGAGCGAATGGGCGTGATTCTCCAGAAATATAATGTTGGCTTACCGAGAGAAAATGACCCCCGACCGAATAAAAAAAAAATATGACCTCACCGAACAGAGCAAGCAGGTGACGTGTCTCTCCGAAGTGGTAAGGTAACATTATGGCGCCCAAACGGCTTTGTTTATTTATATGAAGGTTTTGTGTGGTTGTGATTTCCTGTGAGGTGTGAAACATCTGCTGGTTTGGGAAATACTTTAAATTCTCCTAAGTTGTGGATTGACTTTTTGAATAGTGTTCTAAAGCCAGGATGGTTGATACTTCCGGGGATTTCAAATCAAACCAGAAAATATTTTACGATGTGAATTTTCATATTTCAAATTTTTCCAAATTTCTTTTTGTTTTTTCATTGTTTCATTGGGACACTAGGTTCTGAAATAGATTTTTTTGCTTACTCCGATTTGGATTGATTTTGCACTTAAAGTTTATTCATTGATACTGGTGTACTGTTAATGAGCAGGTGAGAAAAACAGAATTTCAAGTTTTGTTCGAAGTTAAATATAGTGTTGAGACAACTTTTGCTTTGGGTGATTTACCAAATGGAACCATTAAGATTTGTTCTCTAATTCTATTTGATTTTTAACAAATATTTGCGTACACTAAATAAAATAGATACCTTTTCTAACCACTTATATTTTCCATTTTAGTTTCTGATTTTTTCTATTTTTGGGGAGTTACGGTCATCCTACTTCTTCACAACGACTTCTATCAGAGCACCCTGTATTTTATAGAGCCATAATCAAAATATCGGAGCTTTTATAAGGGAATTAGAAACAAGGAAAAAACGAAACTTTTCATAGTAAAACACACAAAACATATGGAAAATCACTTTTTTGCCTAAGACAAATTTTTAAATGAAAACGTTACAAATTCTTAATTATGATTTCTGAAATACTTTCATGAATGTTTGAATTTCAACATATATGAATATCGTTTAAGTAAATCGTTTTCATTTTCTTGTAATAATTGATTTATTTAAACCAAAATATTAAAAAAACTTCATAACAACAGCATTCTGGTCAAATTGAAATAAAAGTTTACTACGATTCGTTTGCTCATTAAGTCAATTTACATTACATAGATGTCAGTGATGGCCGTAAAAATTTGGTAAAATTATACCAAAAATTACCACCTGGGGAAAATTCAAGTTCACAAATTGTAGGAAAAGCAAAGCCAATTCACAAAATATAGGAACGTGTGATAATTTTGCGATTAAATAATTTTTTTTCGTATTTTTCTTTTACCATTTTAGACATCTTACGTACACTAGTAAAACTAAAGATAAATTTAGCAAGTATTATTTTAATTTGTCAGAGCCAACTTTGATGTATTTTTTCAAAATGAAAGTTCGGAAAATTATATTTTAGAAATAATTTAATTTTAATATTTCTGCAATTAATATTTACTTAATACCCATATGGCCTTCTAGTATATTGTTCTTAAAGATATGTAGAAAACTTTTATATAAACATTTTATAATATATTTTCATTTTTCATTGAAAAACTTGAAGCTAAAAAACACCATTTTTACTATGGATTCCTATGGAAATAAGTGAAAAGTTATACCACTAAAAATGCTTCTAAAAAATATGTCATTAAGATTATGGCTCTATACTCTAGAAGGCTCTGCTTCTATCAGAGCCTTCTAGAGTGTAGAGCCATAATCTTAATGACGTATTTTTTAGAAGCTTTTTTAGTGGTATAACTTTTCACTAATTTTCATAGGAATCCATAGTAAAAATGGTGTTTTTTAGCTTCAATTTTTTCAATGAAAAAAGCAAAAATATTATTAAATGTTTATATAAAAGATTTCTACATATCTTTAAGAACAATATACTAGAAGGCCATATGGGTATTAAGTAAATATTAATTGCAGAAATATTAAAATTAAATTATTTCTAAAATATAATTTTCCGAACTTTCATTTTGAAAAATACATCAAAGTTGGCTCTGACAAATTAAAATAATACTTGCTAAATTTATCTTTAGTTTTACTAGTGTACGTAAGATGTCTAAAATGGTAAAAGAAAAATACGAAAAAAAATTATTTAATCGCAAAATTATCACACGTTCCTATATATTGTGAATTTGTTTTGCTTTTCCTACAATTTTTGAACTCGAAATTTCCCCAGGTGGTAATTTTTGGTACAATTTTTCCAAATATTTACGGCCATCACTGACATCTATGTAATGTATATTGACTTAATGACTAAACGAATCGTTGTAAGCTTTTATTTTAATTTGACCAGAATCCTGCTGTAATGAAATTTTTTTTTATATTTTGGTTTAAATAAATCAATAATTAAAATAAAATTAAAACGATTTACTTAAACGACATTCATATATGTTGAAATTCAAACATTTATGAAAGTATTTCAGAAATCATAATTAAGAATTTGTAACGTTTTCATTTAAAAATTTGTCTTAGGAAAAAAAGTGATTTCCCATATGTTTTGTGTGTTTTACTATGAAAAGTTCCGTTTTTTCCTCGTTTCTAATTCCCTTATAAAAGCTCAGATTTCTTGATTATGGCTCTATAAAATACAGGGTGCTCTGCTTCTATACATCGCGTGTCAAATAATCAAGCTAAACACATTTTTTTTCACGGACTAATTTTTTTTCTCGATTAGTAAATAATCATTTTTTTTGTTCGGTTTCAGCGAGTGTGGTTTTTTTGATTTTCTTTTTTTGCATCAGAATTTTTGCTGGTAGCGAGTACAGCATTTAAGTTTGAGGCAAGCTGTGAGATTTGTTTTGAGTAACTATAATATTGTAGTAAAATAATACGTTATCAGTTATTTAGGTATTTACCTGGGTATTATTTATTTTGGTGTCGTGTCACCTGTATATAATTTCTGTTTATTTTTTTTGTGTATATTAACTTGTGAATAACATTTTTTTTATCGTGTTGTAAATAAAAATGGAGGGTTTTAATATTAGTTATTTAAAACCAGATGAATTTTTAGTCGAATGTAATGTAAGAAATATTGAGGGTAGTCCAGGTGAGAGATTAGCAAGGCTAAAGATATTAGTTGATGAAGAACTTATTGATCCTATTCCTTAGCCTTGCAAACCCCATAAACAAGCCTCGAAAAATACAGATCGCGAGATTCGAAAATGCGTTGGGAAATTACAGGAACATCGAGCTTGGGTGGTGAGTCTAAAGAATGAAGAAGTTAGTCCGAAATATTTCCATTGGGTGTTGACTAGAATTTGGCATGTGATACAAAGATTGGAGCGATTAGTATTAGTTACAAAGCGCTACAAAAATAAATGTATGGATGCTTTAAAAGAAGGCCAAATTTTAGAAAAACACATCCAGAAATCTGTGACAGATAATATTTCATTAAACGAATTGATTAGGATACTTGAAGAAAGCAGAAAAAATTTAATAGAGGAATTATCTTCTTCGGAGGATGAACTTTCGGATTGTGAATCAACGGTTTCGAAAAATTCAACAAATACAGTAAGCTTTGTCGAAAATAAACCTGCTGTAACCAATGAGCAAATATCACAGAATACGAGTACAATGCAGCAGATAAATTCAGGTATGCAAAATTTAAATTTGATCACTATAGGGCATTGGCAAATGCTCAACAAAATCCGATTCCACAATATTTTTCAGTTCCACCATCTGGCTATAATAATGCCTATCTTTGCTACTCAACCAACTTCTGTGTTCGGGTCGTATGATCGGAAACATCAATTGTCGAATTTGAAAATTGATTTCGATGATTCTACGGATGAGAGAGATTTCTCTTTAAAGTAGAACACTTAGCTCGTACATACCAAGTCACTGAATGCATAATAAGGGACCAATTTAGTGTATTGTTGAAGGGATCTGCCTCTAATTGGTATTGGTGCTACATTGAGCGTAATCCGAATTCGTCTTGGGGTGAACTTAAAGCTGCAATTATTGAGCGATTTCAAGATCGACGTACAGATGACGATATTCGTAGGCTAATTGATTCTCGCAGACAAAGAACAGGAGAATCTTTCATCGAATTTTACAACGAAAGGCTTTCCCTGACTCTTCGATTCCGAATTCCGATTCCGGATTCGGATATTTTAAGAATGCTTCGCTACAACATGAACGTTGGTCTTTAGAATCATCTTGCTGACCAAGATATTGCCTCCATTAGTGCTTTGGTAAGAAGATGTGTCGCTCTCGAAGATATGTGGAAACGGCACAATTATGTACCCGACAAGTTTTGTAGACCACAATATCACATGAGTGAAATTGTAAACCCTGTAGTAGATCAAACTGGTGTGACCACTGATAATATTAATCAAAACTTTGTCTCGGACAAGAATCAAAAGTGTTCGTTTTCAAACTTTGGTCCACAAAATTATAATTCATCAGTAAATCCTAATCTCGGACAATTCCAAAATTTTAACCAAAATCCGAACCAAATTGATGCGTTTCAGCAAAATTACAATCCGTCAGTAAAGCCTAATATACCGAATAATTTTATTTGCTGTAATTGTTTTGATATAGGACACACTTTTGCTAAATGTTCAAAACCTCTGCGGTTATTTTGCCGCGGATGTGGAAAAGACGGATGCACAAGAAGTAACTGTTCAAAGTGTTATTCTTCGGGAAACGTCGAGACGAGGACTCAATGGGCTGCCATGAACCACCCTCGAAACATACGGCAGCCATACCAACCATATGTGACAAAAATTTTGACCAACAACTCTCAGCAAAATCAACATTAAAATATTCGGCCGAACCCAATTTTGTTATTCCAAATTCTAAATTGCAATTTTGTCCTGAAAATAGTACCTCGGTAATCTCAAATCAATCTAAAAGAAAACGGTCGGATAATGCTAAATCTCGTGTTTGTAAATATTGAAAACACTAAATTTTTCAATTTCGGAAACATTCATTACCGAGCATTTAGATGATAGACCATACGCCAACGTTGGTATTAATGGGGTACCGTATAAAGGTTTAATGGATAGTGGTGCCTCTATTACTGCGTTGGGACAGGGTTGTGAAAAGTATCTTTTAAATCATAATATAAAAATTCATAGCATATCCTCGGAAGTCAAAACAGCAGGTGGGCAAAAGCAGCGTGTTATAGGATATTTTAGGTCTACTACAACGGTGAACAGAAAGTAATGAATATTTATCTAATTCCAAGCCTAAAACAAGCTCTCTATTTAGGCATCGATTTTTGGAAATTATTTAAAATAATTCCAAAATGTATCTCAGAGTTGGATAAAGATGATTCTGACTTCCACGTTCTTTCCCATGATCAAAAATGTCGCCTTGATGCAGTCGTTAAACAATTTTCATCGTTTAACAAAAACGGTCTTGGAAAAACATCCATAATTTCGCACAATATTGACGTACAAGGTGCTACGCCCGTCAAACAATGATACTATCCCATATCTCCTGTGGTACAAGCTGATTTGTTTGCTGAGATAGATCGGATGGTGTCTTTGGGAGTAATTGAAGAATCCAGAAGTGCATGGAGTTCACCCGTGACATTAGTTCGGAAACCAAATGGCAAGGTCCGTCTTTGTTTGGATGCAAGACGAGTGAACGAAGCGACAAAAAAGGATGCGTATCCGCTGCCTATAATCGACGGACTCATCAGCCGATTGGAGGAAACCAGATTTTTCTCAAGTATCGACCTGAAAGATGCATTTTGGCAAATCCCGTTGGATGAGGAGTCCCGAGATAAGACGGCGTTTACGATCCCTGGTCGCACTTTGTATCAATTTAAAGTTATGCCATTTGGTCTCTTTAATGCGCCTCAGAGTATGAGCCGGTTAATGGACCGTGTGATTCCTAATGAATTTCACGATCGTGTCTTTGTTTATCTAGATGACCTTCTAATTGCTTCTAGGACATTTGAAGATCATCTCGAATTGCTTTCAATTGTTGCTAAAAGATTGTTTGATGCTGGTTTAACAGTAAACCTTGAAAAAGCCACTTCCTCCTCAAACGCACCAACTATCTAGGTTATGTGGTTGGCGACGGAACCCTTTCAACAAACCCGGATAAGGTAAAAGCCATACACGATTATCCAATACCAACTACTCCTAAAAAACTTCGTCGTTTCTTAGGAATGGCGGGATGGTATCGGCGCTTTATTCCCTCCTTTGCTTCTCTTGTTGCGCCTCTAACAGATCTCACCAAAAAGAACTCAAAATGTGTTTGGTCCTCGAAAGCCCAGCAAGCGTTTGATAGTGTCAAATTGGCGCTTTCAAATGCTCCAGTGTTGGTACACGCAAATTTTTCCAAACCGTTTGTGATTCAGTGCGATGCTAGTACAACTGGTGTCGGAGGGATGTTGTTGCAGGAAGGTGATGATGGGGAGGAACATCCCATCGCATATACTATGTCTCAGAAGTTGAACGCAGCACAGCGAAATTACTCCATCACCGAGCTAGAGTGTTTTGCGGCTGTGCTTAGCGTAAAGAAGTTCCGAGCATATATCGAGGGATATCCTTTCACCATCATGACTGACCACGCAAGCCTTAAATGGCTTATGGGCCAGAAAGAGCTCACAGCCTGGCTAGCTCAGTCGGTAGAGCATGAGACTCTTAATCTCAGGGTCGTGGGTTCGGGCCCCACCTTGGGCGCCATAATGTTACCTTACCACTTCGGAGAGACACGTCACCTGCTTGCTCTGTTCAGTGAGGTCATATTTTTTTTTTATTCGGTCTTGGGTCATTTTCTCTCAGTAAGCCAACATTATATTTCGGGAGAATCACGCCCATTCCCTCATACTTCACAACGACTTGATATTACCCCTTTTAACCGATCATGCTGTGTACATACCGATTAGTCGAAATAGGAAAGCGTATAGCCGCCAGATACAACAAAAACTTTGGGATAAACAATATGATATGACTAAAAAATTATATAAAGCAAAAAAATCAAGCTCATGTTGTATATGGCTGGCAATCAGAGTACAAAACTGTTTGTTACAATAAGTTACACAGAAATTGGATGCCAAAAAACGTTAAACACAAATTGTAAACGATTGCCGGGAAACGATATTCAATTTTATGCTATAAACAACGACTAGTAGTACCAGTGTTATGCGTCTACGCCTATTCAGAGATTGTCTACACGGAAACGTCGACAATAGCGTAGACAATAGTTTTCGACGTAGACAATGTAGAAAATTCTTGGACATATAAGATATTAGGTTTATTCTGATTTTTATCTTTGTATACAGTTCCTAACTTATGGGAAAATTATAACGCTTATATTTAAAGATCTGCAAATCCAAAAGCCAAAATCGATTATGTAAAGCACGGAGGCCCGAAATCAAAGATATATTCGGTTTGCAGTTAACAAAAGTAATAAATTTGGTGGTTTGAACTTAATATCTTGTATTTAAAGACCGACGTTTTGATGGGTCCTGGAATTTGACATTCAAGTTAACACCACCACTAATGTCGAGTCAACACAAAGTGATTTATGAGACACGCGCAAACTTGTCAAATCAACATAACGTGTGTTGTGTCCGGTTGAAAGATAATACTTTTTATGAAATTCTTTTGGGAACCTACCTCATTTTCGAAAAAAAATGGAGCCAACACACGACTTTCTTTTACGAGCAGCGAATTTTGTGAAATTTAATTGTTGTTTTATAATTTTGTAATTTTTTATTATTTATTTTTAGTATTTTTTTTTTTTTTTTTGGAAACATTAGTAGTTTTTTGTAAACCTAATACTTTTTAAGATATTTGCAAAATAAATTTCCTGGACCAAGGAAGTGGACACTTCTCAATTTATCAAAAAAGCTTAAATCTGAAGTTTGAGTTTGATTGGTTAAACCATCTGGGCTGTAGAGAGGACACAGACTGACATACTGAGAGACTGACCCCGCAGGGGCGCTCCTCAGATGTAGTGGCGGCGGGTATGACAATCTCGCGGGCCCCAGTTAAAACTCTGGGAGCGTCTGACCCATATTGGGCGGCTCCCAGGTCCAAGTGGGGCAGCATAACCTCTCAAAAATCAAGAAGCGTCTACTCACAGTGAGCCGCTTCCTGGTCAGCATCTGTTCTCCAGGAGGAGGGGCTGCACCCTTCCACTTGGCAGTAGGTATAAAATTCTAGGGTAGGTACACCAAAAAATTGTACTCAATGGTAGGTGAGAAAGAAGTTTGTGTTACGGTGCAGGGGTTTGGAACCACAGTAACGGCGGTTTTAGGGAGTGGGCAAGCAGGCTTCCAGCCGTCGAGTTCCAGTTACTGCAAGGTTGCTTCGGTGGGTCACTTGGCCTAAGTAACAGATAATGCGACAAGGCTCATTAATACGGGTGAAGAGGTTAAACTCGCAGACGTCTTCAAAAGGAGTGGTAAAATTCAGAGATCTCCGACAAGGATGACGCCAAGTGGCAAAATCGAGCGATCGCTGTCACTTACGTCCCTGTCTGTAGAAAATGTCGAAAGGAGCACGGATACGAGCAAGGAGGCTCTGCTAGCTATGCTAAACCGAGGAACAATATTTATAATGAGGTTAAAAAGCTGGTTAGTGTAATTCGGACATTGTACGAGTCGGCCATGAGCCAGACGGGTGGAGGGGCTAAACCATGAGCCGGTCGGGAGGAGGGGCTAAAGTCCCCAAGGTCTGCCAAACCTCGCCTATTGGTATAGAGGCTGACAAGCAGAATTTCAAGACCGCGGAACAAAATCGCGGGGCAGGAAGCAGTAAAAGGAGGCGCCCAATGCCGGATAAAAATGAAAGGAAATCAGGAAAAAAAAGAATACTGCTTTCGGTACACTGGGTACCGAAAAAATGAGCATCTTCATTACAAATCAAATGGTGGAAAAATCAAAGGGCTCGAAAGAGGCGTGGCAGAAAGTGGAAGGTAAAAGAAGACCCAAAAGGAGACATCGGCTACGTAGGAAGCGGGTCCGACGGGATACGTTGCTAATCAAGAAGAGTGCGGAAATTGAATTCGTTGAGCTGCTTCGGAAATTAAAAGACGACCAGACACTGAATAGCCTGGGTGAAAAGGTGTCGAACGTACGCCAAACTTTGAATGGAGACCTTCTGTTGGAGCTATAAAATACGGGAAATCGCGCGCAATCCTCAATATTCCGAGATCTGCTAGACACAGCAATTGGGTAGCAGGCTACGGATAAAACTTTGACCCAAGAAGTACTGCTGGTGATCAAGGACATCTATGGGGCTACCACTTCCCAGGAAGTAAGTGAGGCTCTGGAAGCACAGTTTGAAGGCGTAAAAGGGTTGTGTACTGTCAAATCACTTGCAAAAGCTTACCGAGGAACTCAGACTGCAGTATTTAGTCTCCCAAGTGAGGATCGGTTGGGCCTCTTGCCGGCTGGAGATGTGGTGAAGAGGGACATGTTGCCAAACATGCCTAAAAGAACCGAAATGTATGCTCTGTGACGAAAAGGACATTGGAAGTAGCAAACACGTGACTGGTAGTTGGAAATATACAGCGTACCAGAACGCGATGCGAGTAGAGCAGAGGAAATGAAAATAGTCAAAGTAAACCTTAACCACTGTGAGGCTACTCAGGATCTGTTACAACAGTCAGTACGGGAGGTTGAAGCTGATATTGTAATGGTATGCGAGCAATACCGAAACCTTGATAGGAGAACTAGGGCCTCGGACATATCGAACCGGGCTGTTGTATGGGCTTATGGTAACCACCCCCTACAGGAAATTGGTGAGGGTCCTGCTTCCGGCTTTGTTAGAGCCATGGCTAATGGTATCCACTTTTATAGCTGCTACGCTCATCCTAGTGCATCAATGGAGGAGTTCAAAACTTTCCTGGATCAACTAACGAATGACTTGCGGAGTCGAACACGGTTACTGCTAGCTGGTGACCTCACGTTCATGAGCAATTGTCTTGCCGCCAGATGTGTAGAATGGAGAGTTAGTGACCTATACACACATAGTGATCACCAAGCTATTGTGTACAAACTGTTAGATAGGAGTCCACGAAGAAACTCAGTTGGATATAAAAGGGAACCAATTGGTTGGAAGGCTAAGGCGTTTAACAAGGACATCTTTCTGATTATGATGGAGGATACCGTGCTATGTGAAACCGCGAATAATTAAGCCACTCAACTCATGAGCCATATTACAAAAGTCTGTGATGCACCAATGCCCAGAAGGATAGTGGACAACCGCAGGAAGCCTGTCTTCTGATGGAACGACGAGAAGTGGATTATCACCGTTCCTCACCGGTCATGGTTGCTTCAAAGCACTGACAGACTGACAGACTGACAGACTGACAGACTGACAGACTGACAGACTGACAGACTGACAGACTGACAGACTGACAGACTGACAGACTGACAGACTGACAGACTGACAGACTGACAGACTGACAGACGACTGACAGACTGACAGACGACTGACAGACTGACAGACTGACAGACTGACAGACTGACAGAATGACAGACTGACAGACTGACAGACTGACAGACTGACAGACTGACAGACTGACAGACTGACAGACTGACAGACTGACAGACTGACAGACTGACAGACTGACAGACTGACAGACTGACAGACTGACAGACTGACAGACTGACAGACTGACAGACTGACAGACGGACAGACTGACAGACTGACAGACTGACAGACTGACAGACTGACAGACTGACAGACTGACAGACTGACAGACTGACAGACTGACAGACTGACAGACTGACAGACTGACAGACTGACAGACTGACAGACTGACAGACTAACAGACAGACAGACTGACAGACTAACAGACTGACAGACTGACAGACTGACAGACTGACAGACTGACAGACTGACAGACTGCCAGACTGCCAGACTGACAGACTGACAGACTGACAGACTGACAGACTGACAGACTGACAGACTGACAGACTGACAGACTGACAGACTGACAGACTGACAGACTGACAGACTGACAGACTGACAGACTGACAGACTGACAGACTGACAGACTGACAGACTGACAGACTGACAGACTGACAGACTGACAGACTGACAGACTGACAGACTGACAGACTGACAGACTGACAGACTGACAGACTGACAGACTGACAGACTGACAGACTGACAGACTGACAGACTGACAGACTGACAGACTGACAGACTGACAGACTGACAGACTGACAGACTGACAGACTGACAGACTGACAGACTGACAGACTGACAGACTGACAGACTAACAGACTGACAGACTGACAGACTGACAGACTGAAAGACTGACAGACTGAAAGACTGACACACTGACAGACTGACAGACTTACAGACTGACAGACTGACAGACTGACAGACTGACAGACTGGCAGACTGACAGACTGACAGACTGACAGACTGACAGACTGACAGACTGACAGACTCACAGGCTGACAGACTGATAGGCTGACAAACTGACAGACTAACAGACTGACAGACAGACATTGTTACGGTTCAGAATCCATCCCGTTCCTCTATTGAGTTCTTCCTCGTCTTCCTCGATCATTGGTATCGTTTTTCTTAGTAGTTTCTTTCTCAGACATTACTGCATTTAGAGCATCTTTTAACTTCTTGTTTTCTCGCTGTAAGTTTTTGAAATCTTTGTTTAGATTTAACGTTAACTTTTCTATTTCTTAAATCTTATGGCGCAGTTCGGCATTATCCCTTTCCAAGGTGTTCGCTATTGGTGGTGGTGATCTACCCAGTCTGGATTGTTGTTTAAACGGGTTGGATTGCCCAGAAGGGCAATTAAACAATGATTGGCTCACCTCAGAATACTTTGAGCCAGCCTCGTTAGAGGGTAGATTTGCCAGTTGATTAGCTGGGCTACCACCTGGGGTACAATTTCCTGAATTAGTTGTATTCATTGTTTATTTTACTGGTCATAAACCATCTACCACTCTGACCAGTACAAGTTGGTAGTGGGTCTGGTTTTAGTACATGATTTACTAAATTCTCGATAGTCAGTTATACCGCCGTGTCTCGGTCGCCAGAGCCTCGTTATGTTATCTAGCAGGGTGCACCACGTGCAGGTGAGGATGACATTTGGGCTATTTGTAGACCAATCACTTAAGCCCCCTTTCCCACCCCAGGATTTATAATGCGAATTTATAATATTTAAATTTAAAATTAGCCAAAATGCTTACAAATCTCCTCCTGATGCTAATCTGTACTGTCTTGTCTCATTTAGAAATGCCATTCTCTAAATCAGCTACAGTTCCAGGACACGGAATAAAATTTTTCTTCATTTCTCTGCATTTGTATTCCATAGCTCTGGTCAAGTTTGATTCTTCTGTAGTAGTGTTATGTTGCGTTAATGAAGAAATCATTGGAGTGGGCAGATCAATTTTTAAAATTGTATTACATATTTGGATTTGTTTCGTTGCTCCAAAAATGAAATCGTATCGAATTTTAGAATTTTGAAACAATCCTTATAGATGTTGGCCATTGTTAAATATTTTTAATCTTAATTATAAATTTTGTTGAGTCAAATTGTATTTTTAAATATTCCTGTAATTTACAAGATTAGATTAATTTTAACGAAAATATTTATCGATAGTTTTGAACACTTTTTTTTTTGTCTATGTTTCCCGCCTTGGTGTGGTTTTTAGCTAGCGCCAATTTTTTTCGTAAAAAAATTTTTAACAGCTTCGCATCTATTTCCAAAGCCTCTTCTTAGTTGTTGGAAAGAATATTTTTGAATTGTGAAAATCATTTACGTAATAAATCAAAACTTTCACTCATTTTGCTGCTGGGAATTTTTGACGCATTGGCTACATTAATGTAATTTTTTGGATTATGTATATACATTGTCATGCGGCACAACATTGAGTAGTACCCCCACTAAATCCCATTTCAATGTTATTACGAGTGATTATATACATCTTTTACTGCTTCCGGTACAGTCAAGGTAATAAATGGTCGTTTGTTCCTAAATTCAATATATACAGAAGAAAATCTATTTATTTACCTAAACAATTTATTTAGCTTGCTTCTGATATAATTCGAATGTGTATTCATCCTTATACTTACGTACATACAGGTATGAGCATATAACATATACCGAGTATATATACGAAATGAACAAACAGTTAACAAACAAACCAGAAAAAATAAAAAGCGATTGAAAGAAAATCTTTCATTTTGCCGTTTTCCTTTAGATGTCAACATGATAAACTTTTATCAATTTATTTCAAACGTATAATAAATAATGTTTTTTTTTTGTTCTTTGCTTGCTGCTGGATCTCAAAGATTTATTTTTTATTTGATTTTCAATAAAAATTTTGGGAAATTTTTTTATTGGATTTCAAAAATATTTTTCGCTTTGACGACCAACAAACAATATTCTCAAGCTTTGAAAGATAAATAAATTTTGCCAATATCAATTGTTTAAATCAATTTGAAGATAATTTGATTTTTATCTTACTCTAAGCGTCTTTATGTTGTTATGGATTTGACATATAAGCTTTGGTAACCGACAAATAACTTGAAGAGCTGCCAAAGGAGTTTTTTTTTGTGTTTAAAGAATTGTGATCCCAAAAGAATTGTGATGTATTGTTAAAAAATTGTTTGCTTTTGAATAGAATCATATAGTTAACCGTCTGAAACTGCCTTGAAACTTGTTTAGGTCCGCAAGATTCCAATTCTGTACATCGCTTTCGATGTTCAGTCCTTATTCCCTAATTATTATGACTTATGAAGGATCACTCTGTTTTACTTGTACTGAGAACAGAAATCCGTAATATGAACAAATATCCGTAATATCTTTTAACGGATAGAGGTGTTAAGGGATGACAACTTATTGTAAATTCTGCTTCGACTAAAAGTATAACTAAACCTCCTTCCTTCATATTTCTTTGTTTTAAAGTAGCTCCTACGGCAGTCTTTACAGCTCATACCATTACTTTCCAACAGCCACCAAAGTGCAAAAATTTCTCAAATTCAGTCATGCTTAACTTCTTCAATCGCGTTTCTCATCTCATTGTTGGCACCAAGAAAGTTGATGCCATTAACCTAAAATTTTAGATGTCTGTTCCCTTCTTGCTACGAATCTCCTCGTACTATCTGTCTTGAGTGAGCCTACAATCTCCAAGTGGACGGCTCTAGTGGTTAGACTTAAATTCCGTATCTCTTTTCAGATCAGACTTCGTTTAACAGTCACAATTATGGGCGCGAAATAGTATACTCCAGTAATCAAAAACGGTCTGCGTTGCCTGATTCGTTGTCTCATCTCTGGAATCTTCCGCTTTGCTCTGGCTAATTGATACACTCCGCATTTTGCCTAAACTCTTTTAACCGCTGTTTGTATGTTTAGGTTCCAATAGCGTTGCTTCAGTTTGTTAATGATAGTTTTTTGACCTTGGTGCTTCTTGAATCTTTTCGTTATAATGTTGAACAGACTGTGATTCTTAGAATCCGTAATAATTGGGCATTTCTGCTAGAACTGCAATACATTAGCATGAAAATTCCTTTCTCGTCCAGACAGGGTGACAAGATCAGTAGACGACTCGATTTGGCTGACTCCTTTTCCATTTATCAAGTCTTTGAACTCTTCTCCTGCTGAATCATCCTCGTCCAGGATGAAAACCTCTCTTCATATTTATCTGGCGTTGGTCACGAATTTATGACTTGGACAGAAAAGAAGCGGTTTCAATCCACCTCCAGTCGTCAATATTCGTATTCTGGATAATTTTGCCTTCACGATGGGCAAAAATCGCTCGATATTTTCTTGCATCTGAATATAACTATTGAATCACAGTCCGTGAATCACTCCAAAAAATGACTCGGTCAATTTTTACTCCAGATTGTCTTTAGAGGGGTGACTCGTATCTTAGTCAGCACTAACAATGTCACCATTCATCCCTCTGCTTCTGAACGGAAATACACCACTGCTGAATACTTTTGTTCACTGGATCTGTAGTTGCACCTTCAGAGAAATACCACCGTGGTATTTTCACATCAGTTGGAATCGTTGTCATAATTTCTACCCATAACAACCACTTAAAATAGGCTCTGGATTCAATTTCATCGACCCATCCAACATCAGATCTCCAGATATCTTGCATCAAAACTTTTACACGCACGACCCATCTGGCAGTTATTTCTTGACTTTTGGCGAAGTTACACGTAAACCGAAAACCATTTAAATTCGTGGCCCAAAATAATCCCAGTACTCTTTCCGTGGGTAACTCTTGTTTTAGCTTCAAACTTTTTATTTTATTTGATCTGTATTTTTGGGGAATGGTTTCTAACACTTCCCGATTATTACAGGTCCAACCCTGTAACTCAAATCCTCCTTGTTGATTGACATGAATATTATCTCGTATGAATTTTATAGATTTCTCCTTACTAGCTGTGCCACCAAAGTAATCGTCAACATACACATTTGATTGATTATTGCACTTGTTCCATTAAGAAAATCCTATTCAAACTCCAGGACGTTTCTGTTCCTCCTATGCAAGACTAGGGTGAGCATTTTGCTTCAAAGGTCATTACTGTCATTTTTAAAACATCCGGTTCTCGATCTCGGTCAAAACATCTCCACAAAAATATCTGGGACTGTCCATCTTCTTCTTTGATCTTCACCTGGAGGAATATCACCACTATTACCGTCTACTTTGACTTTTGCATCAAAAAGTAGTCGTACTTTCCCCGGTTTATTTACATTCTTCATCCCCCGAAATGAGCTGGGTACCATATTCGTCGCATTTTAGTTGCTACTTTCTCTTTGATGAGAATCGAGCATAACATTCTTGCTACACTGAATATAAGCGATAGTAAATCATTGAGTAAATGTTGAGTTCTCCTCTGGGACCTTTCAATTATACTGAAACCATTTTCAATTTACTATGGTATTGCACCATTCCACTGGACTGATTGTACCACAATTTTCATTCTTTATAAACAGAATGAACTGTGCAGGTTGAATTAGCGAATTATACGAATACGGTCAAATTAAATCAAAAATTTTGTAACGTTTTAATCGTTCACTCGCTGTGGTAGTGAGGAGCTTGCTCGCCAGATCGTTTTGATGAATTGTCAATCTTGAGTGGTTTCTGGCATTGGAATCCCTACTTTGTTCCCTTATTGCTGTAACCTGTAGATCTCTGTGAATTATATCGTTTGTTATGAACCATGGTGCATCTTCTATGATTTTTAGAAATTTCGACTGGAACCGCTAAAGAATGTCCAAGTTCTAGTTACTGGCCTTTCCCCACAGCTGAATACAGCAGTAGTTTATTTTCAATCGATATACTTAATTTTCAGCCAACACATTTTTGTCAGTTTCATTCCCAATTATTCGTTGGTCGAGGTGGATACCTAAATATTTTACTTCATGAGTTTGAGATACATCCTGGGTATTCATTTGTATTGGTGGACATGTATCTCTTCGCAATATAAAGGTTACATGATTAGATTTAGCGTCATTAATTTTAATTCTCCATTTTTCCATCCGCCATACTTGAGTACTGTTAATATTCTCTTACAAAATATATGTGGCTTTATTTAGGTCTTCATGTGATAAGAGTACTGCCGTGTCGTCTGCAAATGTTACGACAGTTACTAGATTGCTTGTAGGTATATCTGCGGTATATAGCAAATATAATACCAAGCACGCTGCTCTGTGGTACGCCAGATTTAATTTGGTATACATTTGCATACGGATCTTGATGTTTTATTGTAAAATATCTGTCCAAGATTTGATGTCAATATTCTGCAGAAATCATGTGGCAGACACCGCCTAATTTTGTCCTAAGCGGAACAATATCTTTTCTTCCTCCAGGGCTTCTTCAATTACTAGAACTATTATGTGAACTTATTATATTGTTAAGTGCTTTGATTTGCTCAACAGATCCAAAATCAGCTTCTTCTCCGAAGTAACTTATTCTAATATTACTTTTGAAACCTTCCATTGTATTGGGAAATATACTGTTCGAAGGATAGCGTTGAATAAGTAGGTTATATTTTGAATACCCTTATCTGGCAACTGTAAGATAAAATCCTGGCACCGTTTTAGGATTTAACTCTTTTTGTACCACAGTTCTTACCTCTAACAGACAGAACTTCGTTATACAATAGTGTTCGACTTTATCATTAACAAGCTATCATTAACTTAGCTTAGTAGCTAAAAAGAAGAGAAAATTTGTAATTAATCACAACACCAAAATAGCATACACTGTAACTTATCTTAGTCGTTGATTCATCATTACTGGCTATCATCAATGCTGAAAATCATATCAATAATCAAATTAATTTTCTATTATTAAGGCTGATTATATCTTACATTTAGTATTATTAAGTTTTTATTCCAATTATCTAGATGGTATTATTGCAAACCTAAAAATCATCATTAAGAAAAAACAACATTGACATTTACTTTGGAAACGTCAAATTATAGTAGGTATTTTGTTTGTATAATCAATGGTACCAGATACACATTTTTTAATTGTTGATCGATGCGCGACCTATCACAAAATTATACAACTTTATTTTAGCACACTTTTTGTTCAGTGGAGAAAAAAAAAGACCAATTGAAAAGTCAGCGTGATAACACATAAAAAATCAAGTCGGAATAAAAATTAAAATTATTAATTAAAAACAAAAGTAAATTGAAGTGTTTTTATTTGCTAATTAAACCCAACATTTTCTGGTCCTTCGAGCCGGATACGAAGCTAACCGGTAATATTATACCATAAGCTTCATAAAATTAGTAACAAAACCATAAAACCGCGTGTGTCAGATAGCTGCCATTAATTAAGTTTTTTTTTTTTTTTTTTTTTTGTTTCGTGTTTGAGTAATAAAATGGAGAAGATGAACAAAAGGAAAGGCATCATAAAGGGTCAGCTCACTCGCCTTAAAAATTATATAGATGCAAATGGTGCAAGTTTAATAATAAATTGTACACAGAATTTATTTCGACCGAAGACACCATATTTGATTTCGATGCAACCACACCATCTGAAATGGATACCGTTGATGATCAATATTACGCGATCATTCCGCAATTACAGGCGCTAATTCGGGCGAAATCTGGAAGTCATCAGCCATCTAGTCATGAGCAGTCGTTCGATGCTACCAGTAATGTCAACCAAACGTCAGATTTTAAGTTGCCGTCCCTTACTATGCCAACATTTGATGGAGATCTAAAAAACTGGCAATCCTAAAGAGCAACGCTTATAACCTAATAAGCCATCTACGGGTAGACGATGCTAGCTACATCGAAGCAGTTCAGCGGCTCACCAAACGTTACGACAAAAAGAAACCGATAGTCGAGGCTTACATCAAGGCATTTTGAACCAAGCAAGGATTACCAAGGCTACCGCTGTTCACCTTACGGCTTTTCATGACAATTTGGACGAAGTAGTTCGAGGTCTCAAGGTGCTGGGTAAGGACGCAGGGCCACGCGACCCTTGCCTCATTTTCATGGCAATGGAGCGACTTGACGACGAAACAAGAAAGGCGTGGAGATACAAATCTGCTGAAGAGGATTTCCCGACGCTGCAGATAGAGTTTTCTAGATTTTTTATTAAATCGTGTAGACGCACTTACAGAAGTTAAGTCATCTCAAAAGAAACCTGAAACCAAATCGCAACCAGTTAGTAAGATCTTCTACCAGTACTCTGCAAATTATGTAACGGAGATCGCCATCGCCGTTTCGAATGTACGCGTTTCAAATCTATGGCATTACCTGAGCGCAGGAATTTTCTAAAGGAAAACTAGAGATGCTTCAACTGTCCTGGAGGAAATCATGCCGTCTACCAATGTCGTTCAACTGGCATATTATTCGAGGATTACTAGATTCCGGTTCAACCAGATCATTTCTCAAGGAATCGTGTGCTAATAAACTGCACCTAACCAAGTCGAATGCCAGAGTTGTCGTAAGTGGTATCGGTGGAACCAACGCAGGAACATCCAAGGGACTAACACACCTCATAATAAGATCGAGAGTTCATCGTGATGTTATTTACCAAATTGCAGCTCTAATCGTGCCCAAACTTACCTCACACCTACCAACTCACTCGGTACATGTTGACATACCAACGAATGACGAAGTGAGTCTAGCCGACCCGACATTTAATAATCCGGGTCCAATTGATCTATTAATAGGCAGCGATTATTTCTTCGAGATGTTAAGCGAGGGTAAAATACCAATAGGCAATACAAGGTTGATGGCGCAAAACACTACACTGGATTGGATAATCGGAGGCAGATACCTTTTAGAACCCAAGAATTTAAATGAAAGGGTATACCTATCAGAACATCAGGAGGTTGATATCGATAAAATCCTCCGATCATTTTGGGAGACGGAAGCTATACCAGACACGCTACAGCATATGCCAGACGAATCTGCATGCATTGAATGCTTTGAAGCTACAGTTGAAGTGAGCAAAAAGGGAAGAATAATTGTTGGCTTACCGTTTAAACGAATCCCACCTTTATTAGGTCATTCATATTCGGTAGCTTTGCGCCAGTTTTACACGTGGGAGAAATGGTTATGTACCAACGAAAGATTGCGTTTGGGATACATTAAGTTCATGCAGAATTATCAACGGTTGGGCCACATGGCTGAAATTTCACAAAATGAAATTTCCAGACCTGATCATCAGATGTTTTATTTGCCTCACCATGGTGTTTTCAAGAGAGCAGATACCTCAAAATTGCGGGTTGTATTCAATGGATCGCAGAAGACGTCAACAGGGCAGTCGTTAAAAGATGAGTTGCTTATTGGACCAACTGTTCAACAAGGGCTGTTTGAAATTTTAGTGCGATACCGAAAACATGCTTTCGTATTCAACGCCGACATTGAGAAAATGTATCGGCAGGTGAGGTTCCGTGCAGAAGACACCGATTAACAGCGGATACTATGGCGGGAATCTCCTGATCATCCATTAAACCACTACCGCTTGCTGACCGTCACGTATGGAACGTCGTCTGTACCGTTTTTGGCAACGAATTCGTTGAATTATATCGCCAACCAGTTTCAACATAAATACCCAATCACAGCTGAAAGGGTAAAATTAGATATATACGTCGACGATGCGCTCACAGGGGCTTGCTCACTATCTGATGCAAATGAAAAAATGACAATAATGAACTCGGCAGGCTTTATTCTCAAAAAATGGTCAGCGAATCATCCCAAATTATTGGACAATATCGAGGAAGCAGATCTACAAATTATCGACCGGGAATTTGCAACCAGTGAAGCAATAATATCAGTGCTAGGTTTATATTACCAACCATCACGAGATTCTTTCAAATTTCGAGTGTGCCTACCACAACATAGCACAACCACGAAGCGCGGACTACTTTCTGAGTCATCCAGGATATTCGACCCGATGGGGTGGTTGTCTCCAATCATGATAACCATCAAGGTACTTTTTCAATCGTTATGGCTTGAAAAACTCTGATGGGACGATGAATTACCCCTAGTCATGTCGAGAAAGTTGGGTTAAGGTACGAAACGAGTTTGCGTTAATTAAAGAAATAGAAATCAAGAGATGGCTATACACAACTGACGACACATTTGAATTACATGGGTTTGCTGATGCATCCAAAGACGCTTAAGCTGCTGTCCTGTATTCGCGGGTGACATCAACCTTGCAAGAGGTCAACATCAATATCATCGCCGCAACGACAAAGGTAGCACCCATAAAAACGCTATATATTCCCAGATTAGAGCTTTGTGCAGCCACATTACTAGTGAAGTTGATGAGAAAGGTCACAACTGCACTAACTTGTGAAACCCAACTGAAGCAGTGGTTTTAAACTGATTCCTCAATAGTGTTGGATTGGCTCTCCAAACCACCGAAATTATGGCCAACCTACATTGCCAATCGTACTGGCCTAATATTATCGCACATCAACCGAAACCAATGGCACCACGTTCAATGAAAGCAGAACCCAGCTGATCGAGCCACTCGAGGAGTAACACCAAACGAATTCAAACATGATGTCTTGTAGTGGAAAGGTCCCCTTTGGTTATCAACCAACCCACTAATCATTCCAGAAGCAAAAATGAACTTCTCGTGTGAATCCGAAGCAGAAACGCAGGCTTATTTCGTTCAAAGCTTCAACGAGTTTGAGTGTAAATTAGAGGAGATGATGTGTAGAGTCTCCAGTTATCCGATGCTAGTGAGAATTGTGGCCCGAATGCAAAGATTGTTCCGAAATGCGAAACAACCAAACTCTTCCACAACAACTGAAAATATTACCGTAAATGAATTCAACAATGCTGAGACCTACGTTATTAAACACATTCAGCGTCAATCGTACCAAGCTGATATCGAATCCATCCAATCAGGTAAAACATCGAATAAACACAAACTAAAATTATATCCATTTCTTGACAGCCAAGGTATACTACGGGTTACCGGACGATTGTCAAATTCTTCACTCCACTACGATACGCAGCACCCGATTATTCTTCCATCATCGCACATAGTAGTAAAGAGAATGATTCTATATTTTCACCGCATATTGTGTCATGCCGGCACGTCTCACATGATGGCTTATGTCAAACAGAGGTTCCACATTGTGCGCGCAAAGCATCTTATAAAAGGCACAATTAATCAATGCTTAAAGTGCCACCCACCAAAGGCACAATTAATCAATGCTTAAAGAACGCTACCAACTTCATCGGCGCTATTAATCAACTTCAAGAGATGAGGGATCTACTACGGTCGGAGAGTTTCTCGAACAAGGTGATCAATTGGACAGTCGACCAGGTAACTAAGTGGCATCTTAAACCACCAGCGGCTCCCAACTTTGGTGGCTTAAGGGAAGCTGCCGTGAAGTCGTCGAAATTTCACATTAAACGTGTCATAGAGAGACCATACTAAATTACGAAGAATTCATTACGTTCTTAAAGCAGGTGGAAGCAATTCTTAATTCAAGACCGTTGTGTCGGAGCGATGATAGCGATGATCCATTGACCCCAGCACACTTTATATTGGGGCATCCACTTACACTTGCTCCAGAGTCGACATTGATCCACACCACTATCGAGGTGGTAGATGCTCCAAAAATGAATCCATCATTTTTGGCGTCGTTGGCACGACAAATAGCTCACAACGTTAAATCAACTAAACAAGCCATGTCAGACAGTCAAACAAATAAAAATTGACGACGTAGTCATATTGAAGGATGAAAAGATATCGCCAGCCAGATGGCCACTACCAAAAGTAGCCGGAGTACATCCAGGCCGAGATAACTTGATACGAGTAGTTACCGTAAAAACAGCAACGAGCACCTTTAAAAGACCGATCACCAAAATTTGTCTAATTCTAACAATTGACTCATACGAGTCAAGGGCGGGGGAATGTTCGGCTTCATCATTAACAAACATCGCTTAGTAGCTAAAAAGAAGAGAAAAATTGTAATTAATCACAACACCAAAATAGCATACACTGTAACTTATCTTAGTCGTTGATTCATCATTACTGGCTATCATCAATGCTGAAAATCATATCAATAATCAAATTAATTTTCTATTATTAGGGCTGATTATATCTTACATTTAGTATTATTAAGTTTTTATTCCAATTATCTAGATGTTATTGTTGCAAACCTAAAAATCATCATTAAGAAAAAACAACATTGACATTTACTTTGGAAACGTCAAATTATAGTAGGTATTTTGTTTGTATAATCAATGGTACCAGATACACATTTTTTAATTGTTGATCGATGCGCGACCTATCACAATATTATACAACTTTATTTTAGCACAATTTTTGTTCAGTGGAGAAAAAAAAAGTACCAATTGAAAAGTCAGCGTGATAACACATAAAAAATCAAGTCGGAATAAAAATTAAAATAATTAATTAAAAACAAAAGTAAATTGAAGTGTTTTTATTTGCTAATTAAACCCAACAAATAGTATGATTCATTTGCAATGGTGCTTTCAAATAGTTTTAAGTGTTGTTATTCTCTTCGTCCGTACTTTCTGACGCTTATGCGGTTGAAATACTCGTTCAAAATGGTCTGCAAATACTTCAGCCTTTCCTTTATTATTTCTCGCCCAGTGATCGTCACTTTTACGTATCGGCGGAACATGCTGTTGTGATTGTTCCAGCTTCTTAGTCGACTTCCCAGTGAATAACCTGTGCACGAGTTGTAAGAAATATTACTGAGTTGATTGGTTTTATCCAATGAGAAGCAGTTCTTTAAACTGTTTAAGGCTTTTGTTTAGTTTGGATTGACGCCTTTGTTTTTAGCTTACTATTTTCACAATTGCAATTGGTTCTAACACGTTGTACTTGTCTTTTCTTTCTGCAGTCAACAAAGCAACTGATTCTTTTGCTCTGGTTCTCTTTATCTCGAACTTTCTGTTCCCTCCCAACGCTCATAGTTTCAATGTTCCCTCCGTTTAGCAAATATCATCATCTCGGAGCATTCCAATGTTGGATGACAAATCGCTCCAGGTGGGCCAATTTTTGAACCATTATTTATTATATAGCTTTTCAAAATATTTAAGTATTCGGATCAGTCTATATTTATGTCAATAAACCCTATGTTTTCCACACCGACTGTCTTTGTTGCCAAAAATCAATTGGCCTAAAGCTTTTAGCATAAAAAAATTGTCACTTGGTTCAAAAAAGGTTCAAAATGCAATCACACGGATGCGCTCCCCATTAAAACTAGCTGTTGCTTATTAATTGTCGGTTTTTTTTATTCTGTATCTACTCGGTTTACCGTCCCGTAATAGCTCTGCTCCACTTAAGATGAGTTTCAATCTAAAAAAGAAATTTGCTAAACAAATTATAGCATTCTCCGAAATCGAAATGATCAAATTTTTTGATTTAGTATATACACAACACTTCAGTTAAAGATGTTTTTTATAATCAAATCCAGTCGTACATTCAAACCATACTTAAGATTGTGTGTTCTACGGTTAAAGTATTCTTGAGAGGCAGAAAATCCTAAACAAATATTTCCAGTTCAACAAATCGCTATAAATACATCTTAGTTAAGAATCAAATGTTTCTAGGAATATTCCATTTTTCCTATAACACAACTAGGTACATAATATTCATAAATATGTATTATTTATGTACATACAAATAAATATTCAACAAACAATATGGATAAACAAATATGATTCCGAGAAAGGGGAGCATAGTCTAAGATATTTATTGTAATTAGTTTTTGTAAATAAAAATTTATATTCCGTTTGTATTTCATCCTTCGAGCTAGACAGATACGTAAAAGAAACATGTGAGATATGGATACATTATAAGATTAATGCCCCGTACGCCATCAATGTATGACCTGGACATAACGTTCAAGTATATAATATAACGAGCATTGAGTAATTGAGTTAAGCCCCAGTAAATAAATATGAAAATATTTTAAGAGTCACATGTATAAAATATGTCGGTATGTAGCCTATACTGCTAATCTCTGTGTACGAGGAACTAGAAAATTTTGTAAAGCAAGGAAAATAGAACAAAACAGCCTCAAACGATATAAGAAAAAAAATCTCAACGATACAGAAAAAAAAAACGAAATAAATTACTTTAATCGCCCTAAGTGACAACAATTTAAAGATCTTAAATAATATTTTCCTTTTCATTTTTACCATTTTCCGTATGTGCTTTTACGTACTTTAGTATATGTGTGTGTGTTACACAATTTAAAAGGATGGATGAAATGGAATTTATTTCCTTGCCTTCACTAAACGCTTGCAAATACGTTTCTCTCTGTATCTACGAGTAGTACTCTGTACGTTCTATTAAAAGGAATAAAAACAAGTTAAAATTAACGATAACAAAATCTAACCTATTCAGTGTCCAGTGACCCGTACATAATAATATTTAAACGGATAAAATAAACATTTATAGGTAAATTAAACGTCTAGTATAATGGGGGGATGTTGTTTTATACGAAAGGTGTGCCGGAAGTAATGTGTTCTAGTTTTCAAACAAAAAATAGGTGTAATCGCTAAATTTTATTGATGATAAATAATTTTCATCAACGTTGGAATAAAGACAACCGGATGTTTGAACTTCCTCTACATATATACGCAACTTAGAAACTGCCTTAAAATAAATGTTACATGATGATTGAAAGTCTATTTGAGATAACTCAATATCGTTTCTTTGGAGCGATGCTTAATGAGTGTTCTAACTCTTTCTGAATTCATTCTTAATGTCTGTTCACCGTATTCTTTTAAATAGTTTTCAATTTTGATTTTGTGCTTTCACCCAAAGTCGACGAGCAATCTGCATTTGCCATGTAACCATTCAACTGTTGTGAGTTGGCAGAATCTAATAGTGGAGGAAATGATGTTGTTTGTGTCTCTTCGATGGAAACCTTGTTGTAGCAATATTTAGGGTATACATATTTACTATATAAGCTCAGAGCTGTATCTTAAAATAAATCTAGAATAAAAAACAACAACAAAATTGCATACGTATGTATTTTAAAAAGTATACATTCGGGCGGATCGATAACAAAAAAATCCTATAATACACGAATGAAATGAATTTATTTAATAATGTCTAAGGAAATCGTTATTTCGATATTTTCAACGATCGGCAAACATGTCGTCGGTAGGCCTATGTGGATACTTTAATCATATCAACCCGCTTTAGAAGTTATTTGTCTGTACTTACTTATCTTGATTATTCAAAAAATTGAAAAATTAATCGGCAAACACCTCTCTACGATATTTCGGTAGGCCTGCGTGTCTAATTTAATCATAACAACCCGTTTAAAATTTATTTCGATTTACCTAGTTAACCTTACATTATTCGAAAATATCAAAAATTTTGTTATAAGCATGTCTACGAAAATCGATATCTCGAGATTTTCACCGATCGGCAAACGTCTCACTTTGATATGTTGGTATTTATAGCATTTGATGGTCAGGTGTGAAGTTGCTCGGGGGATTCAAGCTTATTGATAGGCACTTGCGGCCAGCTCCGTAACTTGCAACTTCCACAAGTGCTCCTGTTACCTCCACGTGGTGACCGCTGGTAACTAGATTGCTGATTTTTTTTGGCTTGAAACCTTAAACAAATCCCTGGCCTGGGTTAAGGTGTTAATCGTACCGTGCCAATAATCGACCAGACTCTGGGCCCAGTTTTAAAACTAGCTCAGTCGTTAACGGTGGATCCGGATACTTGGCGCCCTACGGATCTATGCACAGATGGAAACTTCTTACTCCGCTACTCGTGAGAACAACTATGGATCTTAATGGAACTAAACAACAACAAAAAGAGTCTGGCTCTCTAAAAAATTGGGAAAATGTGGACAAAGAGACTCGGGTCTGTAGGCCTGACTCTAAGTCTAAAAATAAACAACTTGACATAAGCTAGGTTGGTCCCTCCACTTGGGTCACCAAATCTGAATATACAAATACAAAGCGAAACCAAAGCACGAATGAAGCTGGTTCCTCAAAACCAACCGATAATACTAGGAGGAAGGCCTGGAGGGCCCTGGAAAAGATCAGCAAGACAGGACGGATAAGGACAAAGTCACACTTGCATGGGCGAAAAAGTCACCGAGAAAATGTCGGAAGGCCCTTCAGCTGGCCTACAGCTTAGAAGAAATAGATCTCAGGAAGAAAGTCCTAAGATCGCAAAGCGGACAAAACTCCATGCTACCAATATGAGGCCTTTTAACGAGATCCTCAAGGGTCAGCTGGTTGTGCCAGTTATTGAGAAATCCCAAGAGGATTGCAGTATCACGCCCGCCAATTGGAGGAAGGTGGAAGGGCCCTTAGCCACCACCAACCTGAAAGTCCTGCCGGAAAATCCAGGACTTGCTCTGTCTTGTCAGGACCCGCGCTGGCACAGGAATCAGGTGAAACTGACTGCCTGTGCAGATCAGAGGTCCCTGCTGCTTAATAGAAAGGCAGTGGGAGAACTTGGCAGGGTATGGCACGGAGCCAGCCTTGCTGTGATTGATATGGAGGAGATCCCCAGCAGACCAAGAGCTAGGGTGGACATCCCTTCGGAGCCTAGTGATCCGAAGGTGGTATTTCAGTTGTTGCAGGTTGGCAACCTGGAGTCGCCAACGCACAACTGGGAAGTTGCCAAGCTCGAGGAGGCAAAGGCTGACAATAGGTCAGCTGTTATCATCTTAAATAGTGCGTCACTGACAGCACTGACAAAACCAACGGTCTAATTAACTATGGTTGCAGAGTAGTCATACTCAAGGTGTATAGGAAGGAGGCGGACAAGCCGGAGTCTCCGAAGCCATCTTCAGAAAATATCGCGGTGCTTGATAGCTCATCTGCGTGCGCGGAGGTAGCCAGCCAAGCTGAAATTATCTCCACGGACACGGAGATGTCAACGTCCATGGAGTCTTTAAAGAGGCTCTCAGAGGACTTCTCATCAAGGGATGACCCTGATGTTACTTTGATGGAGAAGAGGCTGTTGAGATGACACTGACATTCCTTCAAATCGACCTTCACCACTCTAAGGCAGCATCAGCTGCTCTAATTTTAAAAATTGGGAAAGAAGCGACAGCTGTCGTCTTGATCCAGGAACCTTGGGTCACTGAAGACCGGGTACTTGGGCTCAAGACTGCCTATTATAGATTAATGCACACGAAAAAAAGGTAAGGTTCGGTCATGCATTCTTATTAAAAATAACATAAGTTGTTTTCTGCTATCAAATTTCAGTAATGATGATGTAGCAGCGGTCAGCATTGAGGTCGATAAACGAAACCTCTGGCTAGTATCAGCTTACCTAGCTTATGATGAAGAGGATACTCCACCAATCATTCTAGGTGAGCTAATCTTGGAAGCTCGGAAGCGCAAGGTTGGAGTCATTCTTTCAAGTGATGCAAATGCTCATCACACGAGCTGGGGAAGTACGGACACAAATGAACATTTTAAGTACTAACCTTCATATATGTAACATAGCCAATAAAGCCGATTTATATAACTGGTAGTAGACAGGAAGTATCGGATATTACTCTTGTCTCAAGCTTTCTGACGACTAGTTTATTAAACTGGAGAGTGTCGGAGGACCACTCCTTTTCTGATCATTGTTATCTTCAATTTGGACTTAACTTCTCCAAAAAGTCCAATCTACAGAAACAGGAGGAAAACCAACTGGGATACCTTTAGAACTATTCTGGGTAATTCACTAACAGTTCCGGTGCCAAAACCTCCAACAACTGCGCAAGAGCTCGATGGCTTAGTGGAATGAAGCGATACTGGGCTCTAGTCCCCTTAGCAGACCTAGGGTTAAATCTCGGCCACCCTGGTGGTCCAAGGGGATTTAACAAACACGTCGAAAATGCAAAAGACTCTTCAAAACAGCACGGAAAACAAAAGCTGCTGTAGACTGGGACTCCTACAAGGAAGTCCTCAAAATTTACAAATATCAATTGAGAAGTGCCAAGAACAGCTCTTGGAGACTATACTGTGGCAAAATTCAGGAGTCTTCGGAGATGTCTAGGCTACGCAAAGTACTAGCAACTAGTCCTTCTATCCCAAGTTATCTTCAACAGCCGGATGCGATATGGACCACTAATAGTGCGGAATCGCTCGAACTTGTGATAGAGACTCATTTTGCTGGTTGTTCCGAATCTGTACCTAGCACATCAGTAGGTTAAATGGCAAGTAGCCTCATAGGCCAAATTATTAGCAGAAAAAAGATCCTGTGGGCGATAAACAGTTTTAAACCATATAAGTCGCCTGGACTCGATGGTATTATCCCTGCGGATATTCAACAAACTACGAATCTAACAATTTCCTGGTTAGAGGTAATTTTCAAAGGCAGCCTAGAACTATGTCACATTCCTAGTAAATGGACAGAAGTGAAGGTTGTTTTCATACCTAAGGCGGGAAAACGCTCACACTGCAATCCTAAAGACCTTAGACCGATTAACTTGTCTTCCTTCCTTTTTAAAAAACTGGAAAGACAAATAGAAGCTCATATAGAGGCACGATTGTGTCGGAAAAGCTGTCTAAATCTCAACATGGCTATTGCAAAGGGAGATCTGTAGAAACTGTTTTTCATTCTCTTGTATTTTTCATTGAAAAATCTTTGGAATAGAGAGACTACGCAATGGTAACCTTCTTGGGTATTGAGGGGCTTCAACAATGTGCTTCCAGGATCTATAACTCGGGCAGATCTGGGAGTGGATGAATCACTCAAGGACTATATAGATCAGATTCTAAGAGGCAGGATCATAAATGCCAGTTTTGGGGAATCCTCCGTCAGAAGATTTGCAAGCAGGGACCCCCCTACTTTGGAACTTGGTCATAAGTGACCTGTTGCTGAGACTGGAGGATGGTGGCTTCAAGGCGGTTGCCTATGCGGATGATGTTGCTATTGGTGTCCGTGGTAAATATCCCGGCACCCTTAGTGAGCTTATGCAAAATGCCCTGGGCACTCTTTCATTATGGGCCAATGGCTGTGGGTTGAATGTGAACCCACATAAAACCGAATTGGTTCTCTTCTCTAGGAAATATAAACTTCCTCACATCGATCCTCCCACTTTAAATGGGTTCAGCTTGACTTTTACAGTTGAAGCGAAGTTTCTGGGTCTCGTTTTCGATAGCACATTATATTGGAAACCCAATATTCTGGAAAGAGTAAAGAAAGCTTCGGTAGCGCTATACCCTTGCAAAAATGCCATTGGGAAAGGATGGGGGCTGGACCCCCGCATCGGTAATTGGCTTTATACCGCAGTAGTCAGACCCATACTCTTGTCTGGGGTAAAAGTCTGGTGGCCTGCTCCAGACAAAACTGTCAACCAAAAGCTGTTGACAAAAGTTCAGAGAACAATCTCTCTGTGGATCAGTGGTGCACTGAGGAGCACATCCAATCAGGCACTAGATACTCTGCTATTTTTGACTCCTCTAGATATCTTGGGGAAACAGTTGGCAGCTTGTAGGGCCATACGGCTGAAATCCATCTTAATGTGGACCTGCAAAAATACAGGGCACTCATCTATTTTGTGCAACAAACAAATTCCTAAGACCACCGACTATACTGTTCCGTCACATCTTTTGACACAAAGTTCCGGACTTGGATCGCATCAAGGGAGGACTGGATGATGGGAGCAGTTTTGGAACCAGGAGTTATAAACTTATTCACTGATGGTTCAAAACGGGATGGGAAAGTCGGGCTGGAGTATTCTGCGAGGAACTTCTGTTAAATCTCTCCTTCCGTCTCCCCGATTACTGTATCATTTTTCAAGTTGAAGTAACTGCCATAAAGGAAGTCGTTGACTGGTTGAGGTATAATGTAATATCAGTTTGTGATATTCGCATATATACGAACAGTCAGGCTGCCATTAAAGCGCTTCAATCACACCTCCTCACGTCGAAAGTAGTCCAGAACTGTCTCTCATCTCTTAACGAGATGGCACACATTTTATGGGCGCTAGGACATTTCATAAGTACAGGGAATATAAACACCGATGAACTGGCTCGACGTAGTACAATGGACCACTTCTCAGAAAGCAGAAAGGATATTGAAATTCCTCTTACGGTATGCAAACTGCTGCTTCAGGAAGAAGCTAGCAAGCTGACGAATAACAGATGGTCAAGTATCACTTCTTGCGTAATAACTCGGCAGTCTGGCCAAAGTTGGACTTGGCGAGCTCCAAACAGCTGATCTCACTTCAGCGAAGTCAGATCAGTGTGGTTGTTGGAGTGATTACGGGGCACTGTCTCATAGGCAGGCATGCGATTAGACTTGGTGTCTTCTCACATGACTACTGTCGCAGTTGCGAGGACGAAGAGGAGGAAGAGACAATACTTCATCTTCTTTGCACCTGCCCTCGTCTAGCACGAAACAAACTAAAGTTTCTAGGGACACCCCTCTTCAAAGACCTGACGGACCTCTGTAGGATGAACGTCACGAGTATCCAGCGCTTTGTTAACAGATCAAAATGGTTCCAATGGGTTGGAGGAAATAATTATTGTGGTATGGCTACGGACCATTTTTGTGTCTATGCCTGGTCCTAGTGGACCGCCACCCAAAACCTAACCTAACCTATAGGTTATTACCATACATCCTGCCATCAATCTGCCATCAATGAGCTGTTACTATTCAGGAGGCCATCAATGTTAACAAGCACAGCCAACTCTTCTGGCCGTTCAGGATAGTACAAATATTTTAAGGCCTTTTCAATACCAAGATTAGAATAATAGCGAGGGCCAACAACAATTGAACCTACATTCTACATAGACTTCATAGAAGTTCTGAGTGCCCATTTGATGTCATTAATTTTAAGAGATCGTTAAGTGCGGTATGTGTTATTTTGTGTTTAATGGCCCGAAGTTGGATATTTTCTGAAATATAAAATTACAGCGCCTCAAGATCATTGTCAAAGACTTCTTCTGTAAACGAAACTGAGGACAGATCAATACCATGATCAAACATTTCTGTAACAACTGAGTTTTCAGAATTACGCTCAAAATTTACTCTACTAACATTAAAAAAAATTTTATCGATGGTACGATTATCAAATTCTAATCCAAACACGGTCGGTCTGCTACACCAGTATTTAAAGATATATATACATATCACTGTAGAAAGCATTTTCTCTCTCACTCACAATGAACTCTGTGTCACTAGAAACCGATTCAGAAATACCACGCTCGTTAGGGAATTCATGGTTAATTCAATTCATGGCTAGTAGTGAATTAGCGTTAAGTTAAGGATTTAATGGAATGTTGAGTTGGAGGTCCAGTTGGGGTTAAACAAATTTTATATAAAATGAAAAATTGTCACAAAAATCTATGAACCTATGTCATTGCTTACAATATCAATTTGACATTAAGTTTAATGAGAGGAGCTCAATACAAAATAGGTTTAATTAGAGTGCCCCTCACAAAAGTTCTCCTTAGAAAAAATATCCGGTCAAGTTTCATGTGAAAACTACACAAAACTTAAAAATTTGTATAAATTGAAGATTTGAAGTGTCATGTCTGGAAAGTGGTTCGAAAAGAAGGTTTTGCGAATATTTACATATCTCTGAAAAACTTATGAGATCAAGTTTCATGTGGAAGGCCAGGAAAATTCGTTTGAATGAAAGGCCCAAAGGAAAATAGTTTTTTTTGGTTAAGAAATATCGGTCGATACTTTCGGCTGCGATACAGCAATTTAATGTTACTGAATTTTTCTCTCAGCTGACATAGCTGCAATCTGTACTACCGACTTTGTTTATTTTTGTCTGGAAATTTTTGGGTAACTTTAACAAGGATTGAGTTGTGGTTCAGTAACAGAATAAGGAGTTAAGTTATTCATTGATTTGGTAGTTGAGTTGGAGGTTAGTTGACTTGAGATTTGTTGATGTAATAACATAATAATCTGATCTCCCCCAACTAAGGTTTCTGCTCTTTATATTTTTTTAGAAATAAATAACTGAAATCCGTATTTTTAATTTCCACAAGGCAACTAACTGTATTGGAAACTGGTACTTGCGCCATTTGCTTAACTTCAGCCTTAATATTTTAAATTTTAAACCATTACTAGGTTCTACTAGTTTTAGTTTAACAAAGAAAATTTAAAACTTCTGTTTAATAAATTGTTAAATTGGTTGTGCTACTTAGAAATTTTAAATGCTTCTTAATATCCAATAAGTTTTGTTTATTTTTTTACATACAATAAACCATGATTAAAAATACAAAATAAAAATTCTGAAGGATCAGGAAAAGCTATTGATGCTTTTGATCGGGAACTAAATGGTTAAGCCTTCTAATTATGGGACAAGTTGTTGTCGTTTTAGCAAATGATCTCCAGCAAACATTATTCAATTTCACTGTATCTTCCTCAAAGTATCTTTGAAAATCGGTTTTCTTTCCACCCGCGTGTACACTCCCTGATGCAGCCTTAAAGTACTGAACTAGAATTATTTTCAATTTGTTTTATTGTGAATTAATGGTTCAAATTACAAACATAAAGTATTTTTCCTGATTAATTTTTAAAATAGAATGACCACGTAGGTATAACTTTATATCAACTCTGCTTGAAACCAATTACCAAAATCAATCACAACCATATTGTATTGTGAAATTTCCTTTCATTTCAATTTCGATTGTCCAAAACCGAACAATGAATCCAAAAAAAAAAATGGACCAATCCAAATCAGAAAAAATAATAATGATGAGTTAATTTATTATGTTCACCACACTTTAAGATGCTTTTGATATTTTTCATGAAATTCAGGAGATTTGAAACCATAACACAAACAAACAATAGATAGTTAGAACCAGAAATATGTCGTTATTTCCGTATGTTTATATATACAATGGTTTTCTAAGATAATAAATTTTATTTTTACCAAAATAGATGCCTCACATACGTGTGTAAATGATGAGACAACAAGATACACCTATACTAAATACAATCACCTTACACAAAGAAATATTATTACCTTAGATATAACATAAACAAGAATATCATTTATTACAGCCATTGTAACATTTCAGTTTAGTCGAAAGCTTTTTAGTATTCTTTGTGTACACATAACAATCACATCAGCTGGATCTACCTATTGTCTTGCGTTTTATTCTACTTGTGTCTATAATATAGAAAAACATTTTTTGATGGTTCGTATTTCATTTATGAGTATAAAGCACCAATCATTTAATACACAATAAACTCAACACAATATTATCGACAGTATTTAGTCAATATGATAAAGCCGTTTAGTATACGTAGCGTAAGTGTGTACACTAATATGAATGCATATTGTGTAGATTGGTTAATATTATTGATTGTTTTAAGTTGTATTTTGAATTGTTCAACCAAACAATCAAAAAAAAAAATGTATTTTTGTATATTTTTAAAGGGAGAAATAGCAATGATTCCGAAATTTCATTCAACTCATTCATTGCAATCATTCAAATTACAAACACCCTATGGAATTATTGGGCTAAAACGTAAAGATCGCAATCATTCTGATTTCATGACATTTTTGCGACTTTTTAAGGTTGATTCAATTAGAAAGATTTAGTTGAACAAGTCAAAAATCTAAGGCGACATTTAGCGGATAAAGTAAGATAGTATTAATACGGTGACACCTAGGTTAGGTTATTGTATAATTACTAATTTGTATTCAAATGAACTTATTGGAAAATTGGGAAAAAGGAGATTGAAGTAGAATTGTAATAATTACGATTAGCGTTGTATCTAGGAAATATGGCGGACAAAATAGATGTTGTGAATATTAACAAGTTTGACGGTAGAAATTATCGACAATAGAAGTTCCAAATTACGTGTGCATTGCGAGCAAAAGGACCATAAGATATTGTGACGAATTAAAGCCAGATAAAATAAAAATATAGGAACACAAAAAAATGGATTAAGGATGACGCGAACGCCATGTTCACCTTAACCTCCGCAATGGCTCTTGATCAAATCACGTTGGTGGAAAATTGCAAGTCGTCAAGTGAGATAATCATCAAGTTAAATTCCATTTACGAACAAAAGACGGGAATGAACAAAATGTTAGTGTATGAGCGATTCCATCAATATAAAATGATTTCAAGAGGCACAATTTCCCAGCACATCGCAAAGGTAAAAAATTTGGCACAACAAATTAAAGAAACAGGGGAAGAAGTCTGTATCAATTCGTCAGTGATGTAGCGATTATCACAAAAATACTCGGAAGCTTGCCTCCAAAGTACAAAAATTTAAGACAAGCTTGGATATCGATGGATGAGGCAAAGCAAACGATAGCTATCCTTAGAGCACGTCTTTTGGACGAAGAAGCGAGTCTAATGTAATATAAAGAATCAGACTCGGCATTGCTAGTAACCAAGGCAGGATGCAGTAGTTCATCAATTCAACGGAATTCAATCGAAGAAAAAAGTAGTCGACCTCGAGTAACATGCTATAATTGCCAAAAGAAGAGGCATTTCGCTAGTCAATGTCGGGCTCAAAAGAAAACTCGAGTAGAAAATAAATATGATGATTCGAAAGAAAATAAACACTCACAATCAAATGTCACAGCTTTTTCGATTGTTGAAGATAGCCTGTTACTAACATCCACGATTGACGACGATTATTGGATAATGGATAGTGGCGCATATGACACATAAACGTGAATATTTTTAAATTTTTGAAACCATGGATGATCACGCGTCAGTAAAACTTGGAAATAATCAAGGTCTAGTTGTCAAAGGAAAAGATACCGTAAAAATTCAAAAACTTATCGGAGAAAAGTGGCACGAATCAACAATAACAAATGTGTTATACGTATCGGATCTCAAGAAAAATTTGTTCTCCGATGGTGTAATAACGGCGAAAGGCATGAATATTATCAAAGAAGACAACCATCGAGAATCAAACAATATATACCGATTGGTATTTCGCACAATTACTGTCTCTGAAGCGAATGCAACGACCAGTGTAGATTTAAAATTATGGCACGAGAGACTTGGACATATTAACAAGCAAGCGATAAAAGAAATGGTAACCAAGGGAGACATTAAGAATGTCAGTATTGACAACATCAACAAATTTTCTGTGAGGCATGTGTCTATGGAAAAGGTCACAAGTTACCATTTAAAACAGTGGTAAATAGAAAAACCAAACCCGGTCAGTTTATACACAGTGACATATATGGTCCCATGTAAGCATGTGAAGTTATCCCAGTTTTTCATCCCAGAAAAAATAAAAATGTTCATCAGGTAACACTATCTCATCCCATCCCAGTTTTTTATACATATTAGAAATGCAAATAAAAAATAAAATGATGATTACATTTTTTCATCCCATCCCAGCTTTTTCTATATAGTGTATTTCGAATACAAAATATTCAATATAAACTAATCATAATTTTAAATTCTTTATTACCGAACTCATAAGAACTTAGTAGGCCGGAAATGATTCTTTATATTTTGAGTTGGTAATAGTATAGACTAGCTTTGGTGAAAATCTTAGATCAGCCGTATGGGTGCAATTTCCACAATCGGCCAACTTCCAAATGAGTTAATATAAAATAATCATAATTTTAAATTCTTTATTACCGAACTCATAAGAACTTAGTAGGCCGGAAATGATTCTTTATATTTTGAGTTGGTAATAGTATAGACTAACTTTGGTGAAAATCTTAGATCAGCCGTATGGGTGCAATTTACACAATCGGCCAACTTCCAAATGGGTTCATATAAAATAATCAAAATTTTAAATTCTTTATTACCGATCTCATAAGAACTTAGTAGGCCGGAAATGATTCTTTATATTTTGAGTTGGTAATAGTATAGACTAGCTTTGGTGAAAATCTTAGATCAGCCGTATGGGTGCAATTTTCACAATCGGCCAACTTCCAAATGAGTTCATATAAAATAATCATAATTTTAAATTCTTTATTACCGAACTCATAAGAACTTAGTAGGCCGGAAATGTTTCTTTATATTTTGATTTGGTAATAGTATAGACTAGCTTTGGTGAAAATCTTAGATCAGCCGTATGGGTGCAATTTTCACAATCGGCCAACTTCCAAATGAGTTCATATAAAATAATCATAATTTTAAATTCTTTATTACCGAACTCATAAGAACTTAGTAGGCCGCAAATGATTCTTTATATTTTGAGTTGGTAATAGTATAGACTAACTTTGGTGAAAATCTTAGATCAGCCGTATGGGTGCAATTTACACAATCGACCAACTTCCAAATGGGTTCATATAAAATAATCAAAATTTTAAATTCTTTATTACCGATCTCATAAGAACTTAGTAGGCCGGAAATGATTCTTTATATTTTGAGTTGGTAATAGTATAGACTAGCTTTGGTGAAAATCTTAGATCAGCCGTATGGGTGCAATTTACACAATCGGCCAACTTCCAAATGGGTTCATATAAAATAATCAAAATTTTAAATTCTTTATTACCGATCTCATAAGAACTTAGTAGGCCGGAAATGATTCTTTATATTTTGAGTTGGTAATAGTATAGACTAGCTTTGGTGAAAATCTGAGATCAGCCGTATGGGTGCAATTTTCACAATCGGCCAACTTCCAAATGAGTTCATATAAAATAATCATAATTTTAAATTCTTTATTACCGAACTCATAAGAACTTAGTAGGCCGCAAATGATTCTTTATATTTTGAGTTGGTAATAGTATAGACTAACTTTGGTGAAAATCTTAGATCAGCCGTATGGGTGCAATTTACACAATCGGCCAACTTCCAAATGGGTTCATATAAAATAATCAAAATTTTAAATTCTTTATTACCGATCTCATAAGAACTTAGTAGGCCGGAAATGATTCTTTATATTTTGAGTTGGTAATAGTATAGACTAGCTTTGGTGAAAATCTTAGATCAGCCGTATGGGTGCAATTTTCACAATCGGCCAACTTCCAAATGAGTTCATATAAAATAATCATAATTTTAAATTCTTTATTACCGAACTCATAAGAACTTAGTAGGCCGGAAATGTTTCTTTATATTTTGATTTGGTAATAGTATAGACTAGCTTTGGTGAAAATCTTAGATCAGCCGTATGGGTGCAATTTTCACAATCGGCCAACTTCCAAATGAGTTCATATAAAATAATCATAATTTTAAATTCTTTATTACCGAACTCATAAGAACTTAGTAGGCCGGAAATGATTCTTTATATTTTGAGTTGGTAATAGTATAGACTAACTTTGGTGAAAATCTTAGATCAGCCGTATGGGTGCAATTTCCACAATCGGCCAACTTCCAAATGGGTTCATATAAAATAATCAAAATTTTAAATTCTTTATTACCGATCTCATAAGAACTTAGTAGGCCGGAAATGATTCTTTATATTTTGAGTTGGTAATAGTATAGACTAGCTTTGGTGAAAATCTTAGATCAGCCGTATGGGTGCAATTTTCACAATCGGCCAACTTCCAAATGAGTTAATATAAAATAATCATAATTTTAAATTCTTTATTACCGAACTCATAAGAACTTAGTAGGCCGGAAATGATTCTTTACATTTTGAGTTGGTAATAGTATAGACTAACTTTGGTGCAAATCTTAGATCAGCCGTATGGGTGCAATTTACACAATCGGCCAACTTCCAAGTGGGTTCATATAAAATAATCAAAATTTTAAATTCTTTATTACCGATCTCATAAGAACTTAGTAGGCCGGAAATGATTCTTTATATTTTGAGTTGGTAATAGTATAGACTAGCTTTGGTGAAAATCTTAGATCAGCCGTATGGGTGCAATTTTCACAATCGGCCAACTTCCAAATGAGTTCATATAAAATAATCATAATTTTAAATTCTTTATTACCGAACTCATAAGAACTTAGTAGGCCGGAAATGTTTCTTTATATTTTGATTTGGTAATAGTATAGACTAGCTTTGGTGAAAATCTTAGATCAGCCGTATGGGTGCAATTTTCACAATCGGCCAACTTCCAAATGAGTTCATATAAAATAATCATAATTTTAAATTCTTTATTACCGAACTCATAAGAACTTAGTAGGCCGGAAATGATTCTTTATATTTTGAGTTGGTAATAGTATAGACTAACTTTGGTGAAAATCTTAGATCAGCCGTATGGGTGCAATTTCCACAATCGGCCAACTTCCAAATGGGTTCATATAAAATAATCAAAATTTTAAATTCTTTATTACCGATCTCATAAGAACTTAGTAGGCCGGAAATGATTCTTTATATTTTGAGTTGGTAATAGTATAGACTAGCTTTGGTGAAAATCTTAGATCAGCCGTATGGGTGCAATTTTCACAATCGGCCAACTTCCAAATGAGTTAATATAAAATAATCATAATTTTAAATTCTTTATTACCGAACTCATAAGAACTTAGTAGGCCGGAAATGATTCTTTATATTTTGAGTTGGTAATAGTATAGACTAACTTTGGTGAAAATCTTAGATCAGCCGTATGGGTGCAATTTCCACAATCGGCCAACTTCCAAATGGGTTCATATAAAATAATCATAATTTTAAATTCTTTATTACCGAACTCATAAGAACTTAGTAGGCCGGAAATGATTCTTTATATTTTTAATTGGTAATAGTATAGACTAACTTTGGTGGAAATCTTAGATCAGCCGTATGGGTGCAATTTCCACAATCGGCCAACTTCCAAATGGGTTCATATAAAATAATCATAATTTTAAATTCTTTATTACCGAACTCATAAGAACTTAGTAGGCCGGAAATGATTCTTTATATTTTGAGTTGGTAATAGTATAGACTAACTTTGGTGAAAATCTTAGATCAGCCGTATGGGTGCAATTTCCACAATCGGCCAACTTCCAAATGGGTTCATATAAAATAATCAAAATTTTAAATTCTTTATTACCGATCTCATAAGAACTTAGTAGGCCGGAAATGATTCTTTATATTTTGATTTGGTAATAGTATAGACTAGCTTTGGTGAAAATCTTAGATCAGCCGTATGGGTGCAATTTTCACAATCGGCCAACTTCCAAATGAGTTAATATAAAATAATCATAATTTTAAATTCTTTATTACCGAACTCATAAGAACTTAGTAGGCCGGAAATGATTCTTTATATTTTGAGTTGGTAATAGTATAGACTAACTTTGGTGAAAATCTTAGATCAGCCGTATGGGTGCAATTTCCACAATCGGCCAACTTCTAAATGGGTTCATATAAAATAATCATAATTTTAAATTCTTTATTACCGAACTCATAAGAACTTAGTAGGCCGGAAATGATTCTTTATATTTTGAGTTGGTAATAGTATAGAGTAACTTTGGTGAAAATCTTAGATCAGCCGTATGGGTGCAATTTCCACAATCGGCCAACTTCCAAATGGGTTCATATAAAATAATCATAATTTTAAATTCTTTATTACCGAACTCATAAGAACTTAGTAGGCCGGAAATGATTCTTTATATTTTGAGTTGGTAATAGTATAGACTAACTTTGGTGAAAATCTTAGATCAGCCGTATGGGTGCAATTTCCACAATCGGCCAACTTCCAAATGGGTTCATATAAAATAATCAAAATTTTAAATTCTTTATTACCGATCTCATAAGAACTTAGTAGGCCGGAAATGATTCTTTATATTTTGAGTTGGTAATAGTATAGACTAGCTTTGGTGAAAATCTTAGATCAGCCGTATGGGTGCAATTTTCACAATCGGCCAACTTCCCAATGAGTTCATATAAAATAATCAAAATTTTAAATTCTTTATTACCGAACTCATAAGAACTTAGTAGGCCGGAAATGATTCTTTATATTTTGAGTTGGTAATAGTATAGACTAGCTTTGGTGAAAATCTTAGATCAGCCGTATGGGTGCAATTTTCACAATCGGCCAACTTCCAAATGAGTTCATATAAAATAATTATAATTTTAAATTCTTTATTACCGAACTCATAAGAACTTAGTAGGCCGGAAATGATTCTTTATATTTTGAGTTGGTAATAGTATAGACTAGCTTTGGTGAAAATCTTAGATCAGCCGTATGGGTGCAATTTCCACAATCGGCCAACTTCCAAATGAGTTAATATAAAATAATCATAATTTTAAATTCTTTATTACCGAACTCATAAGAACTTAGTAGGCCGGAAATGATTCTTTATATTTTGAGTTGGTAATAGTATAGACTAACTTTTGTGCAAATCTTAGATCAGCCGTATGGGTGCAATTTCCACAATCGACCAACTTCCAAATGGGTTCATATAAAATAATCAAAATTTTAAATTCTTTATTACCGATCTCATAAGAACTTAGTAGGCCGGAAATGATTCTTTATATTTTGAGTTGGTAATAGTATAGACTAGCTTTGGTGAAAATCTTAGATCAGCCGTATGGGTGCAATTTTCACAATCGGCCAACTTCCAAATGAGTTCATATAAAATAATCATAATTTTAAATTCTTTATTACCGAACTCATAAGAACTTAGTAGGCCGGAAATGATTCTTTATATTTTGAGTTGGTAATAGTATAGACTAACTTTGGTGAAAATCTTAGATCAGCCGTATGGGTGCAATTTCCACAATCGGCCAACTTCCAAATGGGTTCATATAAAATAATCAAAATTTTAAATTCTTTATTACCGATCTCATAAGAACTTAGTAGGCCGGAAATGATTCTTTATATTTTGAGTTGGCAATAGTATAGACTAGCTTTGGTGAAAATCTTAGATCAGCCGTATGGGTGCAATTTCCACAATCGGCCAACTTCCAAATGGGTTCATATAAAATAATCAAAATTTTAAATTCTTTATTACCGATCTCATAAGAACTTAGTAGGCCGGAAATGATTCTTTATATTTTGAGTTGGCAATAGTATAGACTAGCTTTGGTGAAAATCTTAGATCAGCCGTTTGGGTGCAATTTTCACAATCGGCCAAATTCCAAATGAGTTCATATAAAATAATCAAAATTTTAAATTCTTTATTACCGATCTCATAAGAACTTAGTAGGCCGGAAATGATTCTTTATATTTTGAGTTGGTAATAGTATAGACTAACTTTGGTAAAAATCTTAGATCAGCCGTATGGGTGCAATTTCCACAATCGGCCAACTTCCAAATGGGTTCATATAAAATAATCAAAATTTTAAATTCTTTATTACCGATCTCATAAGAACTTAGTAGGCCGGAAATGATTCTTTATATTTTGAGTTGGCAATAGTATAGACTAGCTTTGGTGAAAATCTTAGATCAGCCGTATGGGTGCAATTTCCACAATCGGCCAACTTCCAAATGGGTTCATATAAAATAATCAAAATTTTAAATTCTTTATTACCGATCTCATAAGAACTTAGTAGGCCGGAAATGATTCTTTATATTTTGAGTTGGCAATAGTATAGACTAGCTTTGGTGAAAATCTTAGATCAGCCGTTTGGGTGCAATTTTCACAATCGGCCAAATTCCAAATGAGTTCATATAAAATAATCAAAATTTTAAATTCTTTATTACCGATCTCATAAGAACTTAGTAGGCCGGAAATGATTCTTTATATTTTGAGTTGGTAATAGTATAGACTAACTTTGGTAAAAATCTTAGATCAGCCGTATGGGTGCAATTTCCACAATCGGCCAACTTCCAAATGGGTTCATATAAAATAATCAAAATTTTAAATTCTTTATTACCGATCTCATAAGAACTTAGTAGGCCGGAAATGATTCTTTATATTTTGAGTTGGTAATAGTATAGACTAACTTTGGTAAAAATCTTAGATCAGCCGTATGGGTGCAATTTCCACAATCGGCCAACTTCCAAATGGGTTCATATAAAATAATCAAAATTTTAAATTCTTTATTACCGATCTCATAAGAACTTAGTAGGCCGGAAATGATTCTTTATATTTTGAGTTGGCAATAGTATAGACTAGCTTTGGTGAAACTCTTAGATCAGCCGTATGGGTGCAATTTTCACAATCGGCCAAATTCCAAATGAGTTCATATAAAATAATCAAAATTTTAAATTCTTTATTACCGATCTCATAAGAACTTAGTAGGCCGGAAATGATTCTTTATATTTTGAGTTGGTAATAGTATAGACTAACTTTGATAAAAATCTTAGATCAGCCGTATGGGTACAATTTCCACAATCGGCCAACTTCCAAATGGGTTCATATAAAATAATCAAAATTTTAAATTCTTTATTACCGAACTCATAAGAACTTAGTAGGCCGGAAATGATTCTTTATATTTTGAGTTGGCAATAATTTTGACTAACTTTGGTGAAAATCTTAGATCAGCCGTGTGGGTGCAATTCAATTTTCACAATCGGCCAACTTCCAAATGAGTTCATATAAAATAATCAAAATTTTAAATTCTTTATTACCGATCTCATAAGAACTTTGTAGGCCGGAAATGATTCTTTATATTTTGAGTTAGTAATAGTATAGACTAACTTTGGTGAAAATCTTAGATCAGCCGTATGGGTGCAATTTTCACAATCGGCCAACTTCCAAATGGGTTCATATAAAATAATCAAAATTTTAAATTCTTTATTACCGATCTCATAAGAACTTAGTAGGCCGGAAATGATTCTTTATATTTTTAGTTGGTAATACTGGCCGTGTTTTTCTATAAAATCGGAGAGATCAGACAGAGAAAGAATCGTGTTTTCTATTACCTCGGAGAGATCAGACAGAGATCAGAAAGAATCATTTCCGGCCTACTAAGTTCTTATGAGATCGGTAATAAAGAATTTAAAATTTTGATTATTTTATATGAACCCATTTGGAAGTTGGTCGATTGTGGAAATTGCACCCATACGGCTGATCTAAGATTTGCACCAAAGTTAGTCTATACTATTACCAACTCAAAATATAAAGAATCATTTCCGGCCTACTAAGTTCTTATGAGTTCGGTAATAAAGAATTTAAAATTTTGATTATTTTATATGAATCCATTTGGATGTTGGCCGATTGTGGAAATTGCACCCATACGGCTGATCTAAGATTTCCACCAAAGTTAGTCTATACTATTACCAACTCAAAATATAAAGAATCATTTCCGGCCTACTAAGTTCTTATGAGTTCGGTAATAAAGAATTTAAAATTATGATTATTTTATATGAACTCATTTGGAAGTTGGCCGATTGTGAAAATTGCACCCATACGGCTGATCTAAGAGTTTCACCAAAGCTAGTCTATACTATTACCAACTTAAAATATTAAGAATCATTTCCGGCCTACTAAGTTCTTATGAGTTCGGTAATAAAGAATTTAAAATTATGATTATTTTATATGAACTCATTGGGAAGTTGGCCGATTGTGAAAATTGCACCAATACGGCTGATCTAAGATTTGCACCAAAGCTAGTCTATACTATTACCAACTGAAAATATAAAGAATCATTTCCGGCCTACTAAGTTCTTATGAGATCGGTAATAAAGAATTTAAAATGTTGATTATTTTATATGAACCCATTTGGAAGTTGGCCGATTGTGGAAATTGCACCCATACGGCTGATCTAAGATTTTCACCAAAGTTAGTCTATACTATTACCAACTCAAAATATAAAGAATCATTTCCGGCCTACTAAGTTCTTATGAGTTCGGTAATAAAGAATTTAAAATTATGATTATTTTATATTAACTCATTTGGAAGTTGGCCGATTGTGAAAATTGCACCCATACGGCTGATCTAAGATTTTCACCAAAGTTAGTCTATACTATTACCAACTCAAAATATAAAGAATCATTTCCGGCCTACTAAGTTCTTATGAGCTCGGTAATAAAGAATTTAAAATTATGATTATTTTATATAAACTCATTTGGAAGTTGGCCGATTGTGGAAATTGCACCCATACGGCTGATCTAAGATTTTCACCAAAGTTAGTCTATACTATTACCAACTCAAAATATAAAAAATCATTTCCGGCCTACTAAGTTCTTATGAAATCGGTAATAAAGAATTTAAAATTTTGATTATTTTATATGAACTCATTTGGAAGTTGGCCGATTGTGGAAATTGCACCCATACGGCTGATCTAAGATTTTCACCAAAGCTAGTCTATACTATTACCAACTCAAAATATAAAGAATCATTTCCGGCCTACTAAGTTCTTATGAGATCGGTAATAAAGAATTTAAAATTTTGATTATTTTATATGAACCCATTTGGAAGTTGGCCGATTGTGGAAATTGCACCCATACGGCTGATCTAAGATTTTCACCAAAGTTAGTCTATACTATTACCAACTCAAAATATAAAGAATCATTTCCGGCCTACTAAGTTCTTATGAGATCGGTAATAAAGAATTTAAAATTTTGATTATTTTATATGAATCCATTTGGATGTTGGCCGATTGTGGAAATTGCACCCATACGGCTGATCTAAGATTTTCACCAAAGTTAGTCTATACTATTACCAACTCAAAATATAAAGAATCATTTCCGGCCTACTAAGTTCTTATGAGTTCGGTAATAAAGAATTTAAAATTATGATTATTTTATATGAACTCATTTGGAAGTTGGCCGATTGTGAAAATTGCACCCATACGGCTGATCTAAGATTTTCACCAAAGCTAGTCTATACTATTACCAACTCAAAATATTAAGAATCATTTCCGGCCTACTAAGTTCTTATGAGTTCGGTAATAAAGAATTTAAAATTATGATTATTTTATATGAACTCATTTGGAAGTTGGCCGATTGTGAAAATTGCACCAATACGGCTGATCTAAGATTTGCACCAAAGCTAGTCTATACTATTACCAACTGAAAATATAAAGAATCATTTCCGGCCTACTAAGTTCTTATGAGATCGGTAATAAAGAATTTAAAATTTTGATTATTTTATATGAACCCATTTGGAAGTTGGCCGATTGTGGAAATTGCACCCATACGGCTGATCTAAGATTTTCACCAAAGTTAGTCTATACTATTACCAACTCAAAATATAAAGAATCATTTCCGGCCTACTAAGTTCTTATGAGTTCGGTAATAAAGAATTTAAAATTATGATTATTTTATATTAACTCATTTGGAAGTTGGCCGATTGTGAAAATTGCACCCATACGGCTGATCTAAGATTTTCACCAAAGTTAGTCTATACTATTACCAACTCAAAATATAAAGAATCATTTCCGGCCTACTAAGTTCTTATGAGTTCGGTAATAAAGAATTTAAAATTATGATTATTTTATATAAACTCATTTGGAAGTTGGCCGATTGTGGAAATTGCACCCATACGGCTGATCTAAGATTTTCACCAAAGTTAGTCTATACTATTACCAACTCAAAATATAAAGAATCATTTCCGGCCTACTAAGTTCTTATGAGATCGGTAATAAAGAATTTAAAATTTTGATTATTTTATATGAACCCATTTGGAAGTTGGCCGATTGTGAAAATTGCACCCATACGGCTGATCTAAGATTTTCATTAAAGCTAGTCTATACTATTGCCAACTCAAAATATAAAGAATTATTTCCGGCCTACTAAGTTCTTATGAGATCGGTAATAAAGAATTTAAAATTTTGATTATTTTATATGAACCCATTTGGAAGTTGGCCGATTGTGGAAATTGCACCCATACGGCTGATCTAAGATTTTCACCAAAGTTAGTCTATACTATTACCAACTCAAAATATAAAGAATCATTTCCGGCCTACTAAGTTCTTATGAGTTCGGTAATAAAGAATTTAAAATTATGAATATTTTATATTAACTCATTTGGAAGTTGGCCGATTGTGAAAACTGCACCCATACGGCTGATCTATGATTTTCACCAAAGCTAGTCTATACTATTACCAACTCAAAATATAAAGAATCATTTCCGGCCTACTAAGTTCTTATGAGATCGGTAATAAAGAATTTAAAATTATGATTATTTTATATTAACTCATTTGGAAGTTGGCCGATTGTGAAAATTGCACCAATACGGCTGATCTAAGATTTTCACCAAAGCTAGTCTATACTATTACCAACTCAAAATATAAAGAATCATTTCCGGCCTACTAAGTTCTTATGAGATCGGTAATAAAGAATTTAAAATTTTGATTATTTTATATGAACCCATTTGGAAGTTGGCCGATTGTGGAAATTGCACCCATACGGCTGATCTAAGATTTTCACCAAAGTTAGTCTATACTATTACCAACTCAAAATATAAAGAATCATTTCCGGCCTACTAAGTTCTTATGAGTTCGGTAATAAAGAATTTAAAATTATGATTATTTTATATTAACTCATTTGGAAGTTGGCCGATTGTGGAAATTGCACCCATACGGCTGATCTAAGATTTTCACCAAAGCTAGTCTATACTATTACCAACTCAAAATATAAAGAATCATTTCCGGCCTACTAAGTTCTTATGAGTTCGGTAATAAAGAATTTAAAATTATGATTATTTTATATGAACTCATTTGGAAGTTGGCCGATTGTGAAAATTGCACCCATACGGCTGATCTAAGATTTTCACCAAAGCTAGTCTATACTATTACCAACTCAAAATATAAAGAATCATTTCCGGCCTACTAAGTTCTTATGAGATCGGTAATAAAGAATTAAAAATTTTGATTATTTTATATGAACCCATTTGGAAGTTGGTCGATTGTGGAAATTGCACCCATACGGCTGATCTAGGATTTGCACAAAAGTTAGTCTATACTATTACCAACTCAAAATATAAAGAATCATTTCCGGCCTACTAAGTTCTTATGAGATCGGTAATAAAGAATTTAAAATTTTGATTATTTTATATGAACTCATTTAGAATTTGGCCGATTGTGAAAATTGCACCCATACGGCTGTTCTAAGATTTTCACCAAAGTTAGTCTATACTATTACCAACTCAAAATATAAAGAATCATTTCCGGCCTACAAAGTTCTTATGAGTTCGGTAATAAAGAATTTAAAATTTTGATTATTTTATATGAACCCATTTGGAAGTTGGCCGATTGTGGAAATTGCACCCATACGGCTGATCTAAGATTTGCACCAAAGTTAGTCTATACTATTACCAACTCAAAATATAAAGAATCATTTCCGGCCTACAAAGTTCTTATGAGATCGGTAATAAAGAATTTAAAATTTTGATTATTTTATATGAACTCATTTGGAAGTTGGCCGATTGTGGAAATTGCACCCATACGGCTGATCTAAGATTTGCACCAAAGTTAGTCTATACTATTGTTAACTCAAAATATAAAGAATCATTTCCGGCCTACTAAGTTCTTATGAGATCGGTAATAAAGAATTTAAAATTTTGATTATTTTATATGAACTCATTTGGAAGTTGGCCGATTGTGAAAATTGCACCCATACGGCTGATCTAAGATTTTCACCAAAGCTAGTCTATACTATTGCCAACTCAAAATATAAAGAATTATTTCCGGCCTACTAAGTTCTTATGAGATCGGTAATAAAGAATTTAAAATTTTGATTATTTTATATGAACCCATTTGGAAGTTGGCCGATTGTGGAAATTGCACCCATACGGCTGATCTAAGATTTGCACAAAAGCTAGTCTATACTATTACCAACTCAAAATATAAAGAATCATTTCCGGCCTACTAAGTTCTTATGAGTTCGGTAATAAAGAATTTAAAATTTTGATTATTTTATATGAACCCATTTGGAATTTGGCCGATTGTGGAAATTGCACCCATACGGCTGATCTAAGATTTTCACCAAAGTTAGTCTATACTATTACCAACTCAAAATATAAAGAATCATTTCCGGCCTACTAAGTTCTTATGAGTTCGGTAATAAAGAATTCAAAATTATGATTATTTTATATGAACTCATTTGGAAGTTGGCCGATTGTGAAAATTGCACCCATACGGCTGATCTAAGATTTGCACCAAAGTTAGTCTATACTATTACCAACTCAAAATATAAAGAATCATTTCCGGCCTACTAAGTTCTTATGAGTTCGGTAAAAAAGAATTTAAAATTATGATTAGTTTATATTGAATATTTTGTATTCGAAATACACTATATAGAAAAAGCTGGGATGGGATGAAAAAATGTAATCATCATTTTATTTTTTATTTGCATTTCTAATATGTATAAAAAAAAAACTGGGATGGGATGAGATAGTGTTACCTGATGAACATTTTTATTTTTTCTGGGATGAAAAACTGGGATAACTTCACATGCTTGTCCCATGTCTCAACCATCAGTCAGTGGAATGAGATATTTCATTCTTTTCAAATATGACAATTCCGCTTATCGTGTCGTTTACTTCATTAAACATAAATCAGATGCTTTCGACTCTTTCAAATATTTTGTCATCACTCAATCACCAAGTTCGGGTCGCAACCAAAGGTCTTACACGTTGATAGCGGAACCGAATACTGTAACAACATTTTCAAGGAGTATCTCTCGAAAAATGGAATATCTTTGGAAACAACCGCTCCCTATACACCCGAACAGAATGGAAGAGCGGAACGAGACATGAGAACTATCGTGGAGAGTGCACGATCGATGATATATGCAAAGGATGTTAAAAATTAATTTGTGGAGTGAAGCTATCAACACAGCAGTGTATATTCTAAATCGCACTCCAACCAGTCAAGCACCCGATTCAACCCCATGCCAATTATGGACAGGTAAAAAACCTATATTGGACCATACAAACATTTTTGGATGTGAGGCGTACATGCATATTCCAAAAGAGCTTCGTACAAAACTGGATCCAAAGTGCAAGAAACTAATGTTTGTTGGCTACGACGGAAATTCTACGAATTATCGCCTTTATGAAGAAGAATCCGGAAGAATCAAAGTTTCTCGCAACGTTATTTTCAACGAAAATGCAGCTGTTCGTTTTCCAAGAAGAAATACGGTTGAGGGACAAATAATAGAAGACAACACTGATGATATGGTTGTACTCAATCAAATGAACACGAAAACCAAACAGAAAATCTTGAATCTGAAAATAATACAACTGAAGGAATTCAAGACATAGAAGACGATTTAGAGAAACAAGAAGCAACAACATAGCAGTCAATAAATAGTCAAGTCAATGCTGACTATAAGTTACGCAATCGCGACAAAATCAGAATGCCTGCACGATACGACTACGAGGCGAATTTTGCTGAAGCTGACATTCCTGAGACGTATGAGGAAGCGATATCATGTACAGAAGCGAAAAATTGGACGAAGTCAATACAGGAAGAATTAGATGCACTCGAAAAGAACAACACATTGGAGGTTGTTAAGTTACCACCCGGTAGAAATAATATTGGATCAAAATGGGTTTTCAAAGTTAAAAGAAATCCGAATGGAGATGTTGTTCGGTACAAATCAAGACTTTATGCAAAAGGGTATGCACAAAAACAGGGCATCGACTACTATGAAACATTTGCACCGACAACACGTTTTGACTCAATTAGGATTCTTCTCTCTGTTGCAGCAAGAAATTATTTTGAGATAATGCAGTTCGATATAAAAACAGCGTTCCTGTACGGCAATTTGCAAGAAGACATTTATTTGACCCCACCAGACGGGACGAACATCAGTTCGAACATGGTATGTAAGTTACAAAAATCATTGTACGGCTTAAAACTAGCTTCGCACTGTTGGAATACAACATTTCACAGTTTTTTGAGCAAGTACGGCTTCGTACAAAGTAATGCTGATAATTGTGTCTATCGAAGACAATTCAATAATGTGAAAGTACTATTAATAATATATGTTGATGATGGATTAGTCATGGCTGAAACCAAAGAAGCACTGAAAATAGTACTTCATCATCTACAAGTGACCTTCGAGGTTAAAATAAACGAACCGGATAATTTTGTTGGACTGAAAATTGAACGAAATCGTGAAAAACGTTCCATTTTTATTCATCAAACAGACTATACAAATCAAATTATAAAACGATTTAACCTTAAAACAGCAAATCCTATAAGCATTCCGGCTGATCCACAGATTCATCTCAATTCAACAGACAATAGTCAAGAATCAAAAGAAAAATCTTTTCCGTATGGAGAAGCCGTCGGTTGTCTAATATTTGCTGCAATAGTCAGTCAACCAGACATCTCCTTTGCAGTGGGAGTTGTCAGCAGATTCTTGTCAAATCACACGGACCCCTTGGAATTCAGTAAAAAGTATAATTAAATATTTAATTGGCACAAATAATCGAGGAATTGAATACAAACATTCAATCAATGCTGAACAACTTGTTGGATATTCAGACTCGGACTATGCAAATGACATCGATACACGAAGATCAACCTCCGGATATGTTTTCATGCTCAATGGTGGACCGATAACATGGAACAGTCAACGACAACATTCAGTCGCACTATCACCGACCGAGGCTGAATATATGGCTGGATGTGTAGCAGTTAAAGAAGTGACTTGGTTGCGTCAGTTGTTAAAAGACATCAGTGAAGAAGTGAGTGGTCCCTCCACACTATTAATAGATAATCAAAGTGCAATTCGATTGATTCATAATCCAGAGTTCCACAAACGAACCAAGCGTATCGATATTCGATATCACTTCATCAGAGAGAAACTGAAACAAGGAGTAATTTATGTACAATACAAATGTACTAAAGATCAATTGGCCGATATCTTCATCAAACCACTACCCTCGGATAGAATCAAAACTCTACGAGACTCTATTTCGACGATTAAGATTTAAAAGATTTGCAATGTATTCAATTCAAATAACTCAAAATTTGTTTTGACGAGTTCACATTTAGTGGGAGTATTGAATTATTGAAATGTCAAATTGTCAATCATTTTTGGTACGTTCGTTCGATGTACTATTATATAAACTAATGTGTAATACAGGCTTTATAAAGTTATACTTAAACACTGTATACTGAAATATTTTTGAGATAATAAAAAACTTACTTCCGTTTAGTTCTTCATATAAGTCAGACGTATTTTTTATTATGGAGATTTTTATCGTGGTACATCTTGTGAAATCACAATTTTAAATATTAATACTATTGATAATATCGTTCCCGTAGAAAATAAAAATATATTGATAGTTGATATAAAATCAGTCACCATGTAGGTTGCTGTTTCTGGCGAAGATCTCGAAATTCAGTTCAAATTTTCCTCGCAAAAATCTTATCTTATATAAAATCATCGTCTAAAACAGTGTTATGTAAGGTGGATGGCATTGGTGTGAGTTATCAGTAGTTGTCATTCCGTTAGAAAAAAAAATTTAGTTCAAGTTTCTCGTGAAAAATCTGGGAAAATTCGGTAAAGTTTTCAGTTGAATTAAAAAAATTTATGCAGATTGCAATTGATGCAGATTAATATCGCAACCGAAAATTTAAAATATGGCGAGATGAGGCGAGAAGCTATGCGACGAACGCTATTCAAAATGGATGCGATAGAAGCGATTTTAAAGGTTTTTTTTACCATGAAACTATTTTGAATTTCTATGCGTTCCTCTGGCCTCATATTGGGCACTTTAGCAAGCATAGCAATTTTGGCCAAATTCTGTGAAATGGTATACTCGCTAGTTTTAGTTAGCAGATTTTTTTTTTCTAATTAGCAAAAATGGTAAACTCTAGTCAAAATTTTACGGACGATCAAAAGTGTCTGCAATTACTGTTTAATGTCGTAATTTTTTTGTAACTTTTCATAAACAACACTTTTCAAACTTCTTTTAGTTTTTGTTAATAAAACAAAAATTTAACATTTCTGTTATGGATTCACGATTTTCACCCTAGTTTATTTTTTCTGAGCTTCAGGTCCTATCAGATCACTCATGGTGGTCGGTTTTTAAAAGGTACTTATTTGCGTGCCAATTAATCACTAAAATAACATAAAACAATGTCATTTGATATATTGAGGAGCTCAGCAACTCTAAGGTAAAAATCCGACCCCATGAATCCACTCTGAGAATTTTGTATTTTGGCTAAGGTTTCGTACTTATAATTTAAATTTAAACTATTATAAATTATTGACACCAAAATTGCTTAAAACAAGTCACAAAACTTTCAATTACTTACGTTTTGAGCTAATATTTTTTATTCACCACTATGACATTTGCTTGCTGAGTAAAAACATATTTTGCGTTCCTAAAACTATAGAGTGTCTTATTTTACGCAAGCAACTTTGAGTAAGTAAATTCGCCATACTTACTAACTTGCAATTCCACATTCTAATCGACTTGTAATTATATTCTTAGGTTTTATTTTATGAGTAGTTGGTGATTAAAATGTATAGTAAAGGGCTCGATACTCGATACTCAAGCAAGCAGATAAGCAGTCGATGATGATTCGAAATGGTATACACGATAATTTAGCAACCCAATTTGTTGCTGAATTTCAAAAAATGGGATACTCGATCATTTTCTTTGGTTGACAAGCAAGCAACTTATACAAATTTTGCGAACGTTTTAATGTATCCGCATCTTTTGTTATAGATGTCAATTTTTTTTAGTTTAGATCAACCCTTTCTAGATATTTGTACAATCAAATTAAAAAAAAACTTTGAATAGTAAGTATGTTGTATAATAAATTACTAGTAATTTTATTATTAAATCGATTAATAACAAATGTGTATAATTTTTGAAATAATTAATTAAGAATGGAAGCTGTAACTCAACGGAGACGAAGGAATCGTATTTGTGCACCTGGGAAAATATTTGTTTTAAACGGTATCGTTTCACAAAGAAAATCGCAAAACTTTTAATAATTTAAGGAAAACCTTATAAGAGATCTGTCAATTATGAGCCCTATTTTTCCTCAATTTTTAAATGCAGCATGCATGAAATTCTCCTAGTAAAACGAAAATTTTATGAGAAATTTGGGTTTTCTAATGTGAATAGTTCCATAGACGGAACTCAAATTCCAATTCAAAAGCCGGCGTTATCGGACAACTACACATTTGTCAATAGGAGAAATGTGGATGCCCTAAATGATCAAAGAGTAATAATTTTCAGTTCATTACGACAAAAAAATAATTTTAGTAAACTTATATTTTTAGGCGTGTGATGCGGAATACATATTTATAGACCTAGTTTGTCGATGGCCAGGATCAACCCATGACCCTTATATATATTCAAGTCTAGCGCACATTTAATACATTTCTTTTATGTGACATTGGTTCCCGCTAGATTCCGCTCTACTAACACAACTACTAAACGCTACTATGGACCCGATAAAACCATAAAAAAACCAGGAAAATTATTGAGATGGGATTTGACGTTGCTTCCAAATCATTGAGGAAACATGTTATACCGCGTAGATAAATGTATCAAAATAAAGTCATGTACCAACTGGAGATAGTGCTGAAACGACCGAATCAGATGAATTGTTTCAACGAACATGAGCTAAGGGAAGTTGGTGGTCAAACGCGATAAAATATGGTCAACTGTTTTCATAATCATAATTCTGTCTCAATTCATCCAAATCAAGCTTAGTTAATCAGTTCCGGCAAATTCTAAAATTTATTTTTAAGGAACCCGATTAAAACCTCTTGACATTTGACGTGTTCTAAAAGTCTATTTTTTGCAACTTGAACCTTGTTGTGCCATCCATCGCATCCATAGCTGGGACCGATAATGATGATATCTAAATGTTAAAAAACCTAAAAGTAAGCAAAGATACTACATAATTACAATAACAAAATAACACACTTTGGTAACACAGAAATTACAATAACAAATTGGCACGTTTCGTTTAACACAGAAAAATAAAGTAAAGAATTTGACACCAATAATCTTTGCGCCCGAAAGTAGTCTAAGTAAAAATTACATACAAATAAAAGAAAAAACTTAATTTCTTTTTGAAATGCCATTTAGGGGAATTAAAATAAATAATGTATGACATTGAAAAAATATTAACATTGAAAATATTTCCGTAAATATTTTATATATATAAAATTTGTAAAGTTCCGCGTGTTAAACAAAAAAAAGATTTCCGCAGCTTCAACAAAAAAAAGATTTCCGTATCTTCTGTAAACGTTGTAAACAGGAAGATTAAATTGTAATATATAAAGACATAAAATTGTAAATAGAAACATAGTGTAATCATAAGTAAAGTAAAATTAATGAAATAAAGAAAGTATCTTAAGTGACAATAAATCGAGATTTTTCAATTCAGGAATACATACAATTTGGTAAGTATAAAATAACCAACATACTAACATCTGGGTACCGGTGAGATTGAGTAATTGTGGAAGAAAGAAATATGGCAGTATTTATACCCGCTGAATAATCTTTCACACTTATAAGATCTCATCTTTCTCACAACTAACATTTAAACTCTCCACGCTTAAATATATCACTTGGGTCATAGCCCCTACCAGCGGTAAGCGCCAAGTGACTATACAAGCTCCAAACCATCGTCCCCATATAACTACATTAAATCCATATTAAGTCAAGCTAACCACCGACGTATCCCATACCCGGAATTTGTCATACACACACGAAGTACAATTAACTGGACATAATAATTACCCGGTACATATAACAAAGAATTCACAAACACCTATAAACATAACAAAGCATTACTATAAATACCTAAAATATTGACATTGTAGGCTAACCCATTTCAGATAAAATACAAAATCCCATCACGATAAAATACAACAGAATCAATATCAGATAAAAAAACAAAATAACCTGCTCTCTAGCTACATTTATTATTTTTTCTCTGTACCTAGGTACTTAAGTATTATCACATTCGTTTTCGTATTTTGTTTTATATTAAGCACTTTGACATTTGTGCTGAATACAAAAATATATTTTTATTTTGCTGAAATATTATAGTATATCATATTTCGCAAGCAAATTTTCGATTAGCAAATGCGCCATATTTACCGAGTTACGAATTGCGAATTGCTAGAATATCGAGTATCTAGCCCAATATTAATTTAAGTATTGTTTTGATTGTATTAAATTTAATAATTCATTAATTTGTGTTTTATTTATAGGATTTCAACTCCAAATTGAATTAAATAAAGTTCACTGGCAACTTTTTCCAAAATAAAATAAACCTTTTCAAAACCAAATAAAACATTTGCAAATTCAAAAAAAGACTTTTTCTATTTCACATTAAACTTTTCATATAAGAAATTCAACATTTTCAAATTCAAATTAAACTGTTTAAAAATTAAATTAAACAATTAGAAAAAAAAAAAAAAATTCTCGTTTGTCGTATTAGTTTTAATAGTCTAATGAAGAAGCTACCTGTCAACTGCGTGTGGCAGCTTTATCAGCAGGTTTGTGATGTAGTTATTACAGTCATTTTAACTAACTGTTTATTCCTAGCATCTCAGTTACTATATTTATGATATCTGAATGAACGTGGTTTCGCTTCGAACTAATTTCATTTTTAATTTATAAAAATTCAGAGGTATAGCACCGTTTCTTTACAAAATTAGTATAAAATCAGTCACTAGAGTGTTATGCCTGGAAATAGACTACATTGATGTGATTTGTCTCGATGTGATTTGTCAACAGTTATCGCTGTAAGAAATTCAGTTCAAGTTTTCCGTGCTAAACCCGGCATAATTCGTTTTTCCAAAACTCATTAGAAACTATCCAAAATTTTCCACGAAAAAGTATATTAAGATTTTGCCAAGTAAGAATATTGACAGAAGTCTTCAACGCTATCAAGCCATCCACGGTAATTTTTGAACCTAACTTCGACTGACATATAAGTTTCGGCGGAGATAACACAATCTGTATTATCGATTTTTACTTTCTGTTGGAAATTTTACCGAATTTCCCAGATTTTCCACGGGAAACTTTAGCTATTGACAAATCACATCAAAGCAATTCATCTTCAGACATAACATCTAGAGACCGATTTTATACAACTATTGTTGAATTTTCCACAGCAAACTTGATCTTATTATCACAGCAATCCTAGCCATCTCCAGACATTACACCCTAGACGAAGATTTTATATCAATTTTCAAGGAAAAGTAGAACGATATACCATAGCAATATAAAGATATGCTCAATCGGGCAAAACGAGTTTTTTTTCTATTTTCGCCCATCAGATGTCAATACCGTCGTGGTAAAGGTTATAATAAAGGTAGTGAAATATACGAAGAATTTTAATAAGGTTTTGAATTTGATTTTTATTAAATTTAAGATATCAAATTAATCGAGGACGATCATTAAATATTTAAAAGAACCATTTTTTTCGAAATTTGTCTTGTCAGTGGTAGAATTTTGATTTCAGCCTAATTTAAAAAGGAAATATTTGATTAAATCTGGATTTATCACATTTAGATTAAAATCACCTTTTTAATAGCACAGGTTTATCACCCGATGTTTCAGTACCTAAAAGTTTTAAATTCGTTTTTAAATTTTGAATGTTTGACATTCTTTCGACTCCTAAAATGTTTAATTTAATATTTAAAAATAATTTTTTTAATTAATGCAACAAAAAACAATTCTTCATTATTTATAAGTGCAGCCATGCCAAATAAAAAATTGAGGTGTGGCCAACACACGACTTTCTTTTACGAACAGAGAATTTTGAGAAATTTTATTTTTTTCTTAATTTTTCTTTTTAATTTTTTATTTTTTTTTATTTGTTTTTAATTTTTGGAAACATTTTGTATTTAAACAAGTAGTTTTTTGTAAACCTTATACTTTTTAAGATATTTGCAAAACCAATTTTGTGGACCAAGGGAGTGGCCATTTCTGGTTAGCCGATTTGGAGTAAAATTCACTGGGAACTCCCATTTATCAAAAAAGCTTAAATCTGAAGTTTCAGTTCGATTGATTAAACATGGGCTGTAGAGAGGACACAGACAGACTGACAGACTGACAGACAGACAGACTGACATTATTTCGAAACCCACTTTTTCGGACTCAGGGGACCTCAAAACAAATAAATGTCTAAAAATCTCAAGGTCCAAAATTTTCATGATTACTATACTTTATTTTACTATAGTAAAAGAAAGTAAAAAACCCTAATCCATACGAATCGATCGTTTAGTAAAAGTTCTGCAAAATTATTTTTTGGAAATCGCACTCAACTCCCAAGAACCAATATCGGCCATTGCCAACAATGATGACAAAGGTTTGGCTAGCACATAGAATAGGTCCCTCAAATACCTAGTTAGAAAACCCTAATCCATACGAATCGTTCGTTTAGTAAAAGTTTAGCACATGGAATAGGTCCCTTAATTACCTAGTTAAAAAACCCTAATCCATACGAATCGTTCGTTTAGTAAAAGTTCTGCAAAATTATTTTTTGGAAATCGCACTCAACTCCCAATGGCCAATATCGGCCATTGCCAACAATGATGACAAAGGTTTCGCTAGCACATGGGATAGGTTCCTTAATTATCTAGTTAAAAAGCCCTAATCCATACGAATCGTTCGTTTAGTAAAAGTTCTGCAAAATTATTTTTTGGAAATCGGACTCAACTCCCAAGAACCAATCGGCCATTGCCAACAATGATGACAAAGGTTTGGCTAGCACATAGAATAGGTCCCTCAAATAGCTAGTTAGAAAACTCTAATCCATACGGATCGTTCGTTTAGTAAAATTTCTGCAAAATTTTTTTTGGAAATCGCACTCAACTCCCAAGGGCCAATATCGGCCATTGCCAACAATGATGACAAAGGTTTGGCTAGCACATAGAATAGGTCCCTCAAATACCTAGTTAGGAAACCCTAATTCATACGGATCGTTCGTTAAGTAAAAGTTTAGCACATGGAATAGGTGGTACTTAATTACTTAGTTAAACAATTGAGGTGTGGCCAACAAACGACTTTCTTTTACGAACAGAGAATTTTGAGAAAATTTTTTCTTAATTTTTTTTTTGAATTTTTAAATTTTTTTTTTTAAATTTTTATATTTTATTTTTATTTGTTTTTAATTTTTGAAAACATTTTATATAAAGTAGTTTTTTGTAAACCTTATACTTTTTAAGATATTTGCAAAATAAATTTTCTGGACCAAGGGAGTGGCCTCTTCCGGTTAGCCGATTTGGAGTAAAATTCACTGGGACCTCCCAATTTATCAAAAAAGCTTAAATCTGAAGTTTCAGTTCGATTGGTTAAACCATCTGGGCTGTAGAGAGGACACAGACAGACTGACAGACTGACAGACTGACAGACTGACAGACTGACAGACTGACAGACTGACAGACTGACAGACAGACACCATTTCGAAACCCACTTTTTCGGACTGAGGGGACCTCAAAACAAATAAATCTCTAAAAATCTCAAGGTCCAAAATTTTCATGATTACTATACTTTATTTTACTAGAGTAAAAGAAAGTAAAAGATTAAATGTATTTCTCCTTGTTTATACTAATCAGACTTATAAAGTTTTTTGCTAAGTTTACAATTTACAATTTAAATGGATTTTTAAAGGGAGAGAGACAAAATCCCGAGAGTCAAAATCCCGAGGAAACAAAACTCCGAATTTCAAAAAATCCCGAATACAAAATTCCGAGGACACAGAATCCCGAGGATACATAATCCCGAGGATACAAAATCCCAAGGGTACAAAATCCCGAGGTTACAAAATCCCAAGGATACAAATTACCGAGGAGACTTATTCTCGAAGATATAAAATCCAAAGGGTACAAGCCTATGAAAATTCCAAAATCTAGTTGTTGCACATTTGGTGCAATTTTCCCTTGAGTTAAAGATTTATACAGAGTATTGAGGGTAACAAAGGGATCGTAACGAAGATATCCCGCTTAATTAAAATAGTGCCAAAAAAAATCCTGCCCAAAAAAACCCCACTTTTAAAATTCCATTTTTTCATAATCCTGCTTTAAAAACCCCAGTTCCGCAAATATAAAAATCCTGGTTTTGATTTTTATTTTAGTTTAAATTACCAGAAGGATTTTGTCCCTCCCTTCAAAAATCCATTTAAATTCCTGCGGATTTTGTATCTCCGGGATTAAGTATCCTCGGGATTTTGTACCCTCGGGATTTCGTACCTTTGGGATTTTGTCCCTCGAGATTATGTCAAGCAGGATTTCTTCCGTCGGGAATAAGTCACCAACCCTTTTTGAAAGAAAGTGAGAGTAACACTATATGGGTGCGTCCGAATTGGAAAATGTGCATTTAACGCGAAGACACATTTAAAAACCTACATGCGATGTAATTTTTATGTGCATTTTTGATACATCTATTTGATGTCAATTTATATTTTAATTAACCATATTTATCGATTTATTAATTTGATGATGACCAATTTTAATTAATTTAATGATTTTAATGTAATTTAATTTAATCAAAAAATGCGCATTTTGAAAAATGTACATTTAAATAAGCATTTCGGACACACCTTATTACTTTTTAATACTATTAATCGCAACTGATTTTAAAAATATACACCGAAATATAACACTAATGACATTTGACATTATAACCTGTACCGAGGGTGCTGCATTTAAAAATAGCGGCGAATGTTGTTACTAAAAGCATATGCACCATTACCTTTTAAAATTTGGTTTTTTATTTATACTAAGAATGGTTTTATTTTTATCACTCGCTGACGAAACCATGCACGTAAGCATATCTTATTCATTTCTTATATCGTGACTAGGAGACCCCTGTGCATTTGCACAAAATATTTTTTCAATCGTATATTTCTTTATAAAATATGTTGCCTGTTACTGTAACATCATGTTCTATTCCCTGACGTGGTGTTTCGAAAACTTGAATTTTTAAAGAATCTGATGTAACAGTTCTAGAAAATGCGGTATAAAGTTGACCATGTGTAAAACATGGTTCAGAAAGGTACAATCCAACCCTTTCGAACGTTTGACCTTGCGATTTATTTATTGTGATTGCATAAGAGAGACGAACTGGAAACTGATGTCGAACGAAGTTGAAAGGCAAAGATGGATAATTAGCTGTGTCTAATGTAATTCTAGGAATAAAATGTATTGTCCCTGAATGTGATCCGTTAATTATTTCTACTTTTAAGCAGTTGGTGCTTAAATCAAGAACCACTAACCGTGTTCCATTGCATAATCCATTTTTTTTTGCAAGGTTTCGCAGCAACATAATTATACAACCTTTTTTTAATTTATGGCCATATGGCGGTAATCCTGATGGATTTATTGATTTAAGATATTCCCCTGGAAAATTAACTTGCATGTTTTCATCATCAGAGCCGTCATCGGCCTTAACTGAATCAATCGCACAATAACATATTTCATTTGAAATAAGTTTTTGAAGAACATTATCATTTATTAATCGAACATGCTCATTTTTTGGACACAAAATTGCACGTTTTAATATACATGCCACATCATTTGTAGTAAATGATGAAACAAAAATATCTGTAATAAGATCATCGGAAATATAACCTGAAGGTATTGAAATAGAGTATTGTGATTTTTTAGTGTGTAAGGTATCAAAATACTTCCCATCACCAACGTTCAAAAGCCAACTGCTAAAATGTGGATCACTTATTGCTCTCATGTTTGTACTTAAGCTTAATACTTTGAAGTGATGCCACAAATGGGACATTTTAACAGTCGAATTTATAATTGACGCACGATTTCCTCTTCTAACAACAGGTAACACTTGCCGAAAATCTCCTCCTAAGACCATTACCGTTCCACCAAACGGTAAATCATTTTTCATTAAATCGCGAAATATTAAGTCCACAAATTCAAGTGCTATGCCTGAAGCCATTGGAGCTTCATCCCAAATTACGCAATCAACAGAAACTAAAAAGTCACGTTTTTAGTTGGAGGACGTCGCCTATATTTTGGATAATTATCTGGAAATGTCAGTCTCACTGCAGTAACTTTTTGGGAATTGTTTTGAACATTTTTCATCAACCATGCAAACACAATTTCTATTCAATTCTCCACATGGACCATAAATATTTTGTTTTAAAATTATTTCTTAAACTCACAGTTGTTCATTCTGATTTAGAATTTCAGCGCAAATTATGTTGTCAATGTCTTCGAATGTTCTAAATTTATCCTCATTTTTAAGCGTGAATAGATGTGGTAATCCCTGTTTTTGATGTTCAATTGTATAAACGTACGAAACAACAGTTCCAAATATCTGCCTTTTAACAATATCATCTAAAAATACTTTTAGCTTTAAATTAAAAACTCGTGTAACTATATTCGGGCAGTCTGGAAGATTTTGAAAAGTTTTAAGTTCTTCTTTAATTTCTGTCCACGATGGATTACACGTGAATGTAATAAATAAATCAAGACGACTAAATTTGCGAACCATATTATCTTGATATAATTTTGCCATAAACCGTGGCCCGCCAGTAAATGAAGAGGGCAGTATATACAAATTACCTACAATAACATTTCTATTTTGAGCTAAATTATTGACATAATCTAAAAGACCTTAATAAAATTCCACACGAAGAGATCGCTGATTGGTTCGTATAAAATTTAATCTATTAGCTTCAACTCTAGCATAGCAATAAACTAAGTATTGCTGATATAGTTTCCCACCATAATGCAAAGGATTAAAAACGTTGAAACGGACTGCAATTTTATGGGAATAAAATTGTAGTGCTGTAACTTTGTTTCGGATTGTAGTGGCATTTTCCGAAGAATGATTCATATTAGTTGTCCAGCCATGTTGTCAATTAGGAAAAAAAAGTGGAAATATCATTGGATCAAGGTGTTTGGATAATGGATTAATTTTTTTCATGGTTCTAGAGTCAGCTGGATGTACAGCAAAGTCGAGTGTAGCTGGTATATTACCATCGCGACCTGAAACAAAAATCAATGCAACATCATCAGAATTCGTCGGAGAATTGTAAACACGTTGATAATCGTGTAAATTTCGAGTAAAAATTAGTGATACGTTATTTATAGGACGACCATTTAGTGTAACATCCTCAACTTCATTTTGATAAACATCTCTAAGTTTCTTAGTAGAACATAGCATAAGGAGAATTTTGAAGAACGGTAGAAATGACTGTCATTATTTCACGATTGCAAGATGCATTAGCTGGATTATTCATACGAATATGAACAGCAGTATCCAAGTCATAGATAAATAACTATGCGTATAAGCAATTTCTCTACAGCGATCGTAGTCGTCAACTGATCGATGATACACTTCACCTGATATTTTAAAACAATAAACGCTTCCTGGCATGTCATGTATTTTAGCAACCATAGAAGAAAATGCATTGGCATTATTGAATTGACGAATAAATTGTCGAAAATTCTTACTTTTATTATCAGTTCTAACAAATAAATTTTTTAATTCAACGGGAAAATGTTCGTCTCCTATTGGTAAGTGTGATAATTTCGCATTATGACAACAATTACTTTTAAATTCCATGCCAAAGAAAAGGGCACCGCAGTGACTAAATTGGACAGACCATGATCCTAAGCAAAGGGTTTCAAGTACAGTAAAATTCACTACCACGAACTGCACATCTAAAGAGTGATTGCCGTCTACGATTACTTTGAACAACTGCAATTCTGTTATCCATTCGACGCTGATTTAGTATTTCACGATTATTTTTGCGACGTTCCATTGCACGTTCGCGATTATTTTCGCGATAACGTCTTTCATTTATCTTATACCTTTCACGATTTTGTGACATGATAATTAAATTCTTTGAATTTTAAAAACAAAATTATATATCATTCAAAAAATATATATTTTTGATATAAATTTTAAAACAAATATTTTTTTAAGCCCGAAATAAAATCACAATACAAAATAAAGGTGGATTTATATTATCAGTTCCTTTCAGTTCCTACTCGTATCGTGTCAGACATCATCAATTTATACTATCCGTACCTTTCAATTCAGGCATTTTCTTCGTATGATTATCGTATATATTCATATCTTTGGGTTACGTATAGAGTAAAGATAACACACAAAAATATAAAAATGATTTAGTAGCAATTTACAATTTTTGTTTGTTTCGCTATTCTTTCGTATTTTTTCGCCTTCATATATCATACCCCAGTTGTACTTTGCATGATTGACCGAAGTTTTTTGTATGAGATGGCATATAAAAAACATGCGACGGATGTATAAAATTAATAAATAAAATATTCGGTTTTTTTAAATGTGTGAGAATGAATATAAATGGTTAGGCACCTGATGTCAACTAGCGGAACTAATGATTGATCTATTTATTTCATTTTTTGTTTTCCAAGTATTTTATCATTCTAGATTTTACTTTGATGTGAAGTATACGTAAGCACATGAACATTTTTAAAGTGCAGTGTAATAGAAAAATAATTCATTTAATAACTATTAATTAATATAATAAATATTAAATCCAAATTATGTAAGTACCTTTTTTAGTCTTAGATATTTTGAATATTTTGAATTATTCTTTAACTTGAATTAAATTAATTTTATTTTATTTATAGTGGAATTTATTAAAAAAGTGGTACGATTGAGTGCTTCAACAGCGCTAATTTAGCGATCACCGTGATCGCTCAATTTGACGTCACCGTGAGCATCACTTTACACCATATCTACCTTACCGACATAACAGCACCATCTATCAAACAATTTCTTAAACAAACCGTTTACAAATACTACTGCACCATATATTCCGTCGGTATTCGTTCTTTTTTAGACGAAATATGGTGTAAAGTGATGCTTACGGTGAGGTCAAATTGAGCGATCACGGTGATCGCTAAATTTGCGCTGTTGGAGCACTCAATCGTACAACTGGGACAATTTGTATGATATATGAAGGCGAAAAAATACGAAAGAATAGCGAAACAAACAAAAATTGTAAATTGCTACTAAAACATTTTTATATTTTTGTGTGTTATCTTTACTCTATACGTAACCCAAAGATATGAATATATACGATAATCATACGAAGAAAATGCCTGAATTGAAAGGTACGGATAGTACCCAGTTGTACGATTGAGTGCTCCAACAGCGCAAATTTAGCTATCACCGCGATCGCTCAATTTGACTTCACCGTGAGCATCACTTTACACCATATTTCGTCTAAAAAAGAACGAATACCGACGGAATATTATAGTGCAGTAGTATTTGTAAACGGTAAGTTTAAGAAATTATTTGATAGATGGTGCTGTTTTGTCGGTAAGGTAGATATGGTGTAAATTGATGCTCACGGTGAGGTCAAATTGAGCGATCACGGTGATCGCTAAATTAGCGCTGTTAGAGCACTCAATCGTACATAAGTAGTACAAACGTATGTACATAAGTATGTACATAAAGGATAAAATAAAAATATGAATATGCAGAAAAATTTTACAAACGGCACCGTTTACACCGTTGATTTATTTTTGCAAACAAAAAATAAAATTTTATGAAACACTGAACACATTTCTATTAAAATATAGAATAGGTACTTACATAATTTCGATTTAATATTTAATATTTTAATTAATTGTTATTAAACGAATTATTTTTTTATACACTTCACTTTAAAAATTGTCTTGTACACTTCACACCAAAGTAAAATCTAGAATGATAAAATACTTTGAAAACAAAAAATGAAATACAAAACAGTAGATCGATTATTAGTTCTGCTAGTTGACATCAGGTGCTTTACCATTTATATTCATTCTCACACATTTAAAAAAACCGAATATTTTATTTTATAATTTTATACATTCGTCTCATGTTTTTTATATGCCATCTCATACAAAAAACTTCGGTCGATCATGCAAAGTACAACTGGGTATAAATTGATGATGTCTGACACGATACGAGTAGGAACTGAAAGGAACTGATAATATAAATCCACCTTTACACGTTCATTCCATTATACTTTTAGTATTTTTGTACTGCTTGTTAATAGATTATTTCATAGAATTATGATGAGAGTATTTATACTGAGAGGAGAGTCGGAATGCCCTATGGCTACGCTTTTTCTTGGCTTGTGTATTATATATATGATGGTTTGGCATGTATAACTTTTGACCAAGGCCTTCAATGCTACCGTTGGTAGTTTTTGCTGAATGATACCGATTGATAACGAGTATTTTTTCATACTGTTAAAGTTAGCCGAAAGTTGCCAGCCGAAAGTGAAAAGTCGATAATGCAGATTGTGTTACTCCAGCCGAAAGTTAAAAAAATGGTAAGGCAGATTGTCTAATCCCAGCCGAAAGTTTCCAGCCGAAAGTTAAAAGTCGATAATGCAGATTATGATATAACATTCAAGCCGAAAATAAAAAATTTAGTAGTTATCAGCCGAAAATAAATAGGATACATAGAAATCTATAAATATAAATTTTTGTAAATAAATTTAGCTATGTGTAAAACTTTGCTTCGTAGAAAATATCGGAAAATCAGAAGAACATACAAAATTGGAATAAAATCAGCCTCTAGAGTATATATCTAAAGCTGAATCGTTTTTATGTGATTTGTCAATAGCTGTCGAATTAATAAATTCAGTTTTCAGGAAAATTCGATTTTCCAAAAATTATTAGAAAATTTGTATAAAATCAGCCTCTAGAGTGTTATGTCTGGAGATGGATTCAATTGATGTGATTACTCAATAGCTATCGCAGGAAAAAAAATCAGTACAAGTTTCCCGTGGGAAATCTCGGAAAATTCAAAAAAGTTTCCAGCCGAAAGTAAGAAATGGATGAATAAAATCAGCCTCTAGAGTGTTATGTCTATAAATGGATTGAATTGATGTCACTTGTCAGTAGCTATCGCAGGAAAAAAATTCAGGTCAAGTTTCCCGTGGGAAATCTCGGGAAATTCAAAAAAATTTCCAGCCGAAAGTAAAAAATGGATGAATAAAATCAGCCTCCAGAGTGTTATGTCTGGAGATAAATTGCATTGATGTGACTTGTCAATAGCTATCGCAGGAAAAAAATTCAGTTCAAGTTTCCCGTGGGAAATCTCGGAAAATTCGATTTTCCAAAAATTATTAGAAAATTTGTATAAAATCAGCCTCTAGAGTGTTATGTCTGGAGATGGATTCAATTGATGTGATTACTCAATAGCTATCGCAGGAAAAAAATTCAGTTCAAGTTTTCCGTGGGAAATCTCGGAAAATTCGATTTTCCAAAAATTATTAGAAAATTTGTATAAAATCGGCCTCTAGAGTGTTATGTCTGGAGATGGATTCAATTGATGTGATTACTCAATAGCTATCGCAGGAAAAAAATTCAGTTAAAGTTTCCTGTGGGAAATCTCGGAAAATTCGATTTTCCAAAAATTATTAGAAAATTAGTATAAAATCAGCCTCTATAGTGTTATGTCTGGAGATGGATTCAATTGATGTGATTACTCAATAGCTATCGCAGGAAACAAATTCAGTTCAAGTTTCCCGTGGGAAATCTCGGAAAATTCGATTTTCCAAAAATTATTAGAAAATTTGTATAAAATCAGCCTCTAGAGTGTTATGTCTGGAGATGGATTCAATTGATGTGATTACTCAATAGCTATTGCAGAAAAAAAATTCAGTTCAAGTTTCCCGTGGGAAATCTCGGAAAATTCGATTTTCCAAAAATTATTAGAAAATTTTCCGAAATCAGAAAAACGAATTGTTCAAGATTTCCCACGGGAAACTTGGACTGAATTTTTTCCTGCGGTAGCTAGCAGACGTAACACTCTAGAGGCTGGAAACTTTTTTGAATTTTCTGAGATTTCCCATGGGAAACTTGTACTGATTTTTTTTTCTGCTATAGCTATTGATAAATCACATCAATGCAATTCATCTCCAGGCATAACACTTTAAAGTCTGATTTTATACAAATTTTCTAATAATTTTTGGAAAATCGAATTTTCCGAGATTTCCCACGGGAAACTTGAACTGAATTTTTTTCCTGCGATAGCTATTGAGTAATCACATCAATTGAATCCATCTCCAGACATAACACTCTAGAGGCTGATTTTATACAAATTTTCCAATAATTTTTGGAAAATCGAATTTTCCGAGATTTCCACGGGAAACTTGAACTGAATTTTTTTCCTGCGATAGCTATTGACAAGTCACATCAATGCAATCAATCTCCAGACATAACACTCTAGAGGCTGATTGTATTCATCCATTTCTTACTTTCGGCTGGAAACATTTTTGAATTTTCCGAGATTTCCCACGGGAAACTTGTACCGATTTTGTTTCCTGCGATAGCTATTGATAAATCACATCAATGCAATTCATCTCCAGACATACCACTTTTAAGACTGATTTTATACAAATTTTCTAATAATTTTTGGAAAATCGAATTTTCCGAAATTTCCCACGCGAAACTTAAACTGAATTTTTTTCCTGCGATAGCTATTGACAAGTCACATCAATTGAATCCATCTCCAGACATAACACTCTAGAGGCTGATTTTATACAAATTTTCTAATAATTTTTGGAAAATCGAATTTTCCGAGATTTCCCACGGGAAACTTAAACTGTTTTTTTTTCTGCAATAGCTATTGAGTAATCACATCAATGCAATTAATCTCCAGACATAACACTCTAGAGGCTGATTTTATACAAATTTTCTAATAATTTTTGAAAAATCGAATTTTCCGAGATTTCCCACGGGAAACATGAACTGAATTTTTTTCCTGCAATAGCTATTGAGTAATCACATCAATTGAATCCATCTCCAGACATAACACTCTAGAGGCCGATTTTATACAAATTTTCTAATAATTTTTGGAAAATCGAATTTTCCGAAATTTCCCACGGGAAACTTAAACTCAATTTTTTTCCTGCAATAGCTATTGAGTAATCACATCAATTGAACCCATCTCCAGACATAACACTCTAGAGGCCGATTTTATACAAATTTTCTAATAATTTTTGGAAAATCGAATTTTTCGAAATTTCCCACGGGAAACTTAAACTGAATTTTTTTCCTGCAATAGCCATTTAATAATCACATCAATTGAACCCATCTCCAGACATAACACTCTAGAGGCTGATTTTATACAAATTTTCTAATAATTTTTGGAAAATCGAATTTTCCGAAATTTCCCACGGGAAACTTGAACTGAATTTTTTTCCTGCAATAGCTATTGAGTAATCACATCAATTGAATCCATCTCCAGACATAACACTCTAGAGGCCGATTTTATACAAATTTTCTAATAATTTTTGGAAAATCGAATTTTCCGAGATTTTCCACGGGAAACTTGAACTGAATTTTTTTCCTGCGATAGCTATTGATAAGTCACATCAATCCAATCAATCTCCAGACATAACACTCTAGAGGCTGATTTTATTCATCCATTTCTTACTTTCGGCTGGAAACATTTCTGAATTTTCCGATATTTCCCACGGGAAATTGTGCTAAATTTTTTTCCTGCAATAGCTATTGATAAATCACATTAATTGAATCCATCTCCAGACATAACACTCTAGAGGCTGATTTTATACAAATTTTATAATTTTTGGAAAATCGAATTTTCCGAGATTTCCCACGGGAAACTTGAACTGAATTTTTTTCCTGCGATAGCTATTGATAAGTCACATCAATCCAATCAATCTCCAGACATAACACTCTAGAGGCTGATTTTATTCATCCATTTCTTACTTTCGGCTGGAAACATTTTTGAATTTTCCGAGATTTTCCACGGGAAACTTGTACTGATTTTGTTTCCTGCGATAGCTATTGATAAATCACATCAATGCAATTCATCTCCAGACATAACACTTTTAAGGCTGATTTTATACAAATTTTCTAATAATTTTTGGAAAATCGAATTTTCCGAAATTTCCCACGGGAAACTTGAACTGAATTTTTTACCTGCAATAGCTATTGAGTAATCACATCAATTGAACCCATCTCCAGACATAACACTCTAAAGGCTGATTTTATACAAATTTTCTAATAATTTTTGGAAAATCGAATTTTCCGAGATTTCCCACGGGAAACTTGAACTGAATTTTTTTCCTGCAATAGCTATTGAGTAATCACATCAATTGAACCCATCTCCAGATATAACACTCTAGAGGCCGATTTTATACAAATTTTCTAATAATTTTTGGAAAATCGAATTTTCCGAAATTTCCCACAAGAAACTTAAACTGAATTTTTTTCCTGCAATAGCTATTTAGTAATCACATTAATTGAACCCATCTCCAGACATAACACTCTAGAGGCTGATTTTATACAAATTTTCTAATAATTTTTGGAAAATCGAATTTTCCGAAATTTCCCACGGGAAACTTGAACTGAATTTTTTTCCTGCAATAGCTATTGAGTAATCACATCAATTGAATCCATCTCGAGACATAACACTCTAGAGGCCGATTTTATACAAATTTTCCAATAATTTTTGGAAAATCGAATTTTCCGAAATTTCCAACGGGAAACTTAAACTGAATTTTTTTCCTGCAATAGCTATTGAGTAATCACATCAATTGAACCCATCTCCAGACATAACACTCTTGAGGCCGATTTTATACAAATTTTCTAATAATTTTTGGAAAATCGAATTTTCCGAAATTTCCAACGGGAAACTTAAACTGAATTTTTTTCCTGCAATAGCTATTGAGTAATCACATCAATTGAATCCATCTCCAGACATAACACTCTAGAGGCCGATTTTATACAAATTTTCTAATAATTTTTGGAAAATCGAGTTTTCCGAAATTTCCCACGGGAAACTTAAACTGAATTTTTTCCCTGCAATAGCTATTGATAAATCACATCAATTGAACCCATCTCCAGACATAACACTCTAGAGGCTGATTTTATACAAATTTTCTAATAATTTTTGGAAAATCGAATTTCTGCAATAGCTATTGAGTAATCACATCAATTGAACCCATCTCCAGACATAACACTCTAGAGGCCGATTTTATACAAATTTTCTAATAATTTCTGGAAAATCGAATTTTCCGAAATTTCCCACGGGAAACTTAAACTGAATTTTTTTCCTGCAATAGCTATTAAGTAATCACATCAATTGAATCCATCTCCAGACATAACACTCTAAAGGCTGATTTTATACAAATTTTCTAATAATTTTTGGAAAATCGAATTTTCCGAGATTTTCCACGGGAAACTTGAACTGAATTATTTTCCTGCAATAGCTATTGAGTAATCACATAAATGCAATCAATCTCCAGACATAACACTCTAGAGGCTGATTGTATTCATCCATTTCTTACTTTCGGCTGGAAACATTTTTGAATTTTCCGAGATTTCCCACGGGAAACTTATACCGATTTTGTTTCCTGCGATAGCTATTGATAAATCACATCAATGCAATTCATCTCCAGACATAACACTTTTAAGACTGATTTTATACAAATTTTCTAATAATTTTTGGAAAATCGAATTTTCCGAAATTTCCCACGGGAAACTTAAACTGAATTTTTTACCTGCAATAGCTATTGAGTAATCACACCAATTGAATCCATCTCCAGACATAACACTCTAGAGGCTGATTTTATACAAATTTTCTAATAATTTTTGGAAAATCGAATTTTCCGAAATTTTCCACGGGAAACTTAAACTGAATTTTTTTCCTGCAATAGCTATTGAGTAATCACATCAATTGAACCCATCTCCAGACATAACACTCTAGAGGCTGATTTTATACAAATTTTCTAATAATTTTTGGAAAATCGAATTTTCCGAGATTTCCCACGGGAAACTTGAACTGAATTTTTTTCCTGCAATAGCTATTGAGTAATCACATCAATTGAATCCATCTCCAAACATAACATTCTAGAGGCCGATTTTATACAAATTTTCTAATAATTTTTGGAAAATCGAATTTTCCGAAATTTCCCACGGGAAACTTAAACTGAATTTTTTTCCTGCAATAGCTATTGAGTAATCACATCAATTGAACCCATCTCCAGACATAACACTCTAGAGGCCGATTTTATACAAATTTTCTAATAATTTTTGGAAAATCGAATTTTTCGAAATTTCCCACGGGAAACTTAAACTGATTTTTTTTCCTGCAATAGCTATTGAGTAATCACATCAATTGAACCCATCTCCAGACATAACAATCTAGAGGCTGATTTTATACAAATTTTCTAATAATTTTTGGAAAATCGAATTTTCCGAAATTTCCCACGGGAAACTTGAACTGAATTTTTTTCCTGCAATAGCTATTGAGTAATCACATCAATTGAATCCATCTCCAGACATAACACTCTAGAGGCCGATTTTATACAAATTTTCTAATAATTTTTGGAAAATCGAATTTTCCGAGATTTTCCACGGGAAACTTGAACTGAATTTTTTTCCTGTGATAGCTATTGTTGAATAGCTACAAAACATTTAAATCCAGAGTAGCCGGATCACCTAAAATAAAAATAACAACATAATTATAATCACAGAATTTATCATATTAAAATCAATTAAATTCAAAAGACTTATCTTCATTTATGTAAAATGATTGTCAGCTCACATTCCATTAAAAATTCTAAAATATTAAAATAAATAAATTAATCAATTAAAATTAAAATTATATAAAATCAATTGCTTACTAATATTATTGTATCCAATATTTTGAAGTTGACGTTTTATGAATCAACTTAAGTTTTGTATTTATTTCTTTCAGCCAACATTCAGGCTAAACATGTTTACATGTACTTAGGTTTTAATTAAAGTGTTATAAGCTCTTAATTTAGATGTCGCGATTTTATATTTAATATTGTAAATATTATAGCAAAATATTAACTAGTTTTTCCAATTTTGCAAATCATGTCATTACGATTGTGATACTCCAAGCAGAATTATCAAAAATTACTTAAACCTTATATTATATTATACAAATAAAAATTGAATTATTAATATACATTGAACGAAGTATTTTAATTGTGAGGAGCAAAAAATCAACGTGTGTAATCAAAAATACAGTCCACTAAGCAAAATATAAACTTGGGACTAATGCAGAGGCGAGTCATAAACCACAAACAGTGCAGCTTTACTTACGACTGTCATTGCCCCAACATTTTGGTCCTTCGAGCCGGATTTATCGGCTGAAGTAATCATCCAAATCAACATTATCATCAGTTTAATCTAATTTAATCATCCAGCTAAATTAAAATATAAGCAGCCGGAAGCCATAGAATATCGGAGGCGTGACCGCATGTTATAATCAGATAAGTAGACTTTTATATAAGATTGCTAAAGTGAAATTACATAGTTAAAGACGCTTATTTATGCGTAAATTCCTTGATTGTTAAACGCGAACAATTGTGCTAAAATAAAATTCAATTGAAACGAGAAAATTTGTGTATTTAAGTTAACGGGCAAACCTCATGTTCAGAAGTAGCCATTTTCTATTATTTTCATATTTTCTAACAAAAACTAAATTCTTAACAAATTTTGAAGTGCTATTAAATGAATTTTTATTAAGTTTGTGCCTGTGAATAATTGAAAAAACAATTACATAGCTGAAATTTAGAAAATTAACCAGTGATCTAAGACAATTTATCGTGTGTTTTTAGTGCTTTGGGTCTCAACATAAAGGGCTCCAATCGCGTTAACCAATAGCTAATTTGTTAACTATAATTGAACTCTCGATATGGCAGAAAAATTAGCGGCTCTTAAAAAACAGCGCAGCACAAATAAGTGTAAATTGACTAATTTAGTCAAGTATGCTCGAGAAGATCACTCCGCCACCGATGTAACCGAGTTAAACACTCGTTTAAAACGCGTCGAAAAATTAATGGAGGAATTTACGGAATTAGAGCTTCGAATATTCACTGAAAGTCCTACCGAAGAAAGCGATTTCACGTACGAGGAAAACTACTACGTTGCTACTTTGGCGTTAAATAATTTGATTCGGTCAAAAAATTTGAATCAAGGTGTAATTAGTCTTGATGAAACTACCAATGCGACCATGATTGGTGAAAACTCCCAAGTGAAATTGCCGAAAATACACATACCGGCATTTTCCGGAGAATACTCTGAGTGGCAATCCTTTTTCGACATGTACACTACCACCATACATGAATCTCCAAATCTGAACCCAGTCCAAAAGTTTCAGTACTTAAAGGGACTTCTTCGAGGTGAAGCAGCGGTTTTACTACGCCATATTGCAGTGACAGAAAGCAACTACATTGGAGCGCTCAACAAATTAAAAGAGAGATATGATCGCAAAAAATACATCATAAATACCTTCATCCGAACTTTCTTTGAGCAGCCATCCATTCACCACTCTACAGCAAGTAACATCAAACGTCTCATGGATACCTCAGATGAAGTCGTTCGCGGACTTCAAGCTCTTGGTGAAATAGGCGAAACACGAGATCCATGGTTAATCTACGTACTGTTGCAAAAATTAGACGAAAAATCAAAGTCGCTGTGGGCAGAATATTCAGCAGAAATGATCAATCCAAAATTCTCAGAATTTCTGAAGTTCCTCGGCCGAAGAATAGATACTCTTGAATCATTGATTCCCGCTTCTAGACGAACCAGTACCAAATCCGAAGTAAGAAGTCATGTAGTTACTGAAGATTCAGAGAAACCAATTCAGGGTCATGCTGCGATTAGATCAATGATTGATTATCAATGCGCAATGTGCAAAGAAAAGGGTCATTCGTTATATACCTGCAACGAATTTCAATCAATGGACGTGAAAGGGCGCACGGAATTTGCCAACGGGACCAATAGATGCTTTAACTGTTTCAGCACAAGACATCCAATTTTTAAATGTCCATCAAAACGTCGTTGTCAAAAATGTGGTATGAAGCACAACACTCTGCTGCATTCAGAACAAAGCTCAGATGACTTCCAAAAGCAAACTCAGTCTACAGAAAAAGTAAACGGCCTTCATTCACAATATGAAGCAGCATCCGTAATACTACCTACGGCCATCATAAATGCAGTTGACGATTCGGGAATGATAATCCCTTGCAGAGCGCTCTTAGATTCTGGGTCACAAGCCAGTTTCATTACTGAATCCTGTGCGCAACGTCTTCGCTTGAAAAAGAAAAATGCGCGTATTTCAATAAGTGGGATAGGACAAGCGGGCTCTGGAATATCCAAAGGCTTAGTCACCATTCATGTCAGGCCTAAGCATTTCCCCGAATTTTCGATTAATGCTCTTGTAATGGCAAAAATAACCAGCCAATTACCTCCGCAAAAATTAATTATAAATATAAAATCTTATAAAGGGATCGAATTAGCTGATCCACAATTTGATCAGAGCAAAAATATAGACATTTTAATTGGAGCTGACCATTTTTTTAACCTCCTCCAAAACGGCCAAATCAAAACCAGTCTGAATGAACCCATTCTTCAAAACACAGTATTTGGATGGGTAGTTTCAGGGCAATCCAGCAATCGCAAAGATGATCAGCTAATTTCAATGCTAGCTTTGTCCAACAAAGAATCCGAAATGATAAACATCGACCGAAGCTTACGAAAATTCTGGGAATTGGAATCACTCAACAACCAAGAAATCATTCTTTCACCAGAAGAAACATTTTGTGAGAACCATTTTACAAAGAATCTAGAAAGAAATAATCAAGGGCGATATATCGTCAAACTTCCCTTTAAGGAATCCCCCGACCAATTAGGGGAATCACTAGCATCTGCCATACAAAGGCTCAGAGGTATGGAACGTCGTTTCATCCGAGATCCTAGCTTTGCGAAGTTATATCAAGACTTCATGCTGGAATACCAAAATCTCAACCATATGATTGAATTTTCACCACCAAAGGACCAACAATCTCAATTTTATCTACCACATCATGGTGTTCTTAAAGCATCAAGCGACACCAGCAAAATGAGAGTTGTCTTTGACGGTTCTGCGAAATCCAGCTCAGGTATTTCCCTAAACGATTGTTTAGCAGTTGGGCCTAACGTACAATCAAGTTTGTACGCCATCATTCTTCGATTCAGGGAACATAAATATGCACTCTCCGCGGACATCGAAAAGATGTACCGACAAGTCGAAATATCTCCCAGTGATTCAAAATATCAACAAATAGTTTGGAGAGATGATTCTTCAAAACCTATCCGTCATTTCCGCCTAATGACCGTGACATATGGGCTGGCTTCAGCTTCATTCCTGGCTACTCGAGCTTTAAAACAGATCGCAGAAGACAACAAAAATTCTTCACCACACGTCTCGCATGTGATAGCTACTGATATTTACGTAGATGATCTCATGACAGGAGCTGAAAATGAAGATGAATTACACCAGTTGAGAGAAAAAATCTCTGAAATTTTAGAAGGTTACGGTTTTCATCTCCGGAAGTGGAAGTCCAATAGTAATAAAACATTAAGGAGTATCGCTCATGAACATCAAGATACTGAAAACAAAATAATAAAAGATCACACCCAAATGCCTTCAGAATCGGTTAAGGTCCTGGGAATTAATTGGAATCCAAAAACTGATAGCCTCACCTTCACATCTCAACTACCGGATTCCACCAGCTATACAAAACGGTCTATTCTTTCCGAAGCAAGTCGAATATTTGATCCACTGGGTTGGGTATCTCCGGTTGTAATAACTTACAAAATTTTTCTACAGATGCTTTGGGCAGATAATCTAGAGTGGGACGATCCAATTCCGCATGATAAAGTTGTTCTTTGGGAGAAAATGAGAAACAGCTTGAAGACAATCAACCAAATTTCGATACCAAGATTTATAAATTCGTTCAAAGATTCCATTACTGACATACATGGCTTCTGCGATGCAAGCCAATCAGCTTATGCAGCTGTTGTGTTTTTCAGAACAACCGAAGCAGATGGTAAAGTGTCGGTGCAACTCATTTCCTCGAAAACAAAGGTAGCTCCTATTAAGCAGCAAACACTGCCACGACTCGAACTATGTGCAGCAGGTTTATTAACAAAACTCATCGAAGTTGTCAAACGAGAAACAAATACCAATATAAGCGAAACATTCGCTTGGACTGATTCACAAATTGTTCTCGATTGGCTAGCAAGCCACCCAAGACGATGGAGCACGTTTATAGGCAACCGCACAGCTGAGATCCTCTCCGGTCTATCTCGAAAAAATTGGAGGCACGTTCCTTCAGCCGACAATCCGGCAGACTGCGCTTCCAGAGGTTTATCAGCTAGTGAATTAAAATTACATCTGTTATGGTGGAATGGACCAAGTTGGTTGCATAAAGCTTCTGCTACTTGGCCACCTCAGGCAAGTCATTATGGTAATCTTGATGAAAGGGCCAATAAACCGATAACTTTTGCCTTCATTTGCACTAAATCCAATGAATGGTACGACGAAATGATCAGTAGGTATTCGTCATTTCACAAATTGCAAAGAGTTTTGTGCTACATTTTGCGATTCATCGGCAACGCATCAAAGCCCTTAGATTTCAGAATCGAAGGCAGTCATTTAAGGCGAGATGAATTATTCCAAGTAGTGCGCATAATTTGTCAACACGAGCAACAAGAATTTTACGAAGATGACATTAAAGCATTGCAGTTAGAAGGAGAAGTCAGGAAATCCAGTTCTCTTAAATCATTGGATCCTTTTCTTGATGATTCCGGATTACTTCGGGTTGGCGGTAGACTGCACAATAGCTTGGCCCCATATTCAACAAAGCACCCGATTATCATGCATATTAAATCGAGAATTACAGCACTTATCCTTCAAGACATCCATTTGGCAAATAAACACGCTGGTCCCACTCTTCTCCTATCCATTGCTCGTCAAGAATATTGGATACCAAATGGGAAAACGAAGACAAAAGAAATCATTAGAAAATGCGTTATTTGCTCTAAATTTAAAGCACAATGCCAAGAACAACTTATGGGTAGCTTACCCAGTGCACGAGTAGAATTAATTCGACCTTTTCTGAAAACTGGTGTAGATTATGCTGGTCCCATATCAATCCACTTAACTAAAGGACGAGGACAGAAAACATACAAAGCTTACATATGTCTATTTATATGTCTAAGCACTAAAGCTGTCCATTTAGAGCTAGTAAGTGACTTATCCAGCGATGCATTCCTAGGAGCTCTAAAAAGATTTACTGCAAGGCGAGGAATTTGTCATGAATTGCATAGTGATAATGGAACCAACTTTATTGGCTCCGACCATAAACTGCAAAAGGAATTCAACAAACTCATAAAAAACTCAAATAATATCTCTAATTATCTTTCTAGTAATCGCATCACCTGGAGTTTCATTCCACCAAGTTCCCCACATTTTGGTGGCCTGTGGGAAGCGGCAATAAAATCCACGAAATTTCATCTCAAGAGAGTAATAGGAAAACATATCTTAACCCTCGAGGAGATGAATAGGTTGTTAGCCGAAATAGAAGCAATTCTAAATTCAAGGCCTTTAAGCACCATCAACGACGTAGAGGTCGATCCACTTACACCATCGCACTTCTTAATTGGACATCCACATACCAAAATTCCAGAAATGGACATTACTCATCTTAAAGTATCGCATTTAACTCGGTGGCAACTCGTCCAACAAATGAGTCAACACTTCTGGAAAAGGTGGTATATCGAATATCTCACCTCCCTGCAGCAAAGAACCAAATGGAGAACCAGAAAAGCATCAATCCAGGCAAACGACGTTGTCTTAATAAAAGACAAAAACTTACCCGTCAACCAGTGGCCGCTTGCACGGGTCATAGAAGTTCATCCCGGTTCCGATGGTCTGGTCAGAGTAGTCACCTTAAAATCCGGCAACAATGAGTTCAAACGTCCCATAAATAAACTCTGTATTCTACCAATTTCTCCAGAAAAGTCAGATAAAACGCAACAACAAACATCATCATGATCATCCAGATTTTCATTCAATAATAAAACAAAAATAAATTAAAAGCAACAAAGTATACACCATCCCGAAATTAAAGCATTCAAATATCCGTGTTCCATCTATGTATTATCATTTTGAACGAGCCCGTTCAAAGGGGGGTGTATGTTGAATAGCTACAAAACATTTAAATCCAGAGTAGCCGGATCACCAAAAATAAAAATAACAACATAATTATAATCACAGAATTTATCATATTAAAATCAATTAAATTCAAAAGACTTATCTTCATTTATGTAAAATGATTGTCAGCTCACATTCCATTAAAAATTCTAAAATATTAAAATAAATAAATTAATCAATTAAAATTAAAATTATATAAAATCAATTGCTTACTAATATTATTGTATCCAATATTTTGAAGTTGACGTTTTATGAATCAACTTAAGTTTTGTATTTATTTCTTTCAGCCAACATTCAGGCTAAACATGTTTACATGTACTTAGGTTTTAATTAAAGTGTTATAAGCTCTTAATTTAGATGTCGCGATTTTATATTTAATATTGTAAATATTATAGCAAAATATTAACTAGTTTTTCCAATTTTGCAAATCATGTCATTACGATTGTGATACTCCAAGCAGAATTATCAAAAATTACTTAAACCTTATATTATATTATACAAATAAAAATTGAATTATTAATATACATTGAACGAAGTATTTTAATTGTGAGGAGCAAAAAATCAACGTGTGTAATCAAAAATACAGTCCACTAAGCAAAATATAAACTTGGGACTAATGCAGAGGCGAGTCATAAACCACAAACAGTGCAGCTTTACTTACGACTGTCGTTGCCCCAACAGCTATTGATAAGTCACATCAATCCAATCAATCTCCAGACATAACACTCTAGAGGCTGATTTTATTCATCCATTTCTTACTTTCGGCTGGAAACATTTTTGAATTTTCCGAGATTTCCCACGGGAAAATTGTACTAAATTTTTTTCCTGCAATAGCTATTGATAAATCACATTAATTGAATCCATCTCCAGACATAACACTCTAAACACTGATTTTATACAAATTTTATAATAATTTTTGGAAAATCGAATTTTCCGAGATTTCCCACGGGAAACTTGAACTGAATTTTTTTCCTGCGATAGCTATTGATAAGTCACATCAATCCAATCAATCTCCAGACATAACACTCTAGGGGCTGATTTTATTCATCCATTTCTTACTTTCGGCTGGAAACATTTTTGAATTTTCCGAGATTTTCCACGGGAAACTTGTACTGATTTTGTTTCCTGCGATAGCTATTGATAAATCACATCAATGCAATTCATCTCCAGACATAACACTTTTAAGGCTGATTTTATACAAATTTTCTAATAATTTTTGGAAAATCGAATTTTCCGAAATTTCCAACGGGAAACTTGAACTGAATTTTTTACCTGCAATAGCTATTGAGTAATCACATCAATTGAACCCATCTCCAGACATAACACTCTAAAGGCTGATTTTATACAAATTTTCTAATAATTTTTGGAAAATCGAATTTTCCGAGATTTCCCACGGGAAACTTGAACTGAATTTTTTTTCCTGCGATAGCTATTGAGTAATCACATCAATTGAATCCATCTCCAGACATAACACTCTAGAGGCTGATTTTATACAAATTTTTTAATAATTTTTGGAAAATCGAATTTTCCGAGATTTCCCACAGGAAACTTGAACTCAATTTTTTTCCTGCGATAGCTATTGACAAGTGACATCAATCCATTCTTTCTCTAGACATAACACTCAATAGGCTGATTTATTTTCGGCTGGAATGTTAATAACATAATCTGCATTATCGACTTTTCACTTTCGGCTGGAAACTTTCGGCTAACTTTAACAGGGTTATTTTTTCGGCTAATAAAACACAATCTGCATTACCATTTATTTACGGTTGACTGATATTAACAGTGTTCTGCATTATAGACTTTTTACTTTCTACTAACTTAAACAGTATGAAAAGGCAGGTATCCGTTTATTGATGATCAAGTAATACTCCAATGTTCTAAATGTACTTACCTTTAAAATTTAACAATAGAAAGAAAAAGGGCTATTGATGATTTTATGAATTCGATGACGTCAACTTTATCGAAGTTATTTCTGATCTCATGATTCTTTCGCATTCTGTGCATCGATCCCTCGATGATGGAACCGAGAATTGTTGTTAAGTGGTCTTATAAGCTATTTGTACAAGTTTAGTTTTATTTTGCGAATTATGAAGGGATTTGAAGAATTTCATGTTTCCATAAAATATTTGGTAGCCTGCTGCGATATTCGATGAAATATCAACAGAAACAAAGTTTTGCCCAAATATTACCTTATATATTGGAATTCTTTTGTTTCACCATACCGTGTATTTCTCGAAACAAAGGCTCCGCAATGACAAAGTAGTTGAATGCTTTGAAGACCAATTTGTTGGGCTGTTAATGCCAACGAGAGGTGGACTTCTTTTAGAAGGCCATATTTATTTGAAGAATGACAAGTTTGGCTTATTGAATTGATCAATTAATAGAACAAGAAAAGCTCAAGTAATAAATGTTACCTAACTCAATCCTTGCATTCTCGCAATACAGATATTATATCGAAGGCATCTGATAATTATGCCTTCAATTAATATCTTGCACATTGCGCCATTCATAAAATATCGATGGCAATTCCTTTTCAAAGCACTTTTCTAACACAATCCTCAGAGGAAATGTTTGGTCGGTGGTTGATCCATTTGAGCGAAAACAACATTGCTAATCACCCAAGATCCTCTCGCTGTATATCGACAACTTTTACGCAACGTCGTTGCCTTGTAGCCAGTATGCAGCAAACCTATAGATTTTGAAGTTTGATTAATCTCCCTTTTATAAAGTGGCCAGATAAGACCTGTCTAATAGTCTACTGTGGTGTCTACTGCGTAGACTATCTGCGATATTACGTTTCAAACATTTGCCTATTTATTTAGAAAAGAGGAGAAATAACTCCGCTATACACTTCAATGATAGATCTCTAATTCTCCGGATTATTCGCTTACATCGCTGCTTTCTGGATGAAATGTAGTTATTTCCCTTATACCCTACACAGACTGTGGTTTAATAAATCCGACTTAGCTAAACTAGTTTATATCCAAAAAAAAAAAGGGATTAGCTGACTCGAGTTTGACACACTGTGGCTTATCTCGAAAAATTAACTAAATCGGTTTTAGCTAAATCGAATAGCAATGTGTCTAGGATATTAGGCTGCGAAATCTATATGTCTTAGGCTAGAATTTTGAATGATGGCTTTTTGCTCGTACTATTGTCGTTTCTTTTGCTTGCCTAGCCATTTGGCGATTTTCCTTGGAGTCATATATACTGTTAAAGTTAGCCGAAAGTGAAAAGTCGATAATACAGATTGGATTAGTCCAGCCGGAAGTAAAAAAGATTGTCTAATCCCAGCCAGAAGTACAAATTCGATAATGCAGATTATGATATTAACATTCCAGCCGAAAATAAAAAATTTTGTAGCTATCAGCTGAAAGTAAATAGGATAAATGGATTTAAATAAAAAATTTTATAAATAGTTTTACGTGTAATTAACCTATTCGTAGAAAATATCGAAATTTCAGAAGAATCCACAAAATTGGAATAAAATCAGCCTCCAGAATGAACATCTGCAGTTGAATCGTTTTTATGTGATTTGTCAATAGCTATCGAATGAAAAACATCTGTTCAAGTTTCCCGTGGGAAATCTCGGAAAATTCGATTTTCCAAAAATTATTAGAAAATTTGTATAAAATCAACCTCTAGAGTGTTATGTCTGGAGATCGATTGCATTGATCGCAGGAAAAAAAACTCAGTTCAAATTTCCCGTGGGAACTCTCGGAAAATTCGATTTTCCAAAAATTATTAGAAAATTTGTATAAAATCAGCCTCTAGAGTCTAGAAAATCGAATTTTCCAAGATTCCCCACGGGAAACTTGAACTGAATTTTTTTCCTGCGATAGCTATTGACAAGTCACATCAATGCAATCCATCTCCAGAAATAACACTATAGAGGCTGATTTTATACAAATTTTCTAATAATTTTTGGAAAATCGAATTTTCCGAGATTCCCCACGGGAAACTTGAACTGAGTTTTTTTCCTGCGATAGCTATTGATAAGTCACATCAATGCAATCCATCTCCAGACATAACACTCTAGAGGCTGATTTATTTTCGGCTGGAATGTCAATACCATAATCTGCATTATCGACGTTTCACTTTCGGCTGGAAACATTCGGCCAACTTTAACAGGGTGAGTCATGTAAACATTTTAAGTAAGGTAAGCAGGGGCCCTGGTTTCTCCGGACATGTCTAGTTTTTCAAACTTTTGCGGACGTCCGGGAAAATGCCTTTCATCCCAGTTTTACACCCAATTTTAGATAATATTCTTTCTGATCGTTAAATTTACTAGCGGCAATACCGGTCGAATCCAAAAAATAATACTTTCAACACAATTTAAATATTGTATTTAAGAAAACGAATTCCAGCCCAAATGATATGGCATCAAAATTCTTCAAAAAGCGAAATAGTTGGTTTTAGATTAGGAAATTTTTAGAATCGACTTAATATCTCAGGATATTAAATTATACTAAAATACACCGACAAACGTGGGTCCATTTGGTTCTGCTGCCAGAGAAGAATATTTCATTAGTACGAGTATTGTTTCAAAATATTTCTTACCATTCTTACCGGCAATGTTTTATTTCAAAAATTGTTGATCCATAAGCAACCGCTTGTCTAAAAGTCCTTCATTCCAAGAAATATAATATGTTTTATATTAGAAACTATATGTAGAACCTATAAAAGGCCAGCTTGTTTCATTTGAAATTGGAGACTGAGAAAATAGCCCGAATTAGCTAAGTATATGTAAACATAATTTTTAGCGAATATAATTTTCCCGGCCCAAACATCATCGGCAGTGTGCCGCAATATTACTTGAATATGAGAAATGGCTTAATTAAGAAATGCGGCCCTTGATGATATGGCCGAAGGAATTCTCGAGGGCCGGAATAATTCAATTTTACACAAGGAACTACTTAAAGAACCAACTTCATATTTCAAATCTCAGATAAAAAATTTATTGAAATCCATTCATTAATATGCCGCCGCCTAAGTCCATTTGGAGCTGAAGACTTAGTTTCTAAATGGCTGGATTGGTTATTTCTATAAAAGAAAATTGGTGAAACAATTTTTTGATTAATGGCACCAACCATAACATCATTAGTGGTGGTCAGCGATATTTCTTGAATTTGGCTCTTATTTTATTTAAGAAATCCGACACCAAATCATATAACCCGGATAATTGGATTTTACAATAGGAACTACTTATGGGATTAGCCTAATAACTTGGATAAACAATTTCACTAAAATCCATTGACTAACCAATAAAACATGCACATTTGGGAATGTAGTAAGGGCCTGGAATTGGTTATGTATGAAAAAACCAATTTATAAGGACCAAAGGGCCATTAGTGGTGTACCAATATTTATTGAATTCTGCCCATGTTTTTTTTTAAGAAATACGTCGTTACCGCAAAATAGTACCTCTGGGGTTATGTACCAATTGATTTTAAATTTTGTATCTGACTTAACCAACATATTTGATAATCAAACATTTGTTTTGTGACCAATGGATGATCGCCGCCGCCAAGCCAATTTTATAAAGCAGTTTTTGTTTAATCATAAACATATGTCTAAACTTAAAACCCGTCTTGGTTTTTAAATCGAAATGTTCGGCTTTTTCAAACTTTGTGATATACTTCGAAGCAGTATGCAAACTTTCTGCCGAATAGCGTCAAGAGATATGGTGTATCCAACTGCTCTTAAATAAAGAGTGGCATCAAGCAATGTAACGTTCACGTTTTTTATTCGCAAAATTAACCTATAGCCATACGTCCTCCAAGGTAAGACCTACAAAAAATGTATAAAACTATAGTATACACGTTAGATGATTATACAATTCAGCATTCTAAAATTGTTTCAATATAATTAAATTGTTCTTCCCACTCCACGGTAACTATAATTAACTTAATGGATTTTATTAAGCTTATAACGACTTCCGCATGTCACAAAATTATAAAACAAAACATCAGACAAATTTAAACGTCCTACAAATTTACTTTTTAGACTCGTTACTCTGTGTATACAATAACGTAAAAGCAACGCAATTAATGAACTTCCGTAAATGGATATAGCCTACAAATTTATTTCACTTTACGTAATATCTTTAAAATTGTGTAGAAGCCAACAGGTATTTAAAATAGAATATAATCTTGAGTAAATTTTTTATATACGTGTATATACATCCCGTACAATGTACGAGACTCTGTCTAAATATGTAAATATATCAATCATTTATATGTGTTTATTTTTAGAACAGGTAGGTATGTTTCAACAAATTTAATTTACAAAGCTTAACAAAAAAAACTCTCTTTTTACATAACACAAAATCTGTCAAAATAAATTTAAACCACAAAAAAAAATATTCTCCGCACCACAACCTATTTATAAAGGTTTTGCCTCGCACAATGTGCAAAATTATAAGCTGATATGTGTTCTCCTATACCTTTGTCGGTTCATAATATATAAAAAAAAAAATTATTGATTTTTCATTTTTGCCAAAAAATTAGAACGCTGAGTTTATTTTCATATAAACTGCTATTATGTCGAAGAATTTCTTTTTTATCATTTTCCCATTTGTGTCATTCGAAAATCACGTGACGTCAATTTCAGTTAAATTCATTAATAATGAATGAGTATATGCATATATAGTGATGTGCAGCGCAAATTTCTTTCGTAAAACTTTTCGCACATAATACTTATACACTCTGAACGATAAATCAAGCTTTTGACTATAAATTTAAAGCTTTTTTTAACAACTTTAAATAAAATTTCCCACATAAATCATGAACGAAAATTAAATTTTTATTTTATGTGCTTTCTCGCTTGTACACCACACATAAAAGAGAAGAAAAATTGTATGTAGTAGTGATAAAACTTGGTAGCTCATACTGGAATGTGTAACACAATCATTATTAAGTTCAACGAAAAATCGATAAACTACAAAAAAAAAAAAAAATTTTGTGAAATCTTCAAAGTCATGATTGTGGTGTAAGTATAAAGCTAGCTCTAAATAGGTGCAACGTGATGGAGCATTTTCTAAATTTTATTTGAAATCGATAAATGAATTTATCGTATACAACAGACCATATACTTACTATGTATATAAAGAATAATTTTATGAGTTCAATCTTAACAACAACAAATAACACATCAAAACATTAAAATTGAAATGGAATTCCTTATGGTGTTTGGACGAATATATACGGTGATGCTGGATAAATATATGCTACTCATGAAATCATTACCGACTTGGGATTTTATTGGTGTTTTTACGTTGTTACCGTTATTAGGTCAAAACTACCTCATTTTTTTTATATGTACATATTTCCCAAATTAGAATTGAAAATTGTAGATTTAAGTTTTATTGATATACTAGAATAAACGTTTTATTTTTAACCTTGAATAAACACTTTGAGTGTGAGCTTTGTGCCCGCAATCCATAAAGCACAATGAAAAAAAATAAAAAAAAATTTTTTGTGGTGGCCAAAAACAATTTTTTCTTTAGGCTTGGAAATGTTTGTGACATTCTAAAAATGTTATTTGTTAAATTAAAATAAATAAGCACGACGTTCGGTGTTGCTAGGTTTACTCGTTGCCATATTCTAAAATGTATAAATTAAATTTGTGACTCAATTTCTGCATTATCGATTTTTCTTTCAGTTGAATTTAACAGTGCAATGCAGAACATTACGGTTTTAATTTTTTTAAACCGATTTTGTCCAGGCCTCCTGGCCATCTATTTTCTATCTTCGCAATTTATTTTCTGACGTAATGTTATGTAGGCTCATTTTATCAAAGTTTATAACGATTATTTTAAAATTGAATTTTCACAGATATTAAATTCGAAACATAAACTGAATGTTTTTTCAGCGATAGTTAAATTACTAGGCAAATCGGTTTTGCCGAAATTTTCGTTAAGTGATATCGTTATTGTGACTGATTTTATACTTGTCAATAATCGGATTTGTATATTCAGCTTTCATTACCCGTCACTTTAACATTAAATTTGTGAACGTTGATGGTTTCACCGAGGATTCAAAAAATTCTACAAATTGGCATGGGTTGCTGAACATATCGTAGCACGATTGATCCAAACCCTTTCCACCCTACCTCAAACAACCATCGAGCAGGCGAAAATGAGACCTAGAAGCTGCAAGCCTATAGTACTGAAATTAAAGGTAGATAGGCCCTTTAATTACTTATTGCCGTTACTGATCTTAAACACTCATCATCTTCTGCAGTTTTTGAGTGTACCATTCTTACCGCTGAAATATGGAAAGTACCCAGGAATAATCAATTTGTTGAGAAAGCAGTGACTTTAGTTTTTAGTTAGTTCTCAAACTGACAAACTGACAGAACTTTTTTTTTAAAAAAAAGGTGGGTGTATGTAGCACAAAGCACTTCGAACATTGAGGCCTATTGTACATCCCTCGAGATTCCTACGTGAAATGTAGATCTATATCCTTGATAAGCGCCGCTACTTCATGCATATCCAGTAGGTCGGCGTTAGGCCACTGGATTATGTACTCATTGAGGAACTTCTTCTTTCTTTCAATCTTTTTAGGATGATAGCATCGCATGTGAATAGTAGGTGTTCCGATGGCTCCTTACCGCAGTCGCAGAATCTGCACTGGTCCGGAAGGGACCTTCCCATTTTATGTAGATGGCCGTGCCCTGTTAAAAACCAGGTAAGGGATCTTAGGGATTGGCGGTCCATCCTCGGTGCCTCTTCCAGACGTATAATATTATAACTAAATAATTTCTTGTCCTGTCTCATCCCAATGGAGGACTTCCAGACTAATTTCCTATAATTCTGCTCCCAGTCTCCGATACCATCTGCCAAGTGGGGTTTGAAAAAAGCAATAATAGAACTGGGACCCAGGAAATCTCGGCTTGCTCCCATTTTTGCACATCGGTCTGCGGCCTCATTTCCTCTAATGGTGGAGTGGCCAGGAGACCACAAAACGGTGACCTTATTTGCTTTACCCAGTTCTAATAAATTACAGTAGCAGCTACAGATCAATTTCGAATTGAACACTAAAGCTCCTAAGGCTAGCAGAGCTGCCTGGCTATCCGATATTATATAGATCTCGATCTTCTTATATTTCTTTTTGAGACATTGAAGCACACATACCTCAATAGCAAAGGTCTCTGCCTGAAAAACTGTGGGGTGCTACCTAGTGGTATGCATAGCTCTAGGTCCGGCCGACTATCCCAGGACCGGTACCCCCGTCTGGTTTTGACCCATCCGTATACCATACAGAAGCATGGCGGGGGAGGGAGGAGATAATATTCTCTACCAGTGCCCTATCCGGCAAACTAATAGTAAAATTCCTCCGACAGTCGATTGTCCTTACCATCAAATCCGATAGTTAGATCAATTCCTCCTTAAAGTTTAATTTATGTAGGATACTGTTGTGTCCTGGCCTTACAGTTTTAATATTGGCTATAATTCTTAGGCTCAGACCTCTTGAGCCGGCTACTTTTTTAATGTGTAGGTGCAGTCTTTGGCAGGTGAATTACGCCTTATTCGCCTTGTTTGTGATATGATTTAAGTGGGGATTCCATGTCAATTTCTAATCAAGTACGACACCCAGATATTTAACCTCCGTTGACAGTTGGAGAGTTACCCCTCCCTTCCCAGGGTTATCGACGGAAAGCCAATTTTCCTCCGGTTAGTAAAGAGGGTGTAGTTGACTTTGTTGGAATTTACCACAAGGTCCACCACCGTGCACCAATCATTTACTACCTCTAGGGCTTGTTGCATCCTTTCCCCTACTGTGTTTGCGAATCTGCCCCTAACCATCAAGACTAGGTCGTCCGCATAGGTAATATTCGAGAAGTCTCAATTTCTCAATCTGGTAAGTAATTGATCCATCACGATCAGCCACAATAAGGGAGAGAGAACACCTCCCTGGAAGCAACCCTGGTGGCCGCTATGGTGATGATTTTGTCTCCAAAAGAGGCCGTAATCCTCCAGTTTATAGAATGTTTATAATCCACCTTACAGTGTAGGTGTCTATACCCCTTGCTAGTGATTGTTCCTGAATTACATCGAAACTAGTATTATCAAAAGCTCCCTGGATATCAATGAAGGAGAGCATAGTAATAATTCTTTATTCCGAAGCATATCTTCGATGCCCGATGTCAGCTCGTGTAGGGCCGTTTCTGTTGATTTCCCTGCTTGGTAGGTCTGCTGCTTAGAGTCCAGAGGGTATCTTTGAAGAGTATTGGATCTGATACAAAGTCCCAGAATTTTCTCAATGGTTTTCAGTAAAAATGATGTGAGGCTAATAGGTCTATAAGACGTAATCTCCTCTTGGGATCTTTTTCCCGCTTTTAGGATAAAAATCACCCGAATCTCCCTCCAGCATTTTGGAATATATTCCAAGCTGTAGCTGGCTCTGAAGAGTATAGGTAGTAGTTTCTTGCTGTAGAAAGGCGAGGCATATGCAGTCCCCTCCCGGTGATTTGAAAGTGCCAAATGATTTGACCGCCCAGCCTATCCGTTCCGGCGTAAAAAGAGAACTCGGGAGCCTCCTTTGGAACCAGATACGGATGTACGCTATTTGCGTTGGATTCTACCTGATCCCTCAGTACTACACAATCTGGGAAGTGACCTCTCACTAGACATTCCAAAGTCTACTCCCTGGTTATGGTTGTCTCTCCACTTGGTTTATTAACAGATCCCAAGGGATTCCTGTCCTGCCAGGAGAGTGCCTTCTGAAGTCGACACGCCATTAGTAGTTTGTCTATATTCTCACAGAAGTCTCTCCAGCTGTTGCTCTGCCTAAGAGCTACATTATATTGGGTAAGGGAATTCTGATAGGTAGTCCGATCGTGCGTCCTCTTAGCCCTATTAAAAAGTTTACGGGCATTCCGTCTCATGTTTTCCAAGTTTTAGTTGAACCAAGGAACATCCCTTGTGCCTTTAATACGCACCAGGGGTGAGCTTGAGTGGTAGGCATTAATTATTGCCTCTGTAACGTCATTTGCAACTACAAAGTTTATCGTGGTCTGTAGACCAGCTAAGTTATCCGAAAGTCTCTCGTTATAGACTGGCCAGTTGGTGCGTTTTGGTATCCTTACCATCAACTCTTGTCTCAAAGGGATATTGATATCAAACCTGATGTACATATAATCTGAGAGGGATGCTTCCTTGAACACATGCCAGTCGAGAATTGCACTGGAGGTACCCATGTAAGATCCAGTACCTCTCTCTTAATCGCATTCACAACTTAACTGCTAAGTTGTTACTAAAAAAGAATTCAAAAAGTTGCTCACCTCTCAAATTGGTGTTGCTGCTTCCCCAGACTACGTGGTGTACATTAGCGTTGGAACTAATGTCGAATTTTTGGTGATGTATCGTGTACGAAGCTCTGTATCAATTCTGAAGGGGGGTAATTTTCATTCCCGGGATTTCTGCCTTCTTTTGGTAAGGGCATTTCTATTGAAACACCCAAGATATCTCTAGAAATAAATTGGTTAATAGAGAAGATATTGTGCCTTGCGCGACAGAGAATTGCTGTCCTTGGCCTGTCTGCAGCCGTGTCGTAGACTAGCTTACCTGTATTGGCTGTAAAACCTCTAATCTTCCCCTTGTTGGTCTAAAGCTCCTGTATGAGCGCTTTATCCCAGCCCTTAATCATAAAAAGACGGTTTAAATTATTTGTAGCCGTCTTCGATCGATGCAGATTAATCTGCACGAATCTCAGTTTCGCTACTGTTGCAGGTTTGGTGTGTAACACCATAATGTGTATTTTATTTTTTTTTATGCCTTAGGCTCCGGAGAGCCCGGCTTGCTGAATTGCTGTGCCTCCCTTCCTCTAGGGGTCAGCCCATTGCTCTTCCCGATTTTTCATCGGCCCGGTTTGGCCGGTCTCCCTGTTCCAGAGGTGCCAGGTCTCCTAGCTTCCGCCATCCCAGTAACCCTATCACCGCGGCCTGCGTTCTCAGCCAAAGCTACCCTTGACGTGCCGGCAGATTCGGCTCCGCCACTCTCTCCTTGAGTGTATCCGACGCTCCCTCCTTCTTTGGGCCGAGGTGTACAGAGCCAAACATTGACTCTGTAGTTGGAGCCCTTCAGTATCTCCGCCCTTTTATGTGAAACAGACATGGTGAGTGGAAGGAGGTCGCCTTCTCTCTCCTTCCTCGCAATAATTCTCCAGTCTGCAACTCTAAGATCCTTATTCTGGATCACCAGTCGACGCAGTATCTTCTCGTTTGTCTCCTACCCCCTCGTGGCAGGTAAACAAACATAATCTTTGAGGGAGGCAACTCCTCCTCCCCGCTTAAGTGAGGGCACTGTGGCCCTAAGCCACTCTGCCGTTTCTTCATCGGCACAGTTTACCGTGAGCCAACCGTTTCTAGTGCGTCATCCCAGAAAATTAGGCCTGACACCATCTAACGGCAGCTGGGCCCTGTCTCCATTATGGCATCTTGTACTGCCAGAATCGGGGCATTACCCAGTTTTGTTTCTGGGTAGCCTTGGGCAGTAATTTCCAACCTGATAGCCTTCACTGCAGCACTATATGTTGTGGCCGTGTCGGTCCTGTTCTCGGGGCAACTCTCATTATTGTCGCCCTCAGTTGCAGCTTTTGAGGCGGCTTCCAATGCCTTCGGTGAAGGACTGAAAACGTTCCCTCTTTCTACCGCGATGCCTTTGGGGATAGAGTCGTCATCCGACCTATTCCTCTTGTTAGTTGAGACAATTCTGTCCCTGATCTTTTCATACATTGCTGCAAGGCAGCGTCGCGGGGGACCTCTGACCGAATTAGATGCGACAGACGTCTCCTCGCGGCCCCACTGAGGTGTGCTCTTCTCTTTGATGTTTCCTCGAGCTCCAATTCCTCGAGGTACTTATTTATTTCGGCCGTAGCCGACGAGGATTGGGTATCCATTTCAGGCAATAGAGTGCCATGTAAAGGAGAGCCCACCACTACGTCCGTACTAGAGTTATCCATTAATTTTACAATCTCAGAAGCAGGGCCTGAATGGTCCTTGTCATCTTCTGAGACTGGTGCGTTTGAAGGAGCACCGTCCTTATTATTTTTGTTTTTAATTGAATCCATACGTTGTCGATTTGGTTGAGGAATGGAAGGTCCACCCTACTTTCCCTACCTTCCCAAAACCACACCGACGGAGCGTTAGCAATAGCCACAATTAAAACATTTTCCATCGTGGTCATATATCGCCAAAACATTCAAATGGAAATGAGCTTTATCTTCGTGGCTATTAAAAATGTGCAAAAAAACTATGCGATTTTATTTGACAAAATCTTGAAGTTTTTCAAGGCGTCTTTGAGGGCATCCCTTAAAATAGTTTGTACTCAAAAAGCTTAATCATTCGCATTACAGTCGATCTAGATGAATAATTGACAGTGTTAGATTGAATTAGGAATAATATTGACTGTTTTGTTTGACGGCAACCATACTACAATTACAACTACAATTAAAATTATAATCACAATTAGAGATTTAGTGAATAAAGCTTTGCATTTTTGTGTGCAACCCTAATTTAAGCCGGTGGAGGACATAGTAGCAATTTAAAAGAAGCAATGGAAAAAGTAAGCAGAAAGGAAAAAATGCGTAGCCAGATCAGTATCCAAAGAAATCATTAGAAATTCAAACATCATGGGAGGGACCTTACATAACCGAGTCAATCATTCAATTGTAAAATCTCTGAGAGAAAACTGTATCTAATACTGATAAAAGCAATGCTGTAGTAATTTTAAACGATTGATGATTGACGAAGGTCTATGTAAAATCAAACCGAATAAAAGAACTGGAGAAGAGAGCTGGAAAGGCCGCACCATGTATCGCGAAAAAAATTTGACGGAGGGTTACAATGGAGATTTTTTTTTTTTTTTCTTTTTTTTTTTTTTTTTTAAACTATGCAATCTTTTCTGGGGCTCAAGGCACTCCCAACTCTTTCGCAGTTAATTTTACCGTCCCACTTTACGCAGTATTAGCCAAATCGAGGACGTACGGCTATAGACCCGCTTTGTATAAACCACCTGCACATTGCATTGCTTCATGCCAACCTATAGTGCTGACATGAAAGGTGGGTCGGCCCATGGATTCTGCACTCTCAACAGGGGGTCATAGTTGTGTTCATCGTCATCACCGATCGTAATCAGATGATGAAAAATCCCTTTTGCATCCCGCCCCTATCGGGATTCGAACCCGGTACCTCCCGATCCAAACGCCGCAGCTTTAACCACTGCGCCGTTTGCTACAATGTAGATGATAGACGAGACTTTGCTTATTCTATCGGAGTAATTAAAACTGAAAATGCATGAAAGGAAGCTATCATCAATTCACGGGGAAAACGTAGAAACAAACTTTTAAAACATCAATCTGAAACTCCCTATATTCTCTTTTATGGCGAATTGGTTCATGTTTAACCTTACAAAGAAAATGCAGATATATAGATGATGTATGGTGTAGAGATATAGATGACATGTTTGCTGTTATTGGAAAATACCAAACACGCCGACTCCTAAAGTTCCTTAATAATCATTCCACATCGATAAAGTTTACTGTTGAACGTGAAGAGAATAACCACATTTAAATTCTTGTACATTATGGTAAAAAAAAGAAGAAAATAAATTCCGCTTCAGCAGCATCCGAGCAGAATCCACAAAAACATAAAGATTACGAGGCTGAACTGCAAACATAATAAAACAAATCGCGATTTCAAAATTTCAAGGTTGACCTAAAGCCCCAGCCAATAATGATGACAAAGGTTTGGCTAGCACATGAAATAGGCTTCTTAATTACCTAGTTAAAAACCCCTAATCCATACGAATCGTTCGTTTAATAGAAGTTCTACAAAATTTTTTTTTTGAAATCGCATTCAACACTCAAAGGCTAATATCGGCCATTGCCAACAATTATGACAAAGGTTTGGCTAGCACATGGAATGGGCTCCATAATTACATAAGTAAAAACCCCAATCCATACGAATCGTTCATTTAATAAAAGTTCTACAAAATTATTTCTTTGAAATCATACTCAACACTCAAAGGCCAATATCGGCCATTGCCAACAATGATGACAAAGGTTTGGCTAGCACATGGAATAGGCTTCTTAATTACCTAGTCAAAAAAACCTAATCCATGCGAATCGTTTGTTTAATAAAAGTTCCACAAAATTATTTTCTTTGAAATCACACTCAAAAATAAAGGGTAAATATCGGCCATTGCCAACAATGATGACAAAGGTCTGGCTAGCACATGAAATAAGCCTCTAAATTACCTATTCAAAAAAATCTAATCCATACGAATCGTTCGTTTAATAAAAGTTCTACAAAATTATTTTTTTGAAATTGCACTCAAAATTTTAGGGCCAATATCGGCCATTGCCAACAATGATGACAATGGTTTGGCCAGCACATGGAAAAGGATTCTTAATTACCTAGTAAAAAAACCTAATCCACAAGAATCGTTCGTTTAATAAAAGTTCTACAAAATTATTTTTTTGAAATCGAACTAAACACTCAAGGGCTAATATCGGCCATTGGCAACAATGATGACAAAGGTCTGGCTAGCACATGAAATAGGCTTCTTAATTACCTAGTTAAAAAATCCTAATCCGTATGAATCGTTCGTTTAATAAAAGTTCTACAAAATTATTTTTTTGAAATCGCACTTAACACTCAAGGGCTAATATCGGCCATTGCCAACAATGGTGACAAAGGTTTGGCTAGCACATGAAATAGGCTTCTTAATTACCTAGTTGAAAAAACCTAATCCATATGATTCGTTCGTTTAATAAAAGTTCTACAAAATTGCTTATTTTTGAAATCAGACTCAACACTCAAGGGGCCAAGGTTTGGCTAGCACATGAAATGTGCTCCATAATTACCTAGTTAAAAAAACCTAATCCATACAAATCGTTCGTTTAATAAAAGTTCTACAAAACTGTTTTCTTTGAAGTCACACTCAATACTCAAGGGGCAAAGTATTGGCTAGCACATGAAATAGGCTTCTTAATTACCTAGTTAAAAACACCTAATCCATATGATTCGTTCGTTTAATAAAAGTTCTACAAAATTATTTTTTTGAAATCACACTGTAACTGTAAAACGCCATATAGGTACCGTTTTTTAAATTAAAAAAAATCAATTAAAATTACTTTAATATCGATCGAACAAGATTTTGTAATGTCTTTTGATTTGCTTTAATTTAGTTATAGCTTGATTTTATAAAATAATTTTCTATGTACATTGTACTACTTTGTAGAAATCTTTATAATCTGATGATGGAAACACATTTTGTTTAACAATTGTTTAATAACAATTATTATGTTAAGGCATCAAGTCTCACATGAATGATACAATTCAAAATAAATCAACCAAATAAATTTTACAAATCTTTATTTGATATTAGGACGTGTCCGATTTCTGTGCGAAATAATTTTTTTGTGATAAATTAATGTTAAACTGTACGCAACCAAATTATCACAGCACCGATGTGTTATAATTTTGACATGTCCGTAATAATTCTTGTTTCTGTGCCGGTGAAGTAAACAAAATAAGTTTTACGAGTATTTAATTAAATTTTATTTTATTTATATAATATAACAAGTTCCAGCATTTTCTAGTGTCCAGCATTTTGTGAACAATATCACAAACTGTGGATCTTGATATGTTCATTGCTGCACCTACAATTTTATAACTATTCCCACTTGTCAGTCACAGCAAAAATATCATTAGTTCCATTTCCGGTCCCCAACCATGGTTTTTATTGGGCAAGAATTTGCTAATAGCGATGAAAGTGTTAGACGATATCCTTAAATACATTCTCGTCACAGGATCATTATAACTAGGTATTGAATTAACAATACTGTTTGTTGAGGGAATTGTGTACATTATTGGTCGCTGCAAGAAAGAATTTTGTTAATATTTATAAATACTAGAGGGCAATACCTAACATACATACCTGTAAGTTTAAATGTATCATACCTGGGAGTTTATGAGATCCATTATTAAAGGTCGCGTAAAGTTCCATGTTCTTCTCATTAAACACATGTAACCCGAACTTAATAGAAATAATTCCATATTTGGATCAAATTCTGCTTCTATCATTTTATAAACACTTTTAAATAACTCTCTATGTACAATTTTCGTTTGTTGTATTTCCAAATGTCAATTTTATTATGTCAAAATTATTTCAGTATTCGGACAGCAAATGAACTTATTTCAAATATGGAAGAGAAAATTATTTCACTAATGTCAAATTTATCACAAAAAAATTATTTCGCACAGAAATCGGACACGTCCTTAGAATAAGTATTTTATTTTGACACTGTACAAAGCCACATTTCCATGGAACCGAGCCACATATGGTATGATAAGTGCTCTGCAAAGACATCGCGGGTATGAATCGCAGGTGCAGAAGCTTAATAGCTATTCAGTCTACAAACTAATGTTAACCCTTCGTGTTTTCTCCAATCACCAGATTGAATCTGATGTTGGTCGATAGTTTCTTGATCAACAGAGTACTTGCGTAAGTGGTGAAAGAATGTTTCTTCCTCAGCAAGTTAAAAACTACGAAGGCATACTGGTGCTTAAATTATTATGTCAGCAGATTTCGTTGAAGTTTCTAAACATATTTTTAGAATTCGAAGAAGCAGTTAAAATTATGTATTTTTAGTTACACGTCTAGCCCTCGATTGACGGTAGTTGAAAATGCATTTTTCGTAGTCCAAATTTTCTGTCGACTTCCCGGAATAATGCAGTAATCATGTAGGGCTTCAACCAAACAGCTTTATTCCCCAACACAAAATAAGGCAAAACCGAAGAGTCCTCAAAAATATCAGCATCTTCTCGTGGATTTACTCAATTACAAAATAAAAATTTTCGCAACTTCTTTTGACGCCTTGGCGAATCAACGTTTATGAAGGTAAACCTGAACTATAAGTTCAGGTTTATGATATCAGAAATATAGGTAACAAAATAATTATATAATTTTGCAAGTCTCTAAAAGCGTCCGTTAAGGAATGTTGGTTTAACTAAATACTTAAGCACATATTTGGACATTTTTTATTTATTTATATGTTACACAAATTGCGCCAATCTGATGGAAAAAAGATTCCCGTGTTCCCTATAATGAGCTGACACGAACTCTTATAGTGTCTTAGGAGACAATATTGTATTTTCCAATTTACCGCATCTCTGACACCAAAAGATCAGTTCGCTTAAATGTTTTATCCTAATCCTAAATAAATTTGCAAATTACTTCCGCATGTCAATTACACATAACCATATAGCTATCCCAACTCAAAATAAAAAACACACACACACACACAAAAAAAATGAAAATCTCTTAACACTTAAACATGTTATTTCACAAACAAAATGAAAAAATGAAAATTAGAATTGAATTCTATTAAAATAAATTAAATTAGAAAATTGAAAACGAATACAACAACAAAAAAAATGCTTTAATCAATGAAACCACAATTCAAACTTAATTTAAGGAATTAATTAGAAAGAACACCACCACACCAACAAACATTAGAACCAAACCCAATGTTCTAATGAATGTCTATAGGAAATGTCATAACCATTACGGAATTCAAATCTATTTCATTACTTCTATTATTTTGTTCTCGTGCGTCCTCTTCCTTATCTTCTTTTTATCGCATTAATTTTTTGGTTGCTTTACAAATTGGTATAAAATTAAAAAAAAAAAAAAAAAAAAAAAGAAGAGAACAAGGCCAAAAAGTACTTTAGTTTCCGCACGACTAATTAGAAAATTAAAGTGGATTAATTTTATTTTTGTGTTGCTCTCGATTTTTTTTTTTTGTGATGTTTTATAATATTAAGGCCGAATAAGTATTTAAGGGTACAGTAGCGATTTCTCAATCTGTACAGACGGATAGCATGTTTTATTTAATTTGAAAGAAATATTTTGGTTTAACGTACAACACTATTGGTAGATTGTAATCAGCTATACACATAGCAAAATCAATAACAAAAAACTGTTCTGTAAAATGATTTTGAATAAAAATGTTGAACTTTGGTGTAACTAAATCGTTTCCCCCTATCAAATTTAACATTTTAACCATACCATGTAAAATAAACCTTTAATATTTATCTTGTTTGCGAAATCTGGGGGTATTTCACACCAAAAAAGGCAAACAACGAAACTATACACTGAAAAAAAAATTGTGCATTTTATTTACGAATGGCGTTCGTTAATCACAATTCATACTATTAATGTAAAAATTATTATATTTACGAAACAAACCAAATTTAGGAAAAAATTCATTAACATTTGTGCGTTAATGGTACGAATCATAGTGCATAAACTAAAAAAATGGTTTAGTTTATTGAGCTGTACATACAATACATTCACATGTTGTTTGCGTATTATTGCAACTTGCATGATTTTATTAAAAAACTATATTTATGAACAATTCATAATATTTATGAATAAGACGAGTGCGAAAATATTTGTTAACTACTTATTGTTCGTTATATTAACAAATGTGGCACCACAATATATGAATATTATAATTCGAATTCTAAATGTATGTGTGGGTGGCTGCTTATGTTTGAAGAAATCCTACTTTTATGACATCTATTGAATAAGAATTTTCTTTTGTCATTTCCACCTCCAGAACAGAAAGTGCTACAGAAGCGAAATGCATACCGAAATATGCCTTATATACACACACGTCAGATATCAGTGATTTTCCATTTTCCAAGTAAAAGAAATCGAAAAAAAAATCTAGTATACATAGCATTTCAGCAACCGTCTTTTTTCAATTTGATTTTGATGAAAATGTTCATAAATAATACAATTAAATTGGAAATTTCAGGTTTTTTTCACGTAATATTGATAAATTCCTTCATTAATTTAATAACAAGATCAAATTCATATTGTACATAAGAGCTCCATTGCATTTCTAATTATGCGAATATATCAAGTTTCATCATTACGTAATATATATGAATTTGTTCGTACTATTAATTACTGCACGAATCTATTCGTAGCATCTATGAAAATAAAATAAAGTTGAAGAATATTCGGAACAACGAAAATAAATAAATTGCTTTCGCTTCTTTATTAACCATTACGTGCTTGAAAGGAACAAATGTAATAATTTACATTGAAAAATATTTAATGTAATAGATTTTTGTCAGCTGAAAAACAGGTAAATATGATATTTTTTGCCAGTGTTGTACAAGTACTTTTCTAAAGTAAAGTGTAAAGTTGTATAGTATGTACATAAAAATTGTACGATGATGACAAAAATCCCACTGTTGAACTGATTGTTGTGAATAGTAATAAAATAAAAACCTTTGTAGCCAAACTGTTAACTAATTTATTTTATTTTATTATAAACTTTTAATAACACACTGTTTTTATATGATTTTTAATAGCCCCTTTTATGGTTCTTTCTTCTTCGCCAGCTTATGATTGAATCGACAAAATTTTTTATAATTTTTTTTGCTTTGCATCATGGTTATCATATTTTATAGTAAACCATTTTTGAAACTTTATAGCAAGCTTCGTGAGGTTGTGAATTGACCGATTTGAACCGCTTGATCTATTCCATTGTGATTTACCGAAAATATGACAGTATGATTGACAATGTTTGTTTACAATGATTATATTGACTTAAAGTATTTAAAATAATTGATTTTAACATTAATAAATATTTAATATGATAATTGTGTTAACTGATAATAATACGTATAATAATAAAATTATATTTCTATAGTTTAGGGCGCAATTAAATATTACAAAGGAGAAAAAACCAAAAAAATTAGACAATACAAATCCATCAACAAAATAATGTGTAAATAAATTAATTATGTGATCTACAGAACTAAATTTTAATGTGTTAACTAAACTACAGCATTATTAGTTGCTGGCACGAAAATGTCGTACCTATATCGATTCAAATATGAGCATGGTTGACGATTCAGAATTCGATCCACCTTATACGGTATCAACCATTCCAAATTTTGCCGCTCCTATAAATCAAAATGTATCAGTAGCACAAGAAGGAGGCCATAGTATAAAATCGTTTTTGCAGTAGTGGGATCAAACGAATTTATTGAATGTTTTAAAAGGTAACAATATATGCAATTAAAAGTACTGTGTGATTGTAATTGAATTTATTTAATTTACAGAAGTAAAAAATAAATAAAATAAATAGATTTTATGAATTTATTCATCAATCGACCCAAAAATTTACATTCTTGTTATGAACCACACATAAATATTATGTAGTTTTGTGTATCAATTATCGTTCCTACACATTATGAATTATTTTCAGTATATTTATGAAAATAATCATCATATTTGTGAAATATTCATAACTGCTGAGTATTCCATTCTTCCTATATACGAATAATTTCGTAAATACAAATAATGAATTTCTAAACTTATACATATGTATAAATTTATTCGTTAATGTGATTTAACATTTCATTAGTATTATGAAAAATTTCGTGGAATCTTTAATTTCTTACGTTAATAATAAGAAGTTGTTCATCCAAAAATGCTTTTAACTGCTTTAAAATAATAATATTTTTCGTATCTTATATGAATCAATTCATAAATTCTACAACGTAAGTAGTTAAGATAAAATAAAAAAAATTATTTTATATTAACGTATGATTTTCTTACTATTAACGAAGGGTCATATCGGCTCAGTTTTAACGAATTATTCTTACTATCAATGCAGCTTTTGTCTACATTGATTTAGGATTTTTTTCAGTGTATATCGTATAGGGGAAAATAATGAGGCAACATACCGTGATGGCAACTCACTATGTATCCTCTCCTGAATGTCTGCTTACCGTCAATATTAAATGCAATCACGAGCTACAGTATTTGGAGTTCAACTTATTTAGCTTAACGCCAATTCCGAGTTTCTCCTCCTTAGCTACAAGAACATACTAGCATACACGTAATATATATGCTGTTTGGGGGATAGTACCCCATTCTTCCAAACATCGTCGAAATTTTTTTTTTTTTTTTTTGTTAGAACTTGGTAAAATTATCAGAAAATTTGTGTCATCATTTTTCCTATTGAATGCTTTTCACTGTACTCACACACACACACAAAAAAAATCATTATTCCAATTTGTTTTTTCTCGTGTGATATTGCCGTTCTCTCGATGTAATATTAAAGATTCAATTTTGATATAAAATTATGTTGGAAAATTTATGAAACGAATAAAGAAAGTCTGGAATGGGATTGTAAAATTTTTTTTTGTCTTATTATTAACACAAAAAAATAATTCTACATCTTTCAAATGTAGCATATTAGCATTTGAAAAGTTGGTACTTATACAGCGAATAAAAATCGCGCAGACGGTTAATTTTTATTTTATTTTTTTTTTTTTTTTTCGTTATAAATTTGTGTATGTACTGAATAATTGAATTTTTTGTGGAAAAAAGCAATTGTATGCAATCGTATAGACGATGCGATTATGGTAATGGATGCAGATTGAAATGTAAAAAAATTATTTGCGTTTTGGTGGTGAGGGCTAGACTATTTTTAGTGCAACCCATATTTTAAATTACATTTTAAAACAATTTCAATCAAATTTTGAATTAAGTCGTTTTGCTTCTGGCAGTAAATTTAAACCTGAATTTAATTAAATAAAAAATTAAAAGGAGGAACCCAAATATTTCGGCTTATCATCAAAAGTTAAAACTACGTTTGAATGTCGTTAAAAGCAAAAATTATGGTGAGTAAAACTAGGAGAAATTAAAGCGTATAAAGCAAAAGAGTCTAAAGATTTTAAAGAGATGACATTTTCCAAAGTATAATAGAGACTAAAAACCCGAAAATATAATTACGGTAAAATGAGTAAAAGAATTCTGAGATCTGTGTAGAAGTCGTGTGGCTGTAGCGAAAAAAGTACACTGATATAAAACCATCCGAATGTGTAATGATCATTATTCGCGAGTTAAAAGGATCTGTATTTACTTATTTACTACATTTTAATTTTTTTGGGAGTATATCACTATATCGCTAAATTAATTAAAATAAAACTATTAATTCCCTGATTTAAGATAAAACCCCCCAATTTTATTTCTGTATTTATGAACACGTTCCGTTTCCAAGATTTCAATAACACAAAACACCCCACACTCATATAAATAATTTATTGTATTTTGAACTATCCTCAAAAAATTCTAATTTTTGAGTAATAAAATAATAATGATAATCATTACGAATAGAAAAGTAACAATTTCCTACATAAATTCCAAAACATATAATTTTGTATTTACTATTTATATAATAACTATTTTAATTAAATTTATTCATTTCTTTACAAACATACGTAAAAGAGGGGTACAAAGGTTTTATATTGTTATATTTAGTTACTACATGTACGTACATTTCAAAAGACATCACCAACAACAAAACTACTTGTAATAATCAATAAAATTTCTGTGTAGCTTTTAGGTTGAATAAAATTATTTTTTATGGTTAAGCTTTATTTTATGTATCGTGTATTTACAGGGGAATTGGTATTTTGTTTGTTTTAATTAAAAAAAACGTAATTTTTTGGTTTTTATACACTTATAATATTAAATGAGTTCAAGAATATTAAGCATATTTATCGAATTATACAAAAATTAACTATACCCGACGCAAAAAATGGCATGCATTTACTAAAAGAGGACACATCAGTCAATTGAGCCGATCGACTTGAATATAATCATAAATATTTTTAGTTACCAAATTTGTATGCTCGGTTTCAGAAAAAATACTTAATCTACAGTTATATAAAATTTCCTCTCTTTCCCAAAAAGCTTTCTTTAGAAGATTTTTGCAAAGTTCTTCGTTTTTGAGTTATCCATTTGCCTCTTTGCCTACTCACCCTGTATAACAAATAAAGCTTTTTTTGTTACTTGATTATTGTTCATAAATTGTTTATGTAAATTCTTAATGGAAAACACTCAATTTCCAATTCCACTTGTAAAGATTCTGTGAACTTTCTATGGGCCATGCTGCTTAAAGTTTGCTTCGTTCAACAATTATCTTGTCTGACTCAAAATCTCACCACATTTCATTCAAATTTAGTTTCTGTAAATTTTTGTCTTTAAATTTTTGATTTGTAAGGAAGTTGTAAGTATTTTTCTTGCATGAAAAAACAAAAACACCTGAGCTGGAATAATTTGATACCTAAACATATTGAAAGAACAAAAACTAAATTGAAAATTTCCTATACTACAATTTTTAAATCGATTCAACTTTAGAAGAGACAAAAGTGAAAATCTATGTAGGATAACTGTAGACAAAAAAACATTACAACTATCAAAAACGAAAATGTTCACAAAATCGTTTTTTTTTAGTATGGGCGCTATAAAAGAGGTATCAGTTTTAGTCGATAAACTCAAGTCAAACGGAAGAAGAATTTGCAAAGTCATTACAAGTTGATCGATCACCGATTTTCAGACGTTTAAATGCCATTGGAAAAATCTACAAGCGGGGGAATTGGGTGCCGTACGAATTGAAGCCGCTGGATTTCGAAAAGCGTAAGGCCGAAGTGAATTGTTGCTAGAAAGACCCCGAAACAAGTTGTTTGTATCGTATCGTGGCAAGTGATGAAACATAGATGGCGAACCATGCACATCGACTGCAAAGCAAAATATTCATGGTGTTTAATATGAGCTGCTCCCGCTTAACGGAACTATCACTGCGGAACACTACCATTAACAATTGATGCAATTGAGCCAGGTAACGAAGTAATAATGGCCAGATTACGCAAAAAGAAATGGCAAAGAGAATTTAAGGACGAAAACAGTCGGTCTTATGTTGAGAAACAGATTAAATAAAATGTCATGATCCACGCGCCGCGTACAAATAGCACTTTGTATACTTTGGTCTCAGATTCTATAATTTTTCTAAATGAAAACTCTACAAAAAACTTTTGATTAATAAATATGTTGGGGGGTTCTAAATCTATTGAAATGTCAAATATTTCTTACTGTTGTAGTTCAGCTTCATTATTCTGCAACGTTTATATTTATTAAATAGCTAATTTATAGTAACAAAACTTTACTGAGCTTTACGAGTATGTGCTTTTGAATTTAGAGAAAGCTAAAAGCAAATATTGGCTAAATGATCGTAAGTAGTACCTTAAATTATTCGCTATCAGATTCTACAATTTTTCTAAATAACCGCTGTAGATCAAAATTTTGATTAATCCGTATAATTGGGCGTTGTTGTTGTCAAAATTCCTTATGAAATTTTAGTATTTTGAAATCTAATGAAATCTCAAATATTTCTTACTGTTTGTGGTTCAGCTTCATTATTCTGCAACGTTTATATTTATTAAATAGCTAATTTATAGTTACAAAGCTATTACTGAGCTTTATTTGCTTTTGAATTTAGAGAAAACTAAAAGGAAATATCGGCTAAATGATCGTAAGTAGTACCTTAAATAATTCGGTACCAGATTCTAGAATTTTTCTAAATAACCGCTGTAGATCAAAATTTTGATTAATTCGTATAATTGGGCGTTGTTGTTGTCAAAATTCCTTATGAAATTTTAGTATTTTGAAATCTAATGAAATCTCAAATATTTCTTACTGTTTGTGGTTCAGCTTCATTATTCTGCAACGTTTATATTTATTAAATAGCTAATTTATAGTTACAAAGCTTTTACTGAGCTTTATCTGCTTTTGAATTTAGAGAAAGCTAAAAGCAAATATCGGCTTAATGATCGTAAGTAGTACCTTAAATAATTCGGTATCAGATTCTAGAATTTTTCTAAATAACCGCTGTAGATCAAAATTTTGATTAATTCGTATAATTGGGCGTTGTTTTTTCACGGAAAGTATGTATGTGGATAAAAGATTTCATGACTGATAGAAAAATGGTTCTGAATGGAAGTGGTTTTAGGTTGGAGGGAGTTGCAAATATTGGACTTCCGCAAGGGAGTAGAATATCTCCAGCTCTGTTCAACCTATATACCAGCGAGATACACCACATCAATACAGACAATCAAATCGTTCTGCAATTTGCAGACGATTTTGTAGTAATTGGAAAAGGGAGAAGTATTGATGTGGCGGCTCAAAGAGCGCAAAAGGGGGTATATGATATTATTCAAAAACTTAAAATGTTGAATCTGAGAGTGAATCCTAATAAGTGTGCTTATATGAGTTTCAGAACAAACGTTTCAAATGTTAATATAAGTGTTGATAGTAAAAGTATTGAACAAGTAAATGCGTACAGGTATTTGGGTATTTGGATTGATAGACGTATGAATTTTGGGAAGCACATGAAAATTTTGGCAGATAACTGCAAGGAACGTTTAAATGTGGTTAAACGGGTGAGCAAACCTAAATGGGGCGCTCATCCGAGTGTGACTGACATGTTAAGGAAGGCCCTTATATCCTCCAAAATTGGATATGGTATTAGTGTGTATGGGAATGGTTCGAAAGGGGCTTTTAGCCAATTAATGAAAGTAGAAAATGCATGTGCAAGAGTGGTATTGGGGGCGATTAACTCAACCCCAATACACACTCTGTGGTCTGAAATGGGTGATTCACCTCTCGATTACAAGAGAGAGTGGATCACAGTGAGAGAGTCGGTGAGAATGATAACTAAGAAAAATGAGTTTTGGAACGAGATGATAGTAAGATTACAAAATAGGGCGGTGTACAAACCGACATATAGAACTAGTATTGCACTTGAAAACTTGAACATGTTTCTGAGTATAGGCAATGCTGGTCCGCAACCCGTTCCTAATAATCTTACTGTATGTTTGAATATGGAGGAATTTAATAAGGGAATGAATGAAGTTATCGCTAAAATTATGTTTGGGAAAATCAGTCAGCGGTACGTGCAAGATGATATAGTTTATACAGATGCTAGTGTGACTGAGAATGGAGTGGGTGTTGGTGTATTTATGCCTGGTAAGAATGTGGAAAAATATTTTAAAGTGGACAAAAGCATCTGTATAATGAACGCTGAACTGATTGGAATGTTTGAAGGAATTAAACTGGCTGTGAAGGAAGGGGAAAGGAAAATAGTAATATTTTCCGATTCCCAGAGTGGTTTATGTTTGCTAAAATGTGGAGGTGGAAGGGAAGGCAATGTGTATGTTGATTTAATTTTTGAATGTGTTCGAGACTGTCAACGTGATGTGACCATACAATGGATCCCATCACATAGACAGATCGAAGGGAATGAAAGAGCCGATATGTTAGCTAAAAAGGGTACATTGAATGACATGGTTCAGGAGTACGAAAGGAATGATGCAAGAGATGTACTTCGAATGTTTCAAATGAATCTGTGGAGAAAATGGGAGAGTGAATTTAACGAGAAAAGTCTTACGAAAGGAATGAAGTACAGCGTGCTCCGTGGTACTCCTTTGAGAATTCCGTTCTTTAAGGAGCTCAAAGGAGATACGCGAATGTTGCGAATGGTGGAGAGAATCAGGCTGAACCATGGAAACTGGAAGGAATGCTTGTGGAAACGTCATTTGAGTGAGGACAAAGATTGTGAGTTGTGTGGAAGTGTGGAGGATGTTGAACATCTCATATTGGCTTGTCCCAGATATAGCCAATATAGATCAAAGTTCAACATCCTTCGGAATGCAAGAAATCTAAGTGATTTAATGAATGAGGGTGATTTTTTGGCTTACAAGGAAATGTATGAATTTATTAGGATAAGTGGAATAACAATTTAATACGAAACAAATATTTACTAGCCGATGGAATATGTGAGGGGATAATCTGGTTCTTTTTAAGAGTGAGGAAAATCTTATTAAAAATGTAAATTGAATTAAAATTTGTAACAGAGAATTATAAATATGATTTTTGGCGATATGGCTCTTTTTTTATGTAGGAGCCAAGCCTAATAAAAAAAAAAAAAAAAAAAAAAAAATTGGGCGTTGTTGTTGTCAAAATTCCTTATGAAATTTTAGTATTTTGAAATCTAATGAAATGTCAAATATTTCTTACTGTTGTGGTTCAGCTTCATTATTCTGCAACGTTTATATTTATTAAATAGCTAATTTATAGTTACAAAGCTTTTACTGAGCTTTATCTGCTTTTGAATTTAGAGAAAACTAAAAGGAAATATCGGCTAAATGATCGTAAGTAGTACCTTAAATAATTCGGTATCAGATTCTAGAATTTTTCTAAATAACCGCTGTAGATCAAAATTTTGATTAATTCGTATAATTGGGCATTGTTGTTGTCAAAATTCATTATGAAATGTTTTTATTTTTAAATCTAATGAAATATCAAATATTTTTTACTGTTGTGGTTCATCTTCATTATTCTGCAACGTTTATATTTATTAAATAGCTAATTTATAGTTACAAAGCTTTTACTAAGTGGTTAAATCCATTGACAATAGTCCAGTCACCTGAAAATAAATAGAATAATATTAGATTTATGTTAAGAAAATATCAGTAAAAATACTTATCTTATTAATATTGCTCCTGAATTAAATTCCACTGTAGTTGTATCTTGAATTATATAAAAGATTTTCAAATATTACACTTCATACCATAATGTATAGAAAATTTAGATGATTTGCATCATTTGTAATTGAATCATTCTAATAACAAATCATCTACATTTTTGTTGTAATTAATGTTTTTAATTTGGTATGGAAATTAATAGGATATTGGATATTGCACTTTTTAAAAATTAAACTCACAATTCACTCATTTTTTATTTATTAAACTTTCAATCTTATTTATTTTTATATATATATGTACAAGTCTTTATTTAATATTTAATATAACTTTTATACATTTTTTTTGTTTGGTACAAGTTCGACAACAAAAGCTGACTGACCAACTGCCCGTTGATTAGACAGAATTGGTATTTATAGGTTTTGGTACATACAATACATATACAAAGATGATGTACTTAACTAGTATACAAGTAATTACATGAATAATTGTATAAAACTACAGTATAATATCAGTAATCCATAACACCATCACCCTAAGATTTAAATAATCCTAAAGATTATTTTATATGAACAAAATATTATTAATTTTATTTTTTATTTTTCAGTAATTCATTTCATAACTAACAACTATAATTTAAAATAAGTAAAAAAATAAAGATATAGTGATGTAATAATAGTAATAATAATTATAAAAATATATATAAAGAATTTAAAAAAAAATAATTAAATTAAACTATAATTTTATTTTAATTTTGGTTGAATATAATTTATTACTTATAGTTTAAATTCTTTCGACATTCTCAACTTTATTGAAATTAAGTTATAAACAATTTTATTCGGTTATTGTGGACTGTTTTCAATTTATTTTTCACTAATATTGTAGTATTGGTATGTGAATTAATACGTTTAACCTCGAATGGGCCAATCCAAAGAGGCGCAAATTTAGTAGAACGAACTTCATTTTTTAATAAAACTAGGTCACCGATTTAAAAATTTTGAACATGTGAGTTGATGTCGTAGTATTCTTTTGATCTGAATTTTTGACTTATAAGGTTCTCCCTTGCTCGGTGAAATGATTTTTGCATTCTACTTTTAAGTTCTAGTATATAATCATCATAGTTGTAAACTATTTCTGGTTCTCGAATTAATACAGTAGGCATCACAGGTTTCCAACCAAAAAGCAATTCAAAAGGCATGTATTTGGTTGCACTGTGTGGAGTCGAATTAAACGTAAAGATAGCATAAGGAAGCCAAGTGTCCCAATTGAGCGGATCTGACTGCGTATAATTTCTCAGATATTCCGTCCATGTTCGGTGAGACCTCTCCAACGCCCCATTCGTCTGTGGGTGGTAGGCTGTAGTGTTTATTTTTTTTAATTTTCAGAAGTTTGCACACGTTTGTAAATAGTTCACTCATAAAATTCGCCCCTTGGTCTGATAGTATTTGCCGAGGAGTTCCGAAAACACATATTATTCGCTCAACAAAAACTCGAGCTATGGTCTCGGCATCCTGGTTGATTAGAGGAAATGCAAGAGAAAATTTTGTGAGGTCGTCCTGAATGGTAAGTATGTATTTGTAATCTTGATATGATACAGGGAGGGGACCGACGATATCTAAAAATAGTTTGTCAAATGCCTGGGAAGATGTTGTAGTTATTTGCATTGGAGTTTTATTAAATCTGCAGCATTTATTTTTTTGACATAATTCGCAAGACTTAATTACTTTTCTAATACGAGTGTATAAATTATTGAAATAGTAATACCTTTTGATTCGCTGTGCTGTTCGGAATACACCTTGATGACCACCTAACGGTTTAGAATGAAATTCCTCAATTACTTTATTAATTTCAGTATCATCTGTGAGATGTATTATTGTAGAATTCGTCAAATTTGTTTCGATAGCTTCAGTATTTTGAGGATTTTCGGAATTTTGCCTAATTTCAGATTGTTGTTTGCTTTTCGATCGAGTTATGACATTTATTTCTTTCGAAGTTGAAGGAAGTTCTTTAGATTGATCAGGTATAATTACTATTCGGCTTAAAGAATCGGCATTTTGATTGAGATTTCCAGGTTTGTGATATACCTTATAATCAAAATCTTCCAATCTAATACGCCACCTCATTAACCGAGAGGAAGGGTTTTTTAAATTACACATCCATATCAATGGCTTGTGATCTGTAATTATGGAAAAATGACGACCATATACATATGGGCGGAAATGTTCGCAAGCCCATACTATCGCCAATAGCTCCTTCTCTATCGTTGGGTAATTAAGTTCAGCTTGATTCAGCACTCGACTAGCAAATGCAATGGGCAAATCAAAATCGTTTGAATTTTGAGATAAAACAGCACCGATCGCAATGTCGCTCGCATCGGTTGTAATTGTGAATGGTAAGGAAAAATCTGGGTGTTGTAAAATCGGAGTATTTAATAAACAATTTTTTAGCTTAGTGAAAGATTCATCGCAAAACGCATTCCAAATAAATGGCTGTCCTTTTTTTAACAAAATTGTAAGAGGTTTGGATATTTCTGAAAATTGTTTTATGAAACGGCGGTAATAACCTGCTAAACCTAAAAATGATTTTACTTGTTTTTGATTAATTGGTTGAGGATAATTTTTTATTACTTCTGTTTTCTTTTGATCTGGTTTAATACCCTCCTCAGTGACTGTATGGCCAAGGTAAATGATTTCCTTAGAGAGGAACTGGCATTTTTCTAGATTTACCTTTAAATTATTGATTTTGAAACAATTGAAGACAGATTCTAATTTAGTGTTATGATCATCAAGATTATAACCAGTCACTATCACGTCATCTAGATAAACAATACATTTTATACCATTTAAACCACTTAGAATAGTATTCATGAGACGCTGAAACGTCGCTGGTGCACTTTTCAGTCCGAAAGGCATTCGCTTAAACTGGAAATGTCCCAAGTGAGTATTAAAGGCAGTTTTCTCTCTGTCTTTGGGATCTAACAGAATCTGATGATAGCCTTTCGCAAGGTCCAAAGTGGAAAAATATTTGGATTTGCCAAGATGATCCAAAATATCTGTAATATTTGGTAAGGGAAACACGTCGTTTACAGTGACATCGTTTAATTTGCGAAAATCCACCACAATTCTCCATTTTTTTTCTTCGTTTTCATTTGTATTTTTAGGCACTACGATTAATGGAAAATTCCAGGGACTTTTACTCGCTTCGATTATGTCATTTTCCAGCATTTCGGTAATCTGTTTGTTGATTTCGGTTTTCGTAAATTCTGGTAAGCGGTATTGCTTGACATATATGGGATCTATGTTACTGTTGGTTCTAATTTTGTGCATCGTGACATCGGTTGCGGTAAGCTTGTCACCTGGCACGAAGAAGATTTCGTTATACTTTCGACATAGGTTTATAATAGAATTTCGTTCTTCTTGATTAAGATGGTCGATTTTTAGAAACGATTCAATAATTTGTAAACGATTGTTTATAACATTTGACCAAGAATTTAGCTGAATTATTTCAAACTCGTCTAGTTTGGTTACTTGCAAATTAAGATTTTCAATTTCGACTTCATAATCGTTTGTATTTACGATGCTTATAGTTACGAGATTATTTTTTGATCTAATGATAGAATTTGCTATGTATACGCCAGACAATATTTGGGATGATTGGCAAACATAATCGATGTCGTTGAGAATATCGGAATGAATTGAAGTTGTTTTTTCTGAACGAGCCGGAATTAGAACAGAAGAGTTAGACATTAGTTTAAGTTGAATTGGAATATCATTAAATAAAATTTCAAAAATGTTATTAGAAAAATCTATCTTACACTTATATTTCGACAAAAAATCTTTTCCAATAATACCAGCGCATGATACTGGAAACGAACTTGACACGATTTGGAATGAATGATTTATGGATAGAGATTCCGATAGAATTATATTTGCTTCACAACTAGCTATTGTCTCGATTAATTGAGTAGTTATTCCTTTGATTTTACATTTTCTTTCGGGGTAACAAAGTGTGTCATCAGCCAAGAAATTACGTTTTATTATGCTAATGTCAGCCCCGGTGTCGACCAAAAAGAGAAACGAATTTGGTTTTAAAACGTCTAGGTGTAATTCAATATATTTTTTATTGCTGTGTTGATTTGTAATATTAATTGAGTGAAGCTCTAAATTTGAATTCCAATAATTATGAATTGAATTTGGATTAAATTTATGATTGGAACAATTTGCATTATGATTAATTAAAAAACTGGAATGATCATGTTTATTTTGTAAATTATTGTTTGTAATATTTAGATCTGGGAAACACTCTACTTTAAATTCTGGATCCGGACAGGAGTGTTTACTGGAATTTCTGGAACGGATCCCAATCCATTTCCCGAAGAAGATGGAATATGTGGTTTTGAGGGTTCATTATGTTTGTTTGAGTTAACAAACTGACGTTTTCTGCATATACTAATGTGATGTCCAGGCGCCTTACAGTAAGCACAAATTAAAGCTTTCTGGACTACAGTGATTTCCGGTTTTTGATGTTTTAATTCATTATTCCTGTTAAATGTCATATGATTTGGTAAAATTCTAGTAGCAACTTGATTTTTCGGATCTGGGAATCGATTGTAACATTTCTCAGCGGAATGTCCAACTCGTTTGCAAATTTGACACTTAACTTTGTTAGGTTGGTCATAAGAATTTAGGCTATTACGTGTACTTAAAGTAAGTTCTTCTTCACAAGCTTTATTTATGGACTCCTGGAGTGTAGTAAAACGACAAGCTTTAATGATAAGTTTGATTGGATCGATAAGGCCTTCTTGAAAAGCCTTAAGGGCTGTTTTAGAATTTAGGTGTATAATTGTTTTTGAAACAGCTGTACCTTCACTAGTTATACATACTTCGTTCAATTCAGAGAGTAATTTTTCGACCCTACTGGCATATGTTATAACGTTCTCATTTCTTTCTTGCTTAACGTTAATGAGCTCTACTTGTAATTGTTCTATGGATTTGGAACATTGAAATTTATTTTTCAATTCTTCTTTCAACTCTTTCCATGTACCATAATCAGTATATTTCACTATGTCGTACGCTTTATGTGAAAGTTTTGTTTTTACTAAATTAAGAAATTTATTGTATTCCGTATGCAATAAATCATTATATACCATATCACAACATAATAAAAATTTATGTAAACGATCTGTGCTACCATCAAAATCAGGAATGATTTTTAGGGCAACATCCAAATTTAAAATAGACATTGTAAATCGCGAAGATTGTTTTAAATATCTGTCTACTTGAGATAAATCAGCAAATTTAATGTTGTCAGAATAATCTTCGTTATGTGTTTTAATTAGAGACCTTGAGCGCCTTTTGATTTGTTTTTTTTTTATTTTGATTTCGGAAAGTAATGAAGTAAACATTTGAGTTATGCAAATTTTCAGATGACATTTGATTCAAACTTAGGAGAATAATAAAATACAATTTCTGATATAGAAATAATACGACAACAACAACATATGTTAATGAATGAAAATAATTTAAAAAAATTACTAATTGTGTTTCATTGACGATACCAATGAAAAAAAAAAAATGAATACGTATTATCGAACCCACAAAATTACTTAGAAGATCTGTTATCAATTAAATGACTAAAATAAAGTTGAGAATAAAGGGAAAAAATGTAAACTAACCTTAACAATACTTTTTTGATGATATCCATTGATTAAATAAAGCTGAATTCTATGATTGTATTCCATTGTTAAATATTGCACTTCAATGGAATTTGATGGAAACGGTAATCCGTTATGGCTGCGATTTGAGATGATTATTAGATGTTGAAATACTGCTGCGACCTCGATGTCGTGATATTATTTATAAATTTAAAAAAACAGGCACCCATGATTTTATGTTAAATCTTGACTTATGATGTAATAGAATGTCACATATAATACCATGACATACTACGTAATTATGAACGGATGAAAATTTTATTTTAAAAATTTTTTTTTAATTTTAAATCCGTTTGATTGCCATGTGATAACAATATACTGGCAATAGAAGAACTGCTGGTTTTATTGTGATCCGACCGTTTGATTTATTTGATTTTAAATAATGATTTTTATGATCTTTGCGGAATTGATGTCGTATGATCGGTTGTATTATGGACAATCAACTGTTATTCCGTTGACTTTGTTAATATGACGCTGTTTATTATATTTTAGTAAAACTCGTATGGCATAATAAATTGTTGTTTAATTATGTTTGTTTCTTTTTATGGATCGAAATCATGAGTGTGAAGTTTATGCTAAAAAAAATAACAAAAAATTACACTGTTAAATTAGCTATTTTCCAATTGGAATTTAAATTATATGAAAATTTAAATTTTTTGTAATTTTGGATTTTTCGTACCACCAAAAAGGTTCTTTTCATCAGAAAACAGGTTCTTTTCAGATAGCTGGACCATCTGTTTATATCGTTAACCAAAAGCATCCAATTGTGTTGAACGTTACTATATTTCAGATAATTTAAAAGTTGACTGAATTTTGATGGTTTAAATAATTAATTAGCGCCGATCCTGGAAATGTCCCAAAGGCCCCGCACATTTCTTAGAATAGCTAAGCCATTTAGCGGTCAATGTCACCAAGCCGATCCAATTATGATAACTATTATATATTTCACAATATTTGGAGTTTTTAATAATTTTTCATTATTTTAAAAGTTTTATATCGCCAACCGTAGAAATGTCCACAAGGTCTTGCCCATATTATCGGATAACTTGGCCATGTGCCAGTCTACGTGGTCAACCTTATCCAATTGTGATGAACTATACTATACTTCACAGAATTTAGAATTTTTAATAATTTTGTTAGTTTTAAAAATTGTTATATATCTGATCACAGAGATGTCCAGAAGGTCTTGCCTATATTTTTAGATAACTTGACCTTATGCCAGTCTATGTGGTCAGTCTTATCCAATTGTGATGAACTATACTATACTTCACAGAATTTCGAATTTTTAATAAATTTATTTGGTTTTAAAAATTGTTATATCTCTGATCACAGAGATGTCCAAAAGGTCTTGCCTATATTTTTAGATAACTTGACCTTATGCCAGTCTATGTGGTCAGTCTTATCCAATTGTGATGAACTATACTATACTTCACAGAATTTCGAATTTTTAATAATTTTATTAGTTTTAAAAATTGTTATATCTCTGATCACAGAGATGTCCACAAGGTCTTGCCTATATTTTTACATAACTTGACCATACGCTAGTCTATGTGGTCAATCTTATCCAATTGTGATGAACTATACTATACTTCACAGAATTTCGAATTTTTAATAATTTTGTTAGTTTTATAAATTGTTATATCTCTGATCACAGAGATGTCCAAAAGGTCTTGCCTATATTTTTAGATAACTTGATCTTATGCCAGTCTATGTGGTCAGTCTTATCCAATTGTGATGAACTATACTATACTTCACAGAATTTCGAATTTTTAATAATTTTATTAGTTTTAAAAATTGTTATATCTCTGATCACAGAGATGTACACAAGGTCTTGCCTATATTTTTGGATAACTTGACCATACGCTAGTCTATGTGGTCAATCTTATCCAATTGTGATGAACTATACTATACTTCACAGAAATTCGAATTTTTAATAATTTTATTAGTTTTAAAAATTGTTATATCTCCGATCACAGAGATGTCCACAAGGTCTTGCCTATATTTTTGGATAACTTGACCATATGCCAGTCTATGTGGTAAGTCTTATCCAATTGTGATGAACTATACTATACTTCACAGAATTTCGAATTTTTAATAATTTTATTGGTTTTATAAATTGTTATACCTCTGATCACAGAGATGTTCACAAGGTCTTGCCTATATTTTTTATTAATTTGACCATATTCCAGTCTATGTGGTCAGTCTTATCCAATTGTGATGAACTATACTATACTTCACAGAATTTCGAATTTTTAATAATTTTTATTAGTTTTAAAAATTGTTGTATCTCTGATCACAGAGATGTCCACAAGGTCTTGCCTATATTTTTGGATAACTTGACCATATGCCAGTCTATGTGGTAAGTCTTATCCAATTGTGATGAACTATACTATACTTCACAGAATTTCGAATTTTTAATAATTTTATTAGTTTTAAAAATTGTTATATCTCTGATCACAGAGATGTCCACAAGGTCTTGCCTATATTTTTGGATAACTTGACCATTTGCCAGTCTATGTGGTCAGTCTTATCCAATTGTGATGAACTATACTATACTTCACAGAATTTCGAATTTTTAATAATTTTTAGTAGTTTTAAAAATTGTTGTATCTCTGATCACAGAGATGTCCACAAGGTCTTGCCCATATTTTTGGATAACTTGACCATATGCCAGTCTATGTGGTCAGTCTTATCCAATTGTGATGAACTATACTATACTTCACAGAATTTCGAATTTTTAATAATTTTATTAGTTTTAAAAATTGTTATATCTCTGATCACAGAGATGTCCACAAGGTCTTGCCTATATTTTTGGATAACTTGACCATATGACAGTCTATGTGGTCAGTCTTATCCAATTGTGATGAACTATACTATACTTCACAGAATTTCGAATTTTTAATAATTTTATTAGTTTTAAAAATTGTTATATCTCTGATCACAGAGATGTCCACAAGGTCTTGCCTATATTTTTGGATAACTTGACCATATGCCAGTCTATGCGATCAGTCTTATCCAATTGTGATGAACTATACTATACTTCACAGAATTTCGAATTTTTAATAATTTTGTTAGTTTTAAAAATTGTTATACCTCTGATCACAGAGATGTCCACAAGGTCTTGCCTATATTTTTAAATAACTTGACCTTATGCCAGTCTATGTGGTCAGTCTTATCCAATTGTGATGAACTATACTATACTTCACAGAATTTCGAATTTTTAATAATTTTATTAGTTTTAAAAATTGTTATATCTCCGATCACAGAGATGTCCACAAGGTCTTGCCTATATTTTTGGATAACTTGACCATATGCCAGTCTATGCGATCACTCTTATCCAATTGTGATGAACTATACTATACTTCACAGAATTTCGAATTTTTAATAATTTTGTTAGTTTTCAAAATTGTTATATCTCTGATCACAGAGATGTCCACAAGGTCTTGCCCATATTTTTGGATAACTTGACCATATGCCAGTCTATGTGGTCAGTCTTATCCAATTGTGATGAACTATACTATACTTCACAGAATTTCGAATTTTTAATAATTTTATTAGTTTTAAAAATTGTTATATCTCTGATCACAGAGATGTCCACAAGGTCTTGCCTATATTTTTGGATAACTTGACCATATGACAGTCTATGTGGTCAGTCTTATCCAATTGTGATGAACTATACTATACTTCACAGAATTTCGAATTTTTAATAATTTTATTAGTTTTAAAAATTGTTATATCTCTGATCACAGAGATGTCCACAAGGTCTTGCCTATATTTTTGGATAACTTGACCATATGCCAGTCTATGCGATCAGTCTTATCCAATTGTGATGAACTATACTATACTTCACAGAATTTCGAATTTTTAATAATTTTGTTAGTTTTAAAAATTGTTATACCTCTGATCACAGAGATGTCCACAAGGTCTTGCCTATATTTTTAGATAACTTGACCTTATGCCAGTCTATGTGGTCAGTCTTATCCAATTGTGATGAACTATACTATACTTCACAGAATTTCGAATTTTTAATAATTTTATTAGTTTTAAAAATTGTTATATCTCCGATCACAGAGATGTCCACAAGGTCTTGCCTATATTTTTGGATAACTTGACCATATGCCAGTCTATGCGATCACTCTTATCCAATTGTGATGAACTATACTATACTTCACAGAATTTCGAATTTTTAATAATTTTGTTAGTTTTAAAAATTGTTATACCTCTGATCACAGAGATGTCCAAAAGGTCTTGCCTATATTTTTAGATAACTTGACCTTATGCCAGTCTATGTGGTAAGTCTTATCCAATTATGATGAACTATACTATACTTCACAGAATTTCGAATTTTTAATAATTTTGTTAGTTTTTAAAAATTGTTATATCTCTGATCACAGAGATGTCCAAAAGGTCTTGCCTATATTTTTAGATAACTTGAACTTATGCCAGTCTATGTGGTCAGTCTTATCCAATTGTGATGAACTATACTATACTTCACAGAATTTCGAATTTTTAGTAATTTTTATTAGTTTTAAAAATTGTTGTATCTCTGATCACAGAAACGTCCACAAGGTCTTGCCTATATTTTTGGATAACTTGACCATACGCCAGTCTATGTGGTCAGTCTTATCCAATTGTGATGAACTATACTATACTTCACAGAATTTCGAATTTTTAATAATTTTGTTAGTTTTAAAAATTGTTATATATCTGATCACAGAGATGTCCAAAAGGTCTTGCCTATATTTTTAGATAACTTGACCATATGCCAGTCTATGTAGTCAGTCTTATCCAATTGTGATGAACTATACTATACTTAACAGAATTTCGAATTTTTAATAAATTTATTTGGTTTTAAAAATTGTTGTATCTCCTAAAACAGAGATGTCCACAATGTCTGGCCTATATTTTAGGATAACTTAACCATATGCCATTCTACTTAATCAATCTTATTCAATTGTCATGAACTATACTATACTTCACAGAATTTCAAATTTTTAATAGTTATATTGGTTTTAAAAATTGTTGTATCTCCGATCACAGAGATGTCCACAAGGTCTGGCCTGTATTTTTGGATAACTTGACAATATGCCAGTATACATGGTCAATATTATTCAATTGTGATGAACTATACTATACTTCACAGAATTTCGATTTTTTAATAATTTTATTGGTTTTAAAAATTGTTGTATCTCCGATCACAAAAATGTCCACAATTTTGATTTACTTGATGCAGAGAAAAGAAAATGCGTCAAGACCATATACTTAGGAACCAATAAAACTATTAATAATTCTAAATTCTGTGAAGTATAGTATAGTTCATCATAATTGAATAAGATTGACCACGTAGACTGGCATATGGTCAAGTTATCCAAAAATATAAGCCAGACCTTGTGGACTTTTCTGTGATTAGAGATGCAACAATTTATAAAACCAAAATAAATTATTAAAAATTCCAAATTATGTGAAGTATAGTATAGTTTATCACAATTGGATAAGGTTGACCAAGTAGACTACCATATGGTCAAGTTATCTAAAAATATAGGCAAGACCTTGTGGACATCTCTGTGATCGGAGATACAACAATTTTTAAAACCAAATAAAATTATTAAAAATTCGAAATTCTGTGAAGTATAGTATAGTTCATCACAATTGGATAAAACTGACCACATAGACTGGCAAATGGTCAAGTTATCCAAAAATATAGGCAAGACCTTGTGGACATCTCTGTGATCAGAGATACAAAAATTTATAAAACTAACAAAATTATTAAAAATTCGAAATTCTGTAAAGTATAGTATAGTTCATCACAATTGGATAAGACTGACCACATAGACTGCCATATTATCAAGTTATCCAAAAATATAGGCAAGACCTTGTGGACATCTCTGTGATCAGAGATATAACAATTTTTAAAACTAATAAAATTATTAAAAATTCGAAATTCTGTGAAGTATAGTTTAGTTCATCACAATTGGATAAGACTGACCACATAGACTGGAATATGGTCAAATTAATAAAAAATATAGGCAAGACCTTGTGGACATCTCTGTGATCGGAGATATAACAATTTTTAAAACTAATAAAATTATTAAAAATTCGAAATTCTGTGAAGTATAGTTTAGTTCATCACAATTGGATAAGACTGACCACATAGACTGGCATATGGTCAATTTATCTAGAAATATAGGCAAGACCTTGTGGACATCTCTGTGATCAGAGATATAACAATTTTTAAAACTAATAAAATTATTAAAAATTCGAAATTCTGTAAAGTATAGTATAGTTCATCACAATTGGATAAGATTGACCACATAGACTAGCATATGGTCAAGTTATCCAAAAATATAGGCAAGACCTTGTGGACATCTCTGTGATCAGAGATATAACAATTTTTAAAACTAATAAAATTATTAAAAATTCGAAATTCTGTGAAGTATAGTATAGTTCATCACAATTGGATAAGACTGACCACATAGACTGGAATATGGTCAAATTAATAAAAAATATAGGCAAGACCTTGTGAACATCTCTGTGATCAGAGATATAACAATTTTTAAAACTAATAAAATTATTAAAAATTCGAAATTCTGTAAAGTATAGTATAGTTCATCACAATTGGATAAGATTGACCACATAGACTAGCATATGGTCAAGTTATCCAAAAATATAGGCAAGACCTTGTGGACATCTCTGTGATCAGAGATATAACAATTTTAAAACTAATAAAATTATTAAAAATTCGAAATTCTGTAAAGTATAGTATAGTTCATCACAATTGGATAAGATTGACCACATAGACTAGCATATGGTCAAGTTATCCAAAAATATAGGCAAGACCTTGTGGACATCTCTGTGATCAGAGATATAACAATTTTTAAAACTAATAAAATTATTAAAAATTCGAAATTCTGTGAAGTATAGTATAGTTCATCACAATTGGATAAGACTGACCACATAGACTGGAATATGGTCAAATTAATAAAAAATATAGGCAAGACCTTGTGAACATCTCTGTGATCAGAGATATAACAATTTATAAAACCAATAAAATTATTAAAAATTCGAAATTCTGTGAAGTATAGTATAGTTCATCACAATTGGATAAGACTGACCATATAGACTGGGATATGGTCAAGTTATCCAAAAATATAGGCAAGACCTTGTGGACATCTCTGTGATCAGAGATATAACAATTTTTAAAACTAATAAAATTATTAAAAATTCGAAATTCTGTGAAGTATAGTATAGTTCATCACAATTGGATAAGACTGACCATATAGACTGGGATATGGTCAAGTTATCCAAAAATATAGGCAAGACCTTGTGGACATCTCTGTGATCAGAGATATAACAATTTTTAAAACTAATAAAATTATTAAAAATTCGAAATTCTGTAAAGTATAGTATAGTTCATCACAATTGGATAAGACTGACCACATAGACTGGCAAATGGTCAAGTTATCCAAAAATATAGGCAAGACCTTGTGGACATCTCTGTGATCAGAGATACAAAAATTTATAAAACTAACAAAATTATTAAAAATTCGAAATTCTGTAAAGTATAGTATAGTTCATCACAATTGGATAAGACTGACCACATAGACTGGCATATGGTCAATTTATCTAGAAATATAGGCAAGACCTTGTGGACATCTCTGTGATCAGAGATATAACAATTTTTAAAACTAATAAAATTATTAAAAATTCGAAATTCTGTAAAGTATAGTATAGTTCATCACAATTGGATAAGATTGACCACATAGACTAGCATATGGTCAAGTTATCCAAAAATATAGGCAAGACCTTGTGGACATCTCTGTGATCAGAGATATAACAATTTTTAAAACTAATAAAATTATTAAAAATTCGAAATTCTGTGAAGTATAGTATAGTTCATCACAATTGGATAAGACTGACCACATAGACTGGAATATGGTCAAATTAATAAAAAATATAGGCAAGACCTTGTGAACATCTCTGTGATCAGAGATATAACAATTTATAAAACCAATAAAATTATTAAAAATTCGAAATTCTGTGAAGTATAGTATAGTTCATCACAATTGGATAAGACTGACCATATAGACTGGGATATGGTCAAGTTATCCAAAAATATAGGCAAGACCTTGTGGACATCTCTGTGATCAGAGATATAACAATTTTTAAAACTAATAAAATTATTAAAAATTCGAAATTCTGTGAAGTATAGTATAGTTCATCACAATTGGATAAGACTGACCATATAGACTGGGATATGGTCAAGTTATCCAAAAATATAGGCAAGACCTTGTGGACATCTCTGTGATCAGAGATATAACAATTTTAAAACTAATAAAATTATTAAAAATTCGAAATTCTGTGAAGTATAGTATAGTTCATCACAATTGGATAGGATTGACCACATAGACTAGCATATGGTCAAGTTATCCAAAAATATAGGCAAGACCTTGTGGACATCTCTGTGATCAGAGATATAACAATTTTTAAAACTAATAAAATTATTAAAAATTCGAAATTCTGTGAAGTATAGTATAGTTCATCACAATTGGATAAGATTGACCACATAGACTAGCATATGGTCAAGTTATCCAAAAATATAGGCAAGACCTTGTGGACATCTCTGTGATCAGAGATATAACAATTTTTAAAACTAATAAAATTATTAAAAATTCGAAATTCTGTGAAGTATAGTATAGTTCATCACAATTGGATAAGACTGACCACATAGACTGGAATATGGTCAAATTATTAAAAAATATAGGCAAGACCTTGTGAACATCTCTATGATCAGAGATATAACAATTTATAAAACCAATAAAATTATTAAAAATTCGAAATTCTGTGAAGTATAGTATAGTTCATCACAATTGGATAAGACTGACCATATAGACTGGGATATGGTCAAGTTATCCAAAAATATAGGCAAGACCTTGTGGACATCTCTGTGATCAGAGATATAACAATTTTTAAAACTAATAAAATTATTAAAAATTCGAAATTCTGTGAAGTATAGTATAGTTCATCACAATTGGATAGGATTGACCACATAGACTAGCATATGGTCAAGTTATCCAAAAATATAGGCAAGACCTTGTGGACATCTCTGTGATCAGAGATATAACAATTTTTAAAACTAATAAAATTATTAAAAATTCGAAATTCTGTGAAGTATAGTATAGTTCATCACAATTGGATAAGACTGACCACATAGACTGGAATATGGTCAAATTATTAAAAAATATAGGCAAGACCTTGTGAACATCTCTATGATCAGAGATATAACAATTTATAAAACCAATAAAATTATTAAAAATTCGAAATTCTGTGAAGTATAGTATAGTTCATCACAATTGGATAAGACTGACCATATAGACTGGGATATGGTCAAGTTATCCAAAAATATAGGCAAGACCTTGTGGACATCTCTGTGATCAGAGATATAACAATTTTTAAAACTAATAAAATTATTAAAAATTCGAAATTCTGTGAAGTATAGTATAGTTCATCACAATTGGATAGGATTGACCATATAGACTAGCATATGGTCAAGTTATCCAAAAATATAGGCAAGACCTTGTGGACATCTCTGTGATCAGAGATATAACAATTTTTAAAACTAATAAAATTATTAAAAATTCGAAATTCTGTGAAGTATAGTATAGTTCATCACAATTGGATAAGACTGACCACATAGACTGGCATATGGTCAAGTTATCTAAAAATATAGGCAAGACCTTGTGGACATCTCTGTGATCAGAGATATAACAATTTATAAAACTAATAAAATTATTAAAAATTCGAAATTCTGTGAAGTATAGTATAGTTCATCACAATTGGATAAGACTGACCACATAGACTGGCATATGGTCAAGTTATTCAAAAATATAGGCAAGACCTTGTGGACATCTCTGTGATCAGAGATATAACAATTTTTAAAACTAATAAAATTATTAAAAATTCGAAATTCTGTGAAGTATAGTATAGTTCATCACAATTGGATAACGTTGACCACGTAGACTGGCACATGGCCAAGTTATCCGATAATATGGGCGAGACCTTGTGGACATCTTTGCGGTCGGCGATGTAAAACTTTTAAAATAATGAAAAATTATTAAAAATTCCAAAAACTGTGAAATATATTATAGTTCATCATAATTGGATCGGCTTGGTGACATTGACCGCTATATGGCTTAGCTATTTTAAGAAATGTGCAAAGCCTTCGGGTCATTTCCAGGTTCGGCGCTAAATAATTATTTAAACCATCAAATCTCAGTCAACTTTTAAATTATCTGAAATATAGTAATGTTCAACACAATTGGATGCTTTTGGTTAACGATATAAAAAGATGGTCCAGCTATCTGAAAAAGATGAAAAGAACCTGTTTTCTGATGAAAAGAATCTATTTGGTGGTACTAAAAATCCAAAATTACAAAAAATTTTAAATTTTCATATAGTTTAAATTCCAATTGGAAAATAGCTAATTTAACAGTGTAATTTTTTGTTATTTTTTTTTAGCATAAACTTCACACTCATTCGAAATCATACGTTGCTTACACTTGTGATTTTAGTATTAAAATTGAATATTAAGAAATTATTTTGTTGTTGTAATTAATGTTTTTAGGATAACTTATGTTTTACATTGTGAATAATTTCTTTTTCATTTTAATTATTAAATTGAAGTAAACATTTTCGCTTCACATTTTCACGAACATTTTCAAGAACACATGTGTTTTCATATTGCACTATATACTCGCGTTAAAATTAGCATTTAATTTCACGTTATAACTGTCAATAAGTAAATGTTTTTTAACTAGCGGAATTTCCACACCAAGAATTGCTGCTTAGAGCAATCCCACCGCTGTCACCAAATTTTTGTTGTAATTAATGTTTTTAATTTGGTATGGAAATTAATAGGATATTGGATATTGCACTTTTTAAAAATTAAACTCACAATTCACTCATTTTTTATTTATTAAACTTTCAATCTTATTTATTTTTATATATATATGTACAAGTCTTTATTTAATATTTAATATAACTTTTATACATTTTTTTTGTTTGGTACAAGTTCGACAACAAAAGCTGACTGACCAACTGCCCGTTGATTAGACAGAATTGGTATTTATAGGTTTTGGTACATACAATACATATACAAAGATGATGTACTTAACTAGTATACAAGTAATTACATGAATAATTGTATAAAACTACAGTATAATATCAGTAATCCATAACATTTTCTTAAACTTAAATTTAAATTCTGCATAACACCATCCACTGACGTTTAGTAGTAAACAAATGCCAACAAGGTAGAATTATAATACTTAAGCGAATTAAATTACATAGAAGGATTGTAATAGATAGGCTAATTTATATAGCAAGTACGATGGTGTTGTCAGATGTTAATTTGCATGATACCATATTACGATGGAGTATTGAAATATTATATTTGTCTCTTTCCTAAATATTGTAAAGGAAAGGAACCACCATTTTTGTAAAACCTACTTTTTCCATTACATGTTAAAAATCTCAATAAGCAATATCAGTTTTTATTGAGTAGAAATTATTAAGTGAATAAAATCCGTGAAATATCTAGAATTAGCAAACCATCCTGCATTTAACGTTGTGAAATATCCAGTAAGGCTAAATAAGCTACCTTACTTTATCATCCGTTTGCCGAATCTACAAATATTTCATCGCAAAAATCAATCATCAGCAATTGGTTAAATCGAGACAACTTTGCAAATTCATCCACCATATTGCTGAGCCAATACATTGGAAATAAATCGCGTTGGTTCTGAAAATCTTTTAACAACACCAACATCGCGCGATTTCACTAAGCTTTACTTGCTTTTGAATTTAGAGAAAGCTAAAAGGAAATATCGGCTTAATGATCGTAAATTGTACCTTAAATAATTCGGTATCAGATTCTAGAATTTTTCTAAATAAGCGCTGTAGATCAAAATTTTGATTAATCCGCGGAATTGGGCGTTGTTGATGTTAAAATTCCGTATAAAATGTTGTTATTTTTAAATCTAATGAAATGTCAAATATTTTTTACTGTTGTGGTTCAGCTTCATTATTCTGCAACGTTTATATTTATCAAATAGCTAATTTATAGTTACAAAGACTTTTACTGAGCTTTATATGCTGTTTAATTTAGAGAAAGCTAAACGCAAATACCGGCTAAATGATCGTAAGTAGTACCATAAATAATTCGGTATCAGATTCTAGAATTTTTCTAAATAACCGCTCTAGATCAAAATTTTGATTAATCCGTATAATTGGGCGTTGTTGTTATCAAAATTACTAATGAAATTTTGTTGTTCTCAAATCAGTTAAAATGTCAAATACTTGTCTCTGGGTTGGTAGCAGCTTTTCAAATTCCAAGTTTAATCGAACACCATCTTTATATCATTTCGATTAAAATCTAACAGCAATTAAATTCAAATTATTGTAAGATTTGAATCAATAAATAAATTTTTAAGTTGAAAATAACACCAACTCTTGTTAAATTTAAGTTAACCAACTACAAATTTTATGAGGTTTTCGTTTTTGTTTCTCATAAATGGAAATTTATGGTTTCCCTTTATACGATACGGATACATTAAATTATGTGTTAACTTCATATAAAAACGTGATATTTACATACATGTTTTGTGACTTTTTGTTAAGGGAATTTTGTCGGTATCAACTCTTACAAAAATATTAGAATTATAGTCATTAATATCCATATTCCTTCAACAATATTTTAATTTTTAACAACGCATCACTCATTTTCATGGTTTAGTGAATATTAATTTTCCACATACGAACACAAAATTGTGTATGCTAGTTATAGAAATTAGTCCACACTAACGTCAAACTATACTATCTGTGTTAACTAACTACATACACAGTATATACGGTTTTTTTTTATTGCAACAAAAGTCTAAATCCACAACACTGCACTGCAGTGCAAAACGCAAAACAAAAAAATAAATTTGAATATCTCTGAATTTTTCCAACTAGAAACGAGAAAAAAATTTGAAATAAAAATTTTCCAAGCTTATTTTGGGATTTTTAATTTCATTTATAACAATATTTAGTTTTTCGACGTTGAAAATTGAAATAGCGCTGGGAATTGTTTTGGTATTTTAATAATATTAATAAATAAAGTTATCCGTTAGTTTTATAGTATGACCAATTGTATATATGCAACAATTTAATTTGCGGATTACACAATGTACTTATTTAGATAATATAGCAAATAGTTTTTCTTCTTTTACGTTAAATTCTTATACAATAATTTCTCATTTTAATGTAATTTGAATTGAACCGACTGCAACGTGATGCCACACTATGTATAGTTAATATAAAACAAGATTTAAAGCCAAACGACATAAAGACTTTAGAAACTTTGAAATAAGTTTTATAAAATATCACTAAAAGTAAAAATATCATAATATCAAACTCTTTCTACTTGTGAAAAACTTTCCCCTCCTAATGTTTGGCAACAGGAATCCATAAACAGAAACTTTTTCGTTTATGCCGCCGTTGTTTGTTCAAAGAAACAAGAGTGCTTTCTTTAACATTTTTTCTTTATTGTTTTCAGAATAGTTCGATTCTCTGTATATTACAAATTGTTATTAAATTTTTCCAATATTGCCATAGAAAGTACCAAATTAGTTTATAACGCTATTTTTTTGTTTTCTATTTTTTTATCGAATTTCACTTTATTAAAAACGAATAAGTTTTAAATGAATATCACATAAAAAAATAAAAAAACTTTTTACAAACAGCTTTAAAACTCTAAATATGAATACATGCTGTTGTTAGTTGGTTTTTTTGAACATAAAACCGAACAGTTTTATATTTCGTTATGAACTTTATAAAAGTAAAATTTTTCTAATAAAAAATTATAAAAAATATATAAAATTGAAACTTATTTTGTTAATATACATTTTTAAAATTTCAGGATACATTCGAACTTTCGAGAGTGTAAAGTTAATGAGGTTATTCCCGATTTCTCTAGTTGAGCCACAATGTCTCAATTTTCCATATAATATTGGTATTTACCTTTGCAAGAATTTTGTTTTTATCAGGATTGGCACAATCTGTTGTTATTAAGTACGTAATAAACTAAGATATAACTCTGGGATTTCTCACATTGCCTAAACTCAAGACCAGACTCTCCATGTACAATATATACCGCAAATAATGAAGTTTCCATAAAAGTGTTTTATTTAATATGTAGTGGCTAACCAATATAAAACAATGCCACCAAAAAACGCGCACTGCTGTCACGAGTGATAACGAGAATGACCAACCAAGTACATCGGTTGGTACATATATTCCCTAGCCGCAGATTTCCCCCTTGAGAACGATGACGAAATGTTTGCCCATGCCCAACTTTAGTAAATGTAGATTTAGTCAGAAACCTCTGTCTAAAATGTTTACAAGATGACTAAAGAGCAATCCTACTGCGGAACAGCAAGAAGGACTTTCAGGAGTTAATATCGGTCGCCGACCAAATCTGGATGTATGCTTAATCCAGAACAACCTCTTCCATTGCTGAAGTTAAACAGCAACAGTCCGTTGGCAAAGCAACTGCTAACGGTGAATCAGATTTTGCCAAGATGCAGCGACAACTAAACCAGACGCAATGTCAAATAGCAGATCTCTCGGGAGCACTCACCAGCATGAGCTCTGGGTTTCGTGCAAGATCACCGGACAGAAGGAATTTTCAAAATAGGAATTATAGGTCACCGGATGGATTTCTTCTCGCTCAACCGGACTCTGCTACTATCACTCTTGTTTCGGCTCACGTGCACGCAACTGTTCAAAGCCGTGCAATTTCCCATCGGTAGACACACCTATTATAGGCGATGACTTTCTGTCCAAATACGGTCTCCGCTTATAACCCTTGTCGTGCACGGAACCATAGCTCTGGTTAATACGCCAAGTTTAAAATATTTCAGCCTCAATAATACATACGACGCTATTTAAAGAAATATTCCTCGCTCCCTGCCTCTCCGAATTATAACTTCCCAGTGTAGCATAATTTAGTTCGCTACATAGTCACACAATGTAGGTTACCTTGTGCCAAACTACGACAACTCAACGCAACTAAACTGAAAGCTGCAAAAACCGAATTTCAGTTTATGACTGATATTGGAATCTGTTGCCTCTCATCATCACCAGTCTTCTCATCATTAGATATGATTAAAAAGAAACATAAGGACTGGCGCCCTGGTGAAAACAATCGACAGTACAATACTGTCACCATCGCGGATAGGTATTCTATTCCACTAATTGGAACTCGCTGGTGCCACTATTTTCTCTGAAATTGATTTGGTTCGGGCCTATCATCAGACTTCCGTGGTTGCAGAGGATATTCATAAAGCGATTACTACCCCCTTTGGGCTTTTTGAGTTTATATATATACAATATATATATATATATATATATATATATATATATATATATATATATATATATATATATATATATATATATATATATATATATATATATATATATATATATATATATATATATATATATATATATATATATATATATATATATATATATATATATATATATAAATATATATATATATATATATATATATATATATATATATATATATATATATATATATATACATATATATATATATATATATATATATATATATATATATATATATATATATATATATATATATATATATATATATATAAATATATATCTTTATATGTATATATATATATATATATATATATATATATATATATATATATATATATATATATATATATATACAGTCTTGGCCAAAAATATAAAGCACCCCTATCTATTAGCATTATATATTAATATTATGTCTTTCTAAACAATGGATGTTAACGAACGAGTCATCCCACCGAATGCGACCCTTAATTATTGAAAATCACCAATTTTTGTTTTGTTTTAGGTTCTTAACAAGAAGTTGTAGCGTCGTAAAATTTTTTTATTTTAGTTTTGTATTTGATCGTGTGCAGTCTTCACATAAAGTGTTTTAAATCAAAAAGAGTTTTCGTAAGTTTTTTGAGAAAAAAAGTGTGTTTGTGATAATTATGCCTAAAGCGTGCCAACTCAGTGAAGGAATAAGGGCACAAATTGTGTTGTTGGATTCCCAGGGTGTAAGCCAAATTAAAATATCCCAAAAATTAAAATGCTCTCGTGGAGCAGTTCAATCTACATTGAAAAGGGTTAAAGAGACCGGGGACTATGCCTATAAACTACGCTCAGGCAGAAATCGTATCACTTCGGTAAGAGACGATCGACAAATTGTGTGAAAATCTCTCAAAAACCGAAGAAAAACATCTGCTGAGATAGCTGCAGAGCATTTAACAGAACAAGAAGTTCACATTTCGGCACGGACAGTTAGAAGAAGGCTCCTGCAAGCTGGATTGAAAGGTTGTAAAGCAAGAAAAAAACCTTTGCTCTCACTTACCAACATAAAAAGTCGCTTGAGATGGGCTCGAGAACACAAACATTGGAATGACGTGGATTGGGCGAGAGTTGTTTGGTCAGATGGATCTACTTTTGAGGTAAATATAAAAAATAAATATTAAAAAATAATTAGTCAAAAAAAATAAAAAATTGTGCTATGTATTTTAAAAGAATTAATAGAGAAATTTATGTTAAATTTGATGGAATTCTTATAGATTTTTGGAACTCCTGGCGCAACCATCGTAAGAAGAAGAGTCGGGGAAGCATACAATCCTGATTGTATAGTGCCTACCGTAAAGCATGGAGGGGGTAAACTGATGGTGTGGGGTTGTATGGCATCATCAGGGGTGGGAAAACTGTTGTTTTGTGAGGGTCCGATGAACAGTACCAACTATGTTACCGTCCTCGAGGCTGCATTGAATGCCTCAATTCGGCAAATCTTTGGGGAAACGGATAGTTCTTCGATAATTTATCAACAGGATAATGCCCCCTGCCATACTTCCCGCGTTACGATGAGTTGGTTTCGAAAAAAACAAATTCGAGTCATGGACTGGCCCGCCCAGTCACCAGACCTAAATCCCATTGAAAATTTGTGGTCAATTTTAAAAAAAAAAATCAAGGATCGCAGTATGACTTCAAAGGAAGACCTCAAACGTGCGCTGACAGAGGAATGGAAAAATATATCGAGAAATACCTGCGAAAAATTAGTACGGTCGATGAATAAAAGAGTCCTGGCTGTCATCAAAGCCAAAGGAGGACCTAAAAAATACTAAAATTAATAAAATATAAAAAGTATTTCCTAAAAATATTGAGTTTTAATTTTTGTCTTCATTCGTTTTGTAGATACTGCAATTTGGGAGGGGTGCTTTATAATTTTGGCCAAGCTGTATATAAATATATATATATATATATATATATATATATATATATATATATATATATATATATATATATATATATATAATATATATAATACATATTAGGTAATTAAGGGTCCGTCTTTTGTCATCATTGTTGGCAATGGCCGATATTGGCCCTTAAGAGTTGAGTGCATTTTCAAAAATATAATTTTGTAGAACTTTTACTAAACGAACGATTCGTATGGATTAGGGTTTTTGGCTAGGTCCTAATCCATGTGCTAGCCAAACGTTTGCCATCATATTTGTCAATTGCCGATATTGGCCCTTGAGAGTTGAGTGCGATTTCAAAAATATAATTTTATAGAACTTTTAATAAACGAACGAGTCGTATGGATACGGGTTTTTGACTAGGTAATTAAAGGGCCTATTCCAAGTGCTTTGACTTGTGGTAATTAAAGGGCCTATTCCAAGTGCTAGCCAAACCTTTGTCATCATTGTTGGCAATGGCCGATATTAGCCCTTGAGAATTGAGTGCGATTTCAAAAATATAATTTTGTAGAACTTTTATTAAACGAACGATTCGTATGGATTAGTATTCTTTAATTAGGTAATTAAGGGTCCTATTCCATGTGCTAACCAAACCTTTGTCATCATTGTTGGCAATGGCCGATATTGACCCTTAAATGTTTAGTGCGATTTCAAAAATAAAATTTTCTAGAACTTTCAATAAACGAACGAGTCGTATGGATACGGGTTTTTGACTAGGTAATTAAAGGGCCTATTCCAAGTGCTTTGACTTGTGGTAATTAAAGGGCCTATTCCAAGTGCTAGCCAAACCTTTGTCATCATTGTTGGCAATGGCCGATATTAGCCCTTGAGAATTGAGTGCGATTTCAAAAATATAATTTTGTAGAACATTTACTAAACGAACGATTCGTATGGATTAGTATTTTTTAATTAGGTAATTAAGGGTCCTATTCCATGTGCTAACCAAACCTTTGTCATCATTGTTGGCAATGGCCGATATTGACCCTTAAGTGTTTAGTGCGATTTCAAAAATATAATTTTATAGAACTTTTATAATAAACGAACGAGTCGTATGGATACGGGTTTTTGACTAGGTAATTAAAGGGCCTATTCCAAGTGCTTTGACTTGTGGTAATTAAAGGGCCTATTCCAAGTGCTAGCCAAACCTTTGTCATCATTGTTGGCAATGGCCGATATTAGCTCTTGAGAATTGAGTGCGATTTCAAAAATATAATTTTGTAGAACTTTTATTAAACGAACGATTCGTATGGATTAGTATTTTTTAATTAGGTAATTAAGGGTCCTATTCCATGTGCTAACCAAACCTTTGTCATCATTGTTGACAATGGCCGATATTGGCCCTTAAGTGTTGAGTGCGATTTCAAAAATAAAATTAGTAGAACTTTTACTAAACGAACGATTCATATTGATTAGGGTTTTTGACTAGGTAATTTAAGGGCCCGTTCCATGCGCTAGCCAAACCTTTGTCATCATTGTTGGCAATGGTCGATATTGGCCCTTAAGTGTTGAATGCGATTTCAAAAATATAATTTTGTAGAACTTTAACTAAACGAACGCATCTTATGGATTAGGATTTTTAATTATATATATATATATATATATATATATATATATATATATATATATATATATATATATATATATATATATATATATATATATATATATATATATATATATATATATATATATATATATATATATATATATATATATATATTTATATATATGTAAGAATTTGACCGGAGGGATTTATTGCAAACTGGATTAAAAAACAATTTTTATTTAGTTATTTAACAATCTTTAAATTTGATTTTTTATTAGTCTATTTTTATTTTAGGTTTTTATTAACACTCTTTATTTTTTTGGTTGTCGTTCTTTGCTCGTCGTTTCTTTCCACTTCAACCATCCAAAAAACGATGACAGTCTTCATTTTTTGTTTGCCTTTTATACATATCAAAAGAAAGGGTGACTATACAAATGCTACATTGAAAGAAAGGTAGGTTTATACTTCAACTTCGAAATATAAAGTTGAGTATTTCTATTTGTTATTATTGACGGTTAAGCCAACATTTCCACTCGGTCATCCTGGTTTGTCATTCGGCTCGAATGCTTCCTCTTCTTCATTCAATTCCTCTTCGTCGGTGTCGTCGTCTGTTCCATGGATAAAAAATGGCTTCATAAATTCTGCCCCTGTCGTTGTGATTTTAGGACCTTCTCCATCCCCAACTTTCCTCACCTCGTATTTATCGTGGTCTCGTATTTTAGTGACAAAATATGGTACCAAGAAATTTGGTCGAATCTTACCCTTTTCACTAAACTGGGTTCTTTTGACGGCTACCATATCGTTAAATTTATATTTTGTCGCAGGCTTTCGATTTGTCTTCGGGGCAGCGCATTTTAAGTCCGAACATATTTTCGAAAGGACCCATACCAATACTTCGTTGACAACTGTTGTTTAAATACCTTTGTAGTTGATTGGTATATTTAAACCCTTCTTCAGGTTTATCACCTACAAGCTTTGAAAAGCAGGCATTATGATTTGGTTAAGTCTTTCAACTTGACCATTATCTCTTGGCATTCCAGTGGTAATTAAATGAAGCTCGATGTTTTCATCTTGACAATAATGCTTGAATTCTCCTGAGGTGAACGCCGGTGCTTGGTCAGCAATAATCTGGATTGGGTTGCCAAAAACTTACTTCTGAATATTAAATTTCTGGATTGCCTCCGATGAGCTAAGCGTTTTACAGGGATGAAGCCATACAAACTTAGAAAATCCGTCGATTACTGACAGTATGTACTTGTACGCCTTTTTGGTATTCTCCAAATGCCCCAAATGGTGAATGTGGAAGGTGGATAATGGCCTGTCATCCTTGGGTAAGGGATGCAGAAATCCATCTGGCTTTCCTCTTTTCCGTTCGGCCATGATACAGCGCACATAATTTTGTATATAAGCCTTCACTTTCTTCAGTACGTCTTTAATGAAGAACTCTCGTTTCACTAGGTCGGCGGTTTTCTCTGCTCCGGAATGACCCTGTTCTTGACATCTTTGAATAACTGCATTGTATAATGTTTTCGAAACCACCAAAAGTCTTTGTCCATTGTCTAACTTATACAAAATTAAATTAGAACATATAAAATTATCGTACGTACCTAGTTTTAACAATTCGAAAATCGGCTTTAAGCTGTCGTCTTTATGTTGGAGTGATTCGGATCTTTTGCACTATACCTTCACTCATTACCAAAACTTGTGGTGCTCGACATAAAGCATCCACATGACGCATTGAATTTGCGTTTCGATGCTCCATGGTAAAATCATCCTCCTGTAGTTGCAGGACCCATCCATTAAACGCCAAACAATCAATGACTATCTTAAACTTTAGCCCCAGAAGATATACTCTGAATTTTTGCAGTGGTTTTACGATGGCCATGGCTTCTAATTCATAGCTTGAGTATTTCTCTTCGCAAGGAGAATTTTTACCACTGTAATAAAATACCGGGTGGAATTTTTGGTCTACATCATCTCTCTGCAACAAAATGGATGCTATTCCTAGTTTAGACGCATCACAATGTAGTTCCGTCTCAGCCGTACTTGAATAAATTTTTAAGATAGGTTGCTTTATCAAGCACTCTTTTAACTTATTAAAGCTTTTCATCTGGTCTGGTCCAAACTGAAACCGCTCCGCCTTCCTCAACATATTCGATAAGGGTTAGGCTATAATAGCAAAACCTTCGACAAATCTTCTGTAATAACCTACGAGTCCCAGGAACCTCTGTAAACACTTTTCAGTTTTTGGAATAGGAAACTTCCTTATCGCGTTTATTTTTTCTACCGATGGATTAACACCTCCCGCTTCTATTCGTACCCCAAATATGTTATTTTTCTTTGTAAAAGTTTACAGTCAGGTCACCCGTGTATACACAGACTATTTTGTTGAACTAGAGTTAGGAAAATATGATATATGGACCGCTGAAAAATTGATGGCGAGTTGCATAACCCGAACGGAACTCGGAGGAACTCGTAATTTCCAAAACTAGTTATGAACGCTGTGTAGTGAATAGAATCTGCGGCCATCGAAACATAAAAGAACCCATTCTTTAAATCCAGAGTTTGTAACGGGACCACTCTTGGAAAGCGTAGTCGCCGTTAGCAAAAATAATAATAATGAAAAAAAAACAATGTGGTTGTGCTACTAAGGTACGCCATATTCGCCTTGGCTCAGTCGGTTCGAGGTATATTGGTCGTGGATTTTGTACCTTAGCTCCCAGCACAACAAATGGCAAAGTTGGGGGAAATACTCTCACTATCGTCTTACCTTAAACTCCATCACTTCATGGTTTCAGGCTCAGCTCACTCAATCATTTTAGTTGTTAGTTTTAAATAATAAGAACAATTTGATTTAAACAGGTACAATGAAATTAATTTATTTGAATTTAGCAAAAGAAAATGAAAATTTATATACAGCTTACAAAACAAAAAAAAATTAATAAAACGGTATTGAACCTCTTATTTAAATTAATAAAAGTTAATTAATATTTTGGATTTTTTTATTTTTTTTAAACACGTTAAATCCCAGAAAAAAAAAATTCAAGTGTGAACCTACTTACAATGCTCCCTGCGTAACTGAAGGACCGATGAAAGCGCTTCCATGTGACCTTGAAGCTGCAAAGAAGCCTGGTAAATAATATTATGTGCTGTTATATAAAGAGAAAAGGAACATATTAATTAACTTATAACAAAACAAATATCCAAATTAATAAATATAGAGAAAAAAAATAAAAAAAATTAACAATGTATATAAATAATAAGAAAACTTAGGAATAATAATTAGAAATAACTTAGGACTTCCTCCTTAGAAATCCCGCCATTTAAACAGCCAACAACAATATTATAACTGCAATCTCGCCAAACTGCACAAGCACGATCTGGATGATTCTGCACAACCGAAATGAACAAACTGTTCATTTACGCCAATGATTCGTGAGTTACAAACTCGCCATGTGTATCTCAATTAATATTAACTTTATCCACAATCATGTATTATGTCAATCAACAACAATTATTATTATTAGACACTAATTGACTTCGTCTAATTCAACCAAGCAAACCAATTCTCACTCAAACAGACCAATTTTTCACAAAAGTTTATATTGTTTTTCGGTCACTATTTCTTTTTCTTTGCAAACACCGTATTACTGAAATAGGTACAACTTTATAAGAGCAGGTTCAAACAATTACATATTAATTAATCACTACACAACGTATATTTTCTCCTTTGGTTTTGCTATTTATATTTTTTTTGTATAGGTCTCAGGTTATGACCCAATAGTTTTTATTTTATTTTATTCACTTAATAATACATAATAAACGAAAATTATTCACCAACATAACTTTTACTTTTATTTTAAGTTCGACTCTAAACTTTGAGTGTTTTAATTTAATTTTCTTTCACTATTTTCTTCACTATTTATGTATATTTTCTGTTTTTATGTCATTATCACATGAATATCGTTTACCAACTACCGTCTTGCCAAATCGTTCGATTTTTTCATCCTGTCCTTTCTATTTGGCAAACGGCATTCTCTACCAAAAAAAACAAATATCGGGTTTTCTAATTTTTCCCCGTAAAAAAAAATTCTGAAATCAACGCTATTATACAACAATACACAGTGCTACCATTCATAAGAAAGCAATAGACCCTCGAGTATTGTGGTGCATGACATGTTTTGCTTTATAAATAAATAAATTGGAACAACCGTTTCAATCAAGGAATATTTTAACATTTATTAATGAATGAATGCCAAAAAGAATTAATGAAAACAAAATATTGAATATACAGCAAAACCTCGTACCTCTGTAACATTAAAGCGACGGAGCAAATGTTACAAGTTGAAAACATTGTCGAGTCTCGATCTTTTATTATTTCCTCGTTAAGCTTCCTATAATCAACGCATAAGCGCTTTGTACCATCTTTTTTATTTACCAGAACTATGGAGCTAGCATAGCTCGAAACGCTGTTCCGCACAATACCACAATCCAACCATTCATCAATTTGCCTCTATCCTAAATCCGTTTCCAGCGGTGCTAATCTTCGCGGCCGTTGATATACTGGTTTATTATCTATTGTAACTATTTTCATCTAAATTCCCGTATTTTCTGTTGGAGCCTTCGTAGAGTTATAAATAATTACCATTTGTTTCAATCTATTTACTATGTCTGAATTTGTTATGTGTTTGACGTCTATAGAGAAGTCATCATCTTCTCGAATACACGAAGCTACAATGTCTGGTTGAAACTTTGTCATTATTATCTGCCTTGGTGTGAGAATAGTGATGGTTTGTTGCATGAGCGCGTTACCTATTATCATATCGATTGGGATTAATCGATCATTCACTACATGGAATTTCGTATGATAACATTCTCCATCTATAGATACCAAAACCTCAAATGAACCCAAAGTATACAAACATTGTGCGCCCGCACATCTTAACTCTTTAATTCTTCCATCTAACGTGGGTTTTCCCATTGCCACATATTTTGATTCAGCCATCAAGTTCACATCACTGCCGCTATCAACCATTGCATAATATTCTTGGACATTAATAATTATAATTTTCACATTATTTCGACGAGAAGAACTCACAACTGACAATACTTCTTCTTCCTGTACTATGTCCTTTTTGCACTCTGTTACTATATGTCCAAAATTATTACACCTGTAGCACCTTGGCCCCTTCTCCTTGTTAGTGCAGTTCCGTCCTATATGTCCACTGTCACCACAAGTATAACAATGCGTTCCTTTATATTTTCTTCATTCTGTTTTATCGCTTCCTTCTGTTTGCTTTTGTGGTATCCGACTTTTAACAACCGATTTTCTCTTGATATTTTCATAGATCTTTTTCTTAAATTCTTCCACAGTCTGAGCCCCATATAATACCGCTTTGTTCATTTCTGCATCATCAATCCCATCGATAACGTAATCAAGTAATGCCGCTTCTTCGATTCCACCCATTTCCGCAATTTCTTGCATGGACAATAAATAACAGTAAAAAGATTCACTTGCCTTTTTTTTTTTTTTTCTTCTAGCATCCGAGGGACTTGCGCCGAATTAACACATATTTGGAATTCACTTTTCAAATAATTTTGAAGTTTTTCCCACGTCTTTAGTCCCGTTTTGGCGTTTACGCTCTGTCTAGCTGTACCGATCAGCAACCGCTTAGCATACACTAGCCTTTGTATTGGATTCATCCTATAGATTCTGCTATTTCCTCAAATTCTCTTACCCATTTTTCAATTTTAAAATTGTCGTCTCCACTGAATTTATTTAGGCATTCCTCTCCTTTTAAAAGTAAATTCAAAATTCTGAATACCTTTGTCTTGAATTATTGACCTCATCCTTTGATTCTCTTGTATTAACCACTCTATCTCATCTTTTTTGCCGGTAGACTTCTCGGCAACATTGGCTGTGTTATTGGCTGCTTCGTATATTGTTGATGACGTAACGGCAGAGAAATTAGAAAAATCCAGTTGATCAATTTTTTCAATAAATGCTGCAATTAAGCTTTCCTTAATATGTTAGTTCCACTCATACGATTGCGCTGGTGCATTCTTGCTTTTATTACGCTTATTCCCCATTCTGCCGTTTCGACTATTAACCCGTTGTTTATTTATTGTTTAACACTATGTATGAATACAATGCGCACATGTAATTTTCGTCTCGTAATTTCTTAATAACTCTAATGATATTTCTATGCACACATAAATTTTATCACGCTGCAACACAAATTATTCACAACTTATTTGTATTTTATAGTTCGCAATGAAGTGTTCGCCGGAAGGCCGTATGATCCCGGTTGAGCCCCCATGTAAAAATTTGACCGGAGGAATTTATTGCAAACTGGATTAAAAAACAATTTTTATTTAGTTATTTAACACTCTTTAAATTTGATTTTTTTCTAGTCTGTCTTTATTTTAGGTTTTCATTAACACTCTTAACTTTTTTGGTTGTCGTTCTTTGCTCGGCGGTTCTTCCCACTTCAGCCATCCAAAAACGATGACAGTCTTCATTTTTTGTTTGCCTTTTATACCAATCAAAAGAAAGGGTGACTATACAAATGATACATTGAAAGAAAGGTAAATTTATACTTCAACTTCGAAATATTAAGATAAATACAATTTTTTGAGCTTGACATTTTCGTTAACATGTCTAGTTTTTAATGACGTATGGCGTTTTATAGCGTCATTGGATTTTGATAAGCGGAACATTTCTCTCATCTAAGATTTTTTGAATAAAAGTCTAGAAACACTTACATTTTGAACAGAACTTCTAAATTCTGACCACCGATTCGTGATCAGCGACCGTTGAAAAATTGACCCTTTATAGAGATATATTATAGATACAGTAACAAGAATGCTAAACCAATCAAAAGAATGGGACCAAAAACAATAGTGACAAAAATACGATTTTCTCATATTAGAAAAAAGAGAAAAATTATTCAACACGAGCACACGGACCAAAAGATTGAACCGATTTTAACCGCTTCGCTTATTTTTGATAATTATCATGAGAAAATACAACAATACAGTAAAAATATTTAACGGCACACATTAGCAATGTATATTATACGCCGTGTACATACACAAACTGCTATATACTCAATCCTCATTTTGCGACCAAAATCGATATCTGATATCCGGAATACAAAATGGTGAATGCGTAATGGGACAAGTGGTATGGGAAATGTAAATTGCAAAACTTATAATACAGAATGGGTTTACAGATTGGGAAATCCGAAATGAGAGATTTGAAAGAAGATCGGCAATGAAAGTCTGTCCTTCTCTAGGGAATAAGTTACACGGATTAGGAAATGCGAAATGCAGAATATGGTGAGGGAGGTGTGCAAAATTTGTAAATGAGAATAAAGGAATGAAATACCTGAAATCAGAGTTGCACAATTGGCAAGTGAATTGGGAATGCGGAAAAAGGATTGTCGAATATGGAATGAGAAATCTAACTACGCGAAATGTTAAACGTGGAATGCATTATGGAAATTCGACATTTGAAAGGCAGAATGCGGAATATTGATTGGGGAATATGGAATGGGATATGAGAAATGAGAATGCTTAATGCGAATATGAGAATGCTGAATGGGGAAATGGGTTAAACAGATTGGAAAATGCAAAATGATTAAGGAGAAATCTGAATGGCAGTGAATTTGGAAAATGGTAGTTCCAGAATGGGAAATGCGGAAGTCCGAATACAGAATCATGCTGGATGTAGTACGTGAGATATGAGATATACGGAACGTGGAATGGATGAAATTCGAAATGGGAGGGGGAATGTTGAGGGCGGAATGCAAAATGTGGAATGCGAAATGGGAATTATGGAACGGAATATCTGGGAAGGAAGTTGAAAATGAAGGATGCGGAAAGAGAATGATAGTGGCAGAGTATGCGTAATGGGAAACGTGGCGCATTCAGAATGGGGCGTAGGTTATCTCGATTGGGAAATGTTTAATGTGAAGCTGGGTATTAATATTGCGAAAATCTAAATTCGGACTAGCAAATTTTAAGGATGGAATACTATATGGAAAACGGAATACGATATGCGAAATGGAACATTAGGAAATGAGGAATAGGGAATAGGAAATGCGGAAATCTACCATGAATATAAAATGCGGAATAGGATTTGGAATGGGGAATGCTGAAAGGAAATTTGGAATAAGTTATGAGGAAATATGAAAAATGATTACCGTTGCAATATTTTGCTTTGATGCCGGGTTGAACTATCAGGACGAAAAAAGTTGACTATCGCATAATTTCTTGATCCACGCAAAAAAGATTTAAAAATTTCTGGGATTGAAGGGCTATTTTCGATGGACTGCTGGCTAAACCTTTCTTTATCAAAATGCTTACTGAAGGATACTTGTTTTCAAAATTGATATTGACCAAAAAGGAGAATTTGAGGCATTGTAGAAAAACTTGATTAGCAAACCAGTTTTAAAAATTTGTGTTTATGGATACGAACCTACACATAGATGCGTGTAAAATTGGATTGGCTATTTTTGCTCCCTTTGTACATATCACGTAGACCATTTAGATACTTTAGTGTGGACACCCAAAAGTTATAAATATATTTTCAGTGTTGTTGGTAGATTTTCGAAGTTCGTTTGGAATATTCGCACAAAATCATAATGAGCAGCTAAATTATTAATATAAATTAAACTTGCAAATATCTACTTTCGGTAATCCAAAATACATAATATCGGGGAAGCGTAGTGCGTTTACATCGACCTAATTCCAAGACAACTGCCATACTTAAGGCATTGCTACATCTCTACGACTGACGTTCCGGGGAATAATAATACTAAACTTACCAATAACTTACCAATACAAATATACTGAATTTTAAATAATACCTATGAAAGAGAAGAATCAGTATGACCCCGTCCGAGATATTTTTTAGCTTAAAATGAGATGTGAGAAAGCTTATTTAAAAATTTTGATCAAAATCGTTGTCGATAACGAGAAGCTGCAAGTGACCAAATTGTCAAAGTTCAGGAAGAGAATTGTAAAAATTTCAATCAGAAAAGATGACATGCACCTGTTTATTGGAGAATGGGTTATAATTACATGGGTTATGAATTCAATTTGACGGAGGCTTAAGCTATGTCCAAATTGTGTTCGTTTAAGATGATGAAACTGAGCGAAAATGTGAGAACGATCGAACGCTCTTACAAAATGTCGTCATCAGCCGAAAATATTAAATTATACTGCCATAAAACCTCCGAAGAAGAAGATGCTAATGATTTTGAACACACTGAGAGAAATTTTACTGTAGCATTGATAAAATGAAGTTGTAAGTTTGCTTATACTTATAGTAGCACCATACTATTGAATTGAAATAATTATTTGTGTATCAAGAGCGCAAAGTGCCAGTTTGTCACGCGAGAAAGGAAATTGCTGGCCGACAGGACGGAGGCCAGCAACCTTTCGAGCGTGACAAACAACTTTGCGGACGTGTTTCACACTTTATTTTTCCTACAATCATTTTAAAAAATATAATAAAAAGATAATTTTGTAGTAAAATTTACTATACTGACAATACGATTTTATTTTAGGACCGACATTTTGTTCAATCGAGTAGTCAAAGATTTTTTTTATTTTTCATAAAGAAAAACAAAAATTTGGTTTGATGTTTTATACAAACATTAGTCTTAGCGTGCGGTTTCAAGTTTTGTCACACGTTTCTAAGAGAAACGTGTGACAAAGTAATTTGTTTATTAACTGTCAAAAAAACAGATACTTTGGGCTTTAAAAACAGAGAAAAAAAACCTGCTTTTCACGGCGATTGTAGGAAAAGATTATTTTTTCAATAAAAGTTATTTATGAATATGAAAAAGTGACAATTTTTTGAGACAATTGGTGAGATTCCACCTACTTAGAAAACAAAATGTCAAATTCAGCTATACTATCATCTTAGAAACAATGAAAACATGAATTAAGCTTAAATCGCATGTATTTCAGAGATTTAATGGAAAAGTGACAAGTTTTGGAGATATTTAATGAGATTCCACTTCACTATGATGGATAACTTCTGGTTAAAGACTACCTGTGATCTATATTAACAAATGTACTATTATTTGTTGATAGAAGTATTTTTTAAAATGATACAACTTTTCATTCGATATTATTTTTTCATAAATATGATCATCCAATTTATAAATTTACTATCAATATAATAGTGCACTCAATTGATATATTGGCAGGCTTTGTTTTTTGGGTCAGGATTGATGGGCTGGTTTATATTAATAAATGTGCTATTAATTATTGATAGTAATATCATTCAATAAGGTAAGACTTTTGTTTCAAAATTATTTTTTATAAATATGTTCATCCACTTTATAAATGTTGCTATCAAAATTATAGTGTTCATTATTAATTTAAAGGAAAACCTTTAAATGTTTTAAACGATTTCTGATTATCAATGGCCTGTTTTATTAACAAAGATATTGTTAATAGTAATATTTTTCAGAATGATAGACTATTTATTACTTCAAAATTTTTGATCTACCTTCCACTGCTATACGTAATAATGCCGTTTCATAATTTTTGGTTAGGTTGTGCGATTCACAATATAGAAAAAAAATATAAGGAAAAAGCACAAAAAAACACAATAGAACAATAAAATACAAAATATCGTTTGATCCTTCTTAAATTGGAAAAGGGATAATAAAGCAATAAAATGTAGAGAATAAAAATTATTAATTTAAGAACAATTGTTGTTGCAAAATAAAAAAACAACATTAAAATTAAAATTCTCATGACATTATATTAATATAATATCTTTCTTATATCTAATATTTGCTATCAATATGATAATGCACATTATTGATGTGAAGGAAAGCTATTAAATAATGATCGATTTCCAATTACAAACTGTCGATTTCTTTAACAAATATAGCTACTATCAAATGATGATAGTAAAATTTTTCCATATGATAGAAATTTTCATTCAATTTTATTTTGAATAGATATGATCATCTATTTCACAACTTTACTACCAATGTGATAGCGAACGTTACTGATGCGAAAAAGTCTATTATGCTAAATATAGTATAGCAACCGAAAATAATGCGAGGCAAACTTCGAGAAATACTGCATTACACATTATAACAATATTTAACGTGTTTTCTGTAAAGTAAATCGATGTGTTCGCAAGCAAAGGTTATGGTGCAGTTTAAATTTTCTGTTTGACATACATATTCGGTGCTTAAATTCAATGTTTAGTGTTTAAAATTAAATTAAATTGCTCAAATAATTCATAAACTATTAAATTCTAAGGTGCTTTTAGTTTTAAAATAAATTAGTAAATAGTGCTTTTAGTTTTGTTTTGTAAAAATTAATTTGTGGTAAAATATAATAAAGCTTTGTTAAAATTCTTGAAGCAGTGACGTTGCCCTTAACTTTTGACCACACCAAAGATATTATCGCTTTCAAATGATTTGCTTTAAACGCAACCTTTTTTTTGTTTTTTATATATTACAATTAAAATATCACTTTAAGGTATGACAAAATCTTACGCACAGATAATCGTATGAATGTGCGGAAGGCTCTTGTATTCAAGAATTTCAAAACCTTAATGTTTTCAAACGCCACTTAAATCGTATTCACAGTAATAATGGTAGCCATTCAAAAAGGTTACAATATGAAACAGAAATCAAACCACCAGAAAATCATCACCTAATGTTGATTTAGTTACGATAGATCTATCGAAAAATAGTACTACTGATACATCCAGGGAAGTTCTACCAAACGACATCAAAAACAACCAATTAACTCACACTAATCCTAATTTAGCACCAATTGGAATTGGAATTAGTCAAGCAGCATTAGAAGTGAGTATCTCTCTGCATAGTTCAAGCATAGTTCAAAAGATAATGAGATAATACAAAATTTAGCTACCGAAAAAATTCTCAAACCTATTAAAATCAATATGTCGGCGCGATTGTTGAATTTAACTAACGATGTATCAATAAAACAGGAAATTCTAAAAATGCAAGTTTTTTTTTATCCATTTGAAATTTGTAATACAGAATACAAACTTTTCGATAAATTACGCAGAGCTGATCTTTTAGATTAGTTTATTGCTTTTACAATAAACAATTCCTTAGACATGAAATATATCAAACGGGAATCGAGCTACGATGAAATTAATAATGGTGGTGTTTTATTTCCTATAAAATTTCAATTACGTAAAATGTTTGAAATCGGAAAATTTAATTTAGACAAGTCTGCTGCGCGCAATTCATACAAAAGCGTGAACGGAGTTTCTAATTTTTTTGAAGGTAATCTTTCGCAATGCCGCTTAGAACTGTTTTTAAATAAACCGTGTATTCCATATTTTTATATTTTGATGATTTTGAAATAAATGATCCTTTAGGGTCCTATACAGAAAAGATCACTGTAATTTACTAAGGATTTCCAGATAGAAAATGTTCCCAATTACAATATATCTCCTGCGCAGATTTATTAAAATCGTCAGATATGAAGCATTATGGTATAAATTTAAGTGTAAGGCTGCTTATATTAGAATTAAAATAATTAGAAAACGAATGAATTAATATTTTTACTGAAAATGGTTATAGAAAAGTTTATGCTTGATCTAATTATTGGTGATAATTTAGGTATAAATCCACCTTAGAGTTTGCAAAATCTTTTTCTGCAAAGTTTTTCTGTCGATTTTGTTATCTTTCTAAAATTTTAACACAAAATGCATGTGATGAATTACCTAGTTTCTTACGCAATGCAGAAAATTATCACGTGGAATATCGGCGGATAGGATTTTTGATGAGTTTCGCTCTTTTCACACTACTGAGAATTTCTCGGTTGACTTAATGTACGATATGTTTGAATGCGCATGCCATTCGATATACCATATACGAGTATATGCCACATTTTAAGTATTTCATTGAAGAAAAAATATTTCATCTTAAAAAAACTAAATGACCGAAAAATGACATTCAGTTATGGTGAAATAAATATTGGAATTTATCTAAACGAATTGAAATGCACCACATTAACAGAAACCATTTGCAAATGAGTGGAAATGAAATGGAATGTTTTGTATTCTTTTTACCTCTCATTATTGGTGATTCAGTTCCACCAACCAATCATGTTTGGAAATTGTTAGTATGCTTAATGGAATTAATAGATTTACTGATGTCCAGTTGCTCTTGTGATAAGTTAAACAACTTAAAATGATCATTAAGAAACATAACCCCCTTTACATATCACTTTTCAATGACACTTTAAAACCAAAATTTCATTTTTTGACTCATTATCTAACGATAATAGCACAATCTGGCACGCCCAAATATTTTTGGTGTTTCAGCAATGAAGCAATAAGCAAAGCATCGAGAATTTAAACCTTAGGCTCGGCCTTCATCAAATAGAATAAACATTTTAGTTAGTTTTGCTAAAAAAATTCAACTAAAGTTTTCTCAGTTCCTGCTTGAGCCAACGCCAGAAAATCTAAAAATTAATGAAAGGCACATAATAGTAGGCTACTCAAATGAGAAAATAACAAATTTATTTTCATCAGATGTCATTACGGCTTATACTGAAGTTGAATATAAATGAACTAAATATAAATCGTTTATAGGGTCTTATTTTGTTTTAATGAAATTTTGATTAAAAGGTTTAACAAACATTTGCTTGCATTTGAAATAGAAAAATAAAAAATCTCTATTTCAAATAATCTAATTGTATATGATATTAAACGTTTCAAAGCATCACTTTACATAAACGATAGATTTACATAAACTTTTAAATGATTTCTAAAAACATTAAACTGTTTCTCTCCTAAGGGACATTTTTAGACGCATTTTAATTTTTTTTAAATTTATATTTTGAAACCACAAATAAATGTTTAACCTAGTAGTAAGTAAATGATAATTTAAACGAACACAAATGAAACCGTGGGCGAACAAGCCGATTATGAGTCATATATATCACCACATGCTATTCAGTATATCTGTGGCAAATATTTAAAAGGTGATAACTCGAGTTATACCCTTTTACGTATTATTTCAAATTCGAAATCTCCTTATTCGATTTCATATCATATCAATTTTTTGTAATATTCTGGACTGGGATTTTGCACACAGCGAGTCGCCTTTTTTGAGCGACTCTTAGCTAAAAGCGAGAAAAAGCGATTTTGCACTAGGCGAATAGACACTCGCTCTCGCTTTTATTTTCGACCATATGTTTTACTTGGCGAGAAGTAGGAAAACGAATTTTAAGTTGATTTTTTTAGCATAATTTTACACATCATAGGTAATTAAAAAAAAAATCTGTCACATATCTTATGTATTAGTCAAAATTATTCTTTTAATTATAAAATGATGTCACTTGAGGCTATAGTAAAAATCATAAAAGGAAAAACTAATGATTGAATTTAATCAATTTATGTGCATATTTGGAAAATTTCTCTATCGATTATTACAATAAGTACAGAAAATACCGCCGAATATCACAGAAGGGAACAAGACGAAATGATCTTATAATTGATAATTTAACAAACACCATAATAGTTCCAGTGTTGCGACAAAAAATATAACAGTTGAAATAGGACATCGGATAACCCGAAATTAAATGTTGAACCAAATTTTTTTTTTATTACATAAAATTAATTATTTATGTATTTTAAATAGCATGATTTTTTAGAAATTCATTTGTATCAACGACACAAATCTAAACAAACTTGTCAATAAAATGTATTTTTGACAACTAAATTAAAGTTGCTCAATTTTCTCGCCTTTTATTTTGTCTATTTGTGCAAAATCGAAAAAAAAAATGTCGGACAAAATTGAAAGGCGAGAAATTAAACGAAAACTCGCTTCTCGCCTTTTGTGCAAAATCTCAGTCCCGGCAACTACAAGCAACCGTAATATAGGTTTACAAACACGAGAATTTTAAAAACTCATACGATTTTGAGTAACTCTTAGTTTTAAAAACGTTTTCCTGAATAATGCGAATGTTTGAGTTATCAGCTTTTAAATATTTGCCACAGCTGATTGGTCAGCTAATACCAGTCTTGTGGAACTAGTTGCAACGACATCAATAAGTAATCCAGCGCTTGAAAATATTGTTTATAAAATACCCCTGTGCTCTAATACACCTTTGCAAGAACATCAAAGGGCACCAATCGTTGGGCCGGCAATAATAGGAAGAGAAAAAAAAGGATTAAACAAATATTGCAACAATGGAAATTTGAGTTTCTCTTTGAAATTTTCCAAGGTACGTGCAGAAAATATCGTTTTAAATATTTTGTAATATTTTTTTTTTTAATCTTTCTGGACGAATCGATTGATTTATAGATGCCCTGCGACATATATGGAAACAGATCATCTCATATTGCTATAATGAAAAAACAAGATATAATATATTGAAACCATAATAAAATTCGAGCAAAAACTTAAATTTTGGAAAGCCATGACGCCAGATGCTGAATACATTTTAGAAGGAAGGCCAATAGCAAATAGCAGTGAAAGTAATTCCTCTGTCAGTAGTTGTACTTCAATTCCAGTTACTTTGGAAACTATTTTAGAAGATACCATGGTTGATTACCATGTTGATATGGTAATATCTATTATTTAATCCCTATTTCTGTTCTCTCCTAAAGAAAATTTACTACTAATTGCAAACCTTTCAAAAATATGTTAAGATAGTACGTCTTTTTAAGTGAGTAAGTATGATTGTGTTTTTTGCTTCACACGAATTATCGTATACAAGATGTGGGTCACCATACAAATTTAAGGAAAAATATAATTTATTCGCAGGTTTCAATCTGTATAGTTGTCTAATTTGTGTCCTAAATTAACATTCCATTTAATTTTCGTTTAATTATAACAATGTTCAGTGTATTTGTAAGCGAGTAATGCAGGTTAGCTTTTAAACCATTTTTTACTTTTGACAACTTGAACTTCCATATTTTGCAATAAACTGAAAGTTTCATTCCAAAAGCTGTACAGTTTTAAGTATTTCGTATATTTTTTTAGATAAAAAAAATCTTACTGTCGTAACGTCGGTTTGATTTTAAAAGATTATTAAAATAAATAAAACAAAACTCTCTCTTTCATTATTTCTTCTACCGTCGCGCTTCGTCTACTCTGCGTTAGGTTTTCAAAACACCAACATAACTTTTTATTCAATATAGTGACATTTATTATACATTAAAACAATTAAATGCAAACTCTACAATTCGGCTATACCTGACTCTTCAATCGACTCTGATTGCTTATCCCAATTACAAGGCTTCATATTAAAAGCCGCAAAGACACCATGAAAGAGTTTGTTCGACAAGCGTTGTCCAGGAACATCTTCAACTATACCTATATCGTTCGCCTAACAATTTACGAGTAACAATGTATGGTCCCTTGAATCTGGGTAAAAGCTTATGATTAATTCCCGGCTCGTTTACAACGTTTCGTATAAAGACATAATCACCGACTTCATACTTATGTGCGTCTATATGTTTCTTGTCGAAATAAAGTTTATTTTTCTCTTGGTTCGTTCGCGTACATTTTGCAATACTGTCTCTTATTTCGTTTAGATTTCTACTCGTATTCTCATTCTGAGAATTAATAAATTGCTTCAGAACATCATTTGACTTAATTTGATTAACGCCAAAAAGTGCAATCGAAGGTGTAGTTCCTATAGTTCGGTTCTGCGTATTGTTTATTACAAATTCCGTATCGTTAAGGACAGTGTCCCAACTTTTATTAGGGTCAGAATCAACAATTTTCGAAAGTATCAGTTTAAATGTACGATTAATTCGTTCGATCTGACCGTTTGATTGAGGAGAACTCGTAGCGGTCAACACATGTTGAGCATTCACCTCATTTATAAACGTCTTGAAATTATGTGAGGTGAAACATGTACCCCGATCTGATACTATCCGTAAAGGAACGCTGAACTGATTAAAGTAAGATTTTAAATGCTTGACAACTTCGGTTGTATTCGTCGTCTTTGTCGGGTACAGTTTCGTAAATTTACTAAAACCGTCAACTACCGCAAAAATATACCTGTAACCTCGCCTGGTCATTTCTAATGGACCTTCATGATCCACATGGATCGTGTGAAATGGCCTGTCATATTTATCGTATATATGGAGAAAACCCTCTCTATGCGCTTTCGGTTCGTAAATGAGACATTTCATACATTTTTTAATAAATTCGTTAATTCTTTCCACCATATTCGTAAACCAATAATTACGTCTAATCATTTCGACAGTTTTATTAACACCTACGTGTCCGATATTATGGTGTTGTCTTATTATTTCATCGACAAAAACCTGAGGCACCAAGAACAATAGCCTGTTCTTGTATTTTCTATACACCAGATTTTCTCTCAGCTCATAGAATTTATTCTCTCCGTTTTCGTTTAGGTCATCGTAAATTATTTTGATGGCGTTGTCCGTCAACTGAAAATGCGCCAGATTTCTTGAAAGGTTGCATTCCAACATTAATATATTTGGTGCACGACTAAGCGCATCAACATGTCGCATTCTGTTATTACCACGATGCACGATCTCGTAATCATAGTTTTCCAATAACAGAGCCCATCGTATGATTCGATTATTCGTATCTTTCTTTTCCAACGTCAATTTTAATGAATTACAATCAGTTACTAATCTGATATGAATTCCATGTACGTATACATGAAAACGTTGCAGTGCATAGATGATAGCAAGCGTTTCTAATTCGTATGAGTGATAACGTGCTTCCGTTTCGGTTGTTCGTTTGCTATAAAATAAAACAGGATGGAGATATCCATCTGCTTGACGCTGTAGTAAGATAGCACCAAAACCTATTTGACTAGCGTCCGTATGTAATTCGGTAGCTGCGTTAGGATTATATAAACTCAGAGTTGGTGAGGATGTCAATTTAGACTTTAACAATTGAAATGCATCTGCCTCAACCTTATCAAATTTATATACAGCATTTTTTTTTAACAAATCGTATAAGGGTTTAGCTAATATCGAATAATTTTGTATAAATCGTCTAAAGAAGCTCGTTAAACCGATAAAACGGTGCAGTTCGTGAACATTCTTAGGTAATGGGTAATTTTGAATTGCATCAAAATGTCGCGACGTCGGGCGAATTTCATCTTGACCAATTTCGTATCCTAAGTATTCGATTTTGTCTCGAAGAAAACTACATTTAGCAGGTTGAATCTTTAAACAATTCGCATACAATATGTCAAACACCTTTGTGAGTATTTTAAAATGCTTTTCTATTGTGTCCGTAGCCACCAGGATATCGTCAATGTAAATTATTACGTCACCTGATTCGATTAATTGTCTAAAAATTATTACTACAAACCGCTGAAACACTGAAGGCGCATTACTTAATCCGAAGGGCATTTTTAGATATTCATACTGCCCGTCCGGCGTAACAAACGCAGTATATTTCACAGAGTCTTCGTTTATCGGTATGTGGTGAAATCCACTTCGAAGGTCTATTAGTGAAAACACTTTCTTTCCTCGCAGTTTTTCTATGCAGTCGTCTATTAATGGTAAAGGAAATCTTTCCTTTATTGTTATTTTATTAAGTTCGCGGTAATCGATGCACATACGCTGAGAACCGTTCCTTTTCTTTACCAGTACGATTCTACTAGCAAAATCGCTTGTACTTGGTCGTATTATGCCACGATCAAGTAAATCGTCAATCATTTCGCGCACTAATTGACGTTCATGCATTGAAAGTCGTTTCGGAACTGAGTGGATGGTCTTATCACTATTAAGAACAATTTTAAGTTCGTATTTGGTTTCCGGTGTTTTTTTAATCGGTCGATTTTCAAAATCATTTAACAATTTATTGAATCTATCCTGAACTAAATATTCTTTCGTTTTATCGTCATATAATGGACCTATTCTATAGTCATGATTCGATTCTAATTCTTCGATTCTTTCAAGTCATCGTCTGAAAAATACTCAATATTTAAGATCTCGTCAAACAAATTGCATCGCAATGTCTGTTCCACTTTTTCACTCGGACTAACGCTTATCGAACCACCACCCAAATTAGTTAATATGTTACAACTTACCATTGGACTTCTAATAAATTCGCGACCGATCAAGCAATCATAACCCATTGTTTCGTCCGGTACAATATAAAACTTAATGTTAAAATTATTAAAATTAATTTTACAATTCAACTCCAATATTCCGCAAATTTGTATTTTTGAATTATTCACTCCAGTGAATTGATTTCCGTCGTTCCTTTCAATTATTATTCCCTCAGGAACAATTCCTCGCTTCATGATATTAATTGGGCTTCCAGTATCGATGATCGCTTTGACTTCGTATGATGTATTATTTGGAAATTGGATTACCATATCCACCGAAAATTCGTCATGTTTAATAAGATAAATTTTTTGAATGTCTTGTTGACAATTTGTAGGGCCACCTTTTGGATGTACTTTATTGCAACTGCTACATCTTTCTCGTCGTTGAGGCTTTGTGCATTGTGTCGAAAAGTGCCCGATTTCCCCACAATTAAAACAGCGTTTTGAATCGTATTGATTAAATCGTTTTGGATTATTATTCACTTTTGCTGTAGACGTATTCACCGTTGGCATCGAGTTAATATTTTCTTTCGTTGATGAATCCTTAGTATAATGGCTAGTTTGCAGTTGATTTCTCGTTCGCACTGGCTGCATACTATTATACCATTCGATACGATCTTTTAATTCATCGAACGTTGCGATTTTATGTGTACGTAGTGAATTCGACAAATTCACTTCGTTTATTCCCAGAATTATATATTTAATCACGGCTTCCTTTGATATATTAACTTTGTCACTAATCGTAATCATCTCGTAATAATATTCCAATAAATCTTGGTCTTTACGTCTTATAGAGTTTCTTAATTGGTCATGTATTTCCACTTCACTAATGTTTGTTTTGAAATTCTCCAAAAACTTATTTTTAAAATTCTCGAAATCATAATACTTGTCTTGGAATGTCATAAACCACATTCTTGCAGTGTATGATAATTTTGATGGAATCGCTAACATTAATAATCTATCGTCGATTTTATAGATTTCTTTTAACGATTCGATTCGATTAATCCATTGTACCGATGACAAGGACTTTGCGTTACCTGGCTCGAATTCAGGTATAATGTCGATCACTTCTTTGGTAGATAATACCGATCTTTGAGGTTCCTTTTTCTCAATCAACAACTTTCGTTCTAACTCTAGTAATTCACGTTCTTTCGTAATTAAATTCCTTTCTCGATCAATTAATTCTCGTTCTCGTTCCAAATCCGCATAGCCGCTAGTAAAGTTCAACACTTTACTTGTATTAGGTGAAAGTTCGTCCACCTCACTTTTAGATCCATAACCATTGTGTATTTTCAGTTGTGACGTTTCGTTTTCCGAATTATCGTTCTGTGCCAATCGTTTTAGTAACACCTTCTTATTTCCGCTCGTTGAAAGGTTCTTACTTTTCAATAAGGCTCGCAATTCGTGTACGCTTAATTCATCCATCTTTTTGTCCGATGAATTCATGTTTTTTTTTTTTCACAAATTATTATTTTTCGATTATTTTAAATAAAACTGATATCCCACAGCTATATTCGTCAACACTTTATCGCATCCAAATCTCCTTCGTATCCCACTTCTGAAGATGTCGTAACGTCGGTTTGATTTTAAAAGATTATTAAAATAAATAAAACAAAACTCTCTCTTTCATTATTTCTTCTACCGTCGCTCTTCGTCTACTCTGCGTTAGGTTTTCAAAACACCAACATAACTTTTTATTCAATATAGTGACATCTATTATACATTAAAACAATTAAATGCAAACTCTACATTACACCATTTATTTATTGCACCACCTGATACCACCAGTCTCGAGGATTATGATGGATAGTCAGCATTCATCGAAATAAACTTGCGTAAAATATTCAATAAAGGACTCACAAAATTCTATGTTTATTTTTGGAGAATCGATGTTAGAAGTAGAAGTGAAAATTCAAAAACTGAAAAATTTAAATATGTCGGTTCAACCATTTATAATCGTTCTTGGGACACGATTTAATTCAAACGAATTCATAATTTACTTTGACGATGTTCGGTACAAATTTAGTTGCATTTTGCGGGCAGTAGACACCGGTTTTAAAATATTTATTAAGTTCAACTTGCAATATCCACCAGCATCTATTTTAGTTTGGAATTTCTTACAAAAATATTTTTACGGTATTGAAACAGATTTTGATAAAGCCCACCACAATATCAATCTTATAATTAAAAAACTATCAGATACAAATTAAAATTAGTGATGTTACGTAATTTAATTTTAATGTAACTAACAAAACTTTATTTTTATTTTTTCATTTTTAATTTAATTCAATTAGTCAGTGAATAATTTTTTTAATTTTTTATATTGTCACCTGCAGTTTGTGATAATAATTTAATAATTTAGTTCGTTATCGTTAAAATAAAGAAATATAAATTTAATTGCTCGTCCGTTTTATTTATTTAATTTTGAGGAAAGTTCAAAAATACATTGCAATTCTATTTGTGGTGTACTGTCTAAATGATAAATATTATTAATAGTAGAATTACCATCAAACTAGTCAGTTTCACTATCAAATATATAGTATTTCATCATTTCATATGAAAATACATTCTATCAAATGGAAAGCCAATAACCATCCATGTGAAAAATATGTTCTATCTATGTGAAAATTGTACAAAAAAAATCTATCTATGCGAAAAACATTCTCTCTATATGAGAAAACATTCAATTTGTGTGAAGAAAGATTCGATCTCTTGGAAGAGCATTCTATCTATGTGAAGCAACATTCTCTCTGGATGGTAAATATTCTATCTGTATGACGTAACATTCTATTTATATGAAGAAGTCCATCTATATGATTAATATAACAAAATGTCTTCCTGATAATTTATAAAAGTTTGTCAATATGATATTATATGATGAATGAAATTTAATAGTAAATTCTATTGTATTATCAGATTTTGCGATCGATTGATTATTAATAGTATTTTTTTCACTGTAATTGTATTTTGTTCAATTAGAATGTATTTTTCTCTCAGTGCATGTTCGATCAAATTCCATAATATAAGGGTGGCGCAATAACAAGTTTTTACCATTTGGATGGTAATCGAAATAATTACATAAAATAAAAGGGTTCTTGTTTGATTTTTTGGAGATACAAATAATAAACTATTATCCAGAGTTTTTTGTGTTTGTTTGGAATAATCCCGAAAATTGTAGCAAGCTTACTGTTATAATTTCTAGACCTCCTTTCCACAATTCGAGACCTCGAAAACGTTTTAATATTATAACTGGTTAATTTCAAAAAGTGTTCTATCTTGGAAATGTGAATTTTACACAAATCTAGATTTTAATATGCCAAACTATTTAAATTATTGTAGAATTACTTGCAATCGATATTCAAATTTAATATTCATTTTCCGAGTCTAAAATTAAACCAAAGCATAAATAACTTATAGAACATAAATCTATAGGTATATGGTTATACGTACAAAAACTAGGTCAAGCTGATACATGAAACATTTGGAAATAAAACAGAAATGATTAATAATAATGTTTCTAAAACCATTAACCTCTTTTCGAGATACTATCATCCTACCAATCTATTATGTATGATACCTAGATACATATAATAATGAACAAAATCGATCTATGTTGGTATCTAGGAATATAAATTATAAAATCGGAGTACTGCATTAAGTACGCTTCTAAAAATTTGTAACAATAAATTCTTTAATCGTACAATCAATTTTTTGTTTAGTATGCGCTGTACATATAGTGACAAGTACTTCACCTATTATAGATATTCGAGTTCAGTTTGTCATTCGATCAATTATAATACCCGTCAAAACATGACACATCCCCTCGTACTCAGTAAACGATACAAATATGTTTCTGTATGATATGTGAATGGTGTACAAGATTAAAAATAACAAAACAAAAATTCAATTCAAATTCTCGGCACATAAAATGTCATCCCTCACTCAGATGAAAAATCAATTTTCAGTTTATTCAACTGATTCCAGACATTTAATTCAATTTGATGAAAACAAAAAAAAGAAAAAAATCTCTTAGAGAAATGATGAGCTTTTTTTCAATGTGTAGCTGAAGAAAGCTTTTTTATGTAACTTGTATTGCTTTTTTCTTGAACTGTTCAACAGTATTTTGACACTTTTTGCGTTACTATGTGTGATAGTTCTAAATAATATTAACAAATGTCACAATATATAAAATATTAAATATTTAGAAAATTGAAAATCTGTCATTGACAATAAATAAAAATCGGAGAAAATTGCTATTCGGTTAATTTAATTTTAAACACCTACAACATTATTTTGTATTGAACGTTAAGTTCAATCAACTATGGAATAAGAACTACATCTATTGTTTTACCAATAAACCAAAAAAAAAAAAATTAAAGGAGATGTAACCTTTTAGATCTTACTTTAATATGTGTACGATGGCTCACGTCACATATTGTACAAATGCAGATTGGAATCGTTTAACAACCAAATTTTTTATTTATGTTTAGTTTTTTTTTTTTAGTGTCTAGCCATTTTTCCATTTTATGCTCGTATCGATTTTTTAAAATAGAAAGCAACAATAGGAAAGAAAAAAATGGAAATTGGATGAAAAGGGATTTATAAGATCCTTATGTATACACATGTAATCAAAGCCATAAATCAGAATATGGAAAAATAGAAATGAAATAAGAAATTTCACTTAATAAAATTTTATTGGAATTCATTCAATATCGATATAGAATCCAATAAAAAAATAGAGTACATAACATAACAATAATGATTTTATTGAATGAATTTCATTGAATTAAACTGATACGATATAATACTGAGCTAAATAGCGCGTCGATTTAGAATTTAAAATTATCATATAATCTGAATAGAACAACAGATTCCAGTTAACGGTCTCGGATCTTATAGTCAGCAGAGGAAATAAAAATCAGGTCTAGCAAGAAAGGTGGAGCAAAGTTACGATCAAAACGGTTGAGAATGATGAATGGCGAATTAATGTTCCCCTTAAAAGTTACCGGACTGACGATAGAATGCGAGTGTCTCAACATGTTGCGCATACCACAAAGCAATTTAACGAAAAATTGACGGGCAGAAAAAGACCTTATCAAATCTAAGTTCCTCAACCCCAAATCATTCCTGTGGAAAGACAAACCCACCACAGAGCAGCTAATGGAGATTGGCATAATCTTAAGCCACGGGAAAGTTCAAAAATGTGTGCAATGAAGTGGTGGAGTAATGAGTACCCTTCTCAGCGGAATTACACCATTGAGAGCACCGAAAAGTGATCGACCCAACAGGTGTCAGTGAGCAGAACGTTTTCCTGAAAAGCTATTCAAAAAGATATGTTATGGCATCTCAGTATATACCCCTAAGCTGGATCGTTCTACAGAGCCGAAGGGTCCAACAATTTCTTCTCCGCTCTGTTGAAGTAATGCAACTTCATAGAAATAAAAATGCCTCTAAGTTCTGACAGTCATTTAGATTTAGAAGAAAATTCACTAAGCTCGTTTGACATCAAATGATAACAATTTTAGTGTTTGTTGGATTGATTTATTTATATATAAGTTTTCCATTCCAAATTTACCCCTTTTGGGATTCCGCTCAACCTTTTGCAAAACAAATTCAACCTTTTGTAAATCAATTTTTGATTAGAAAAAGTTGAATTTGATTTGTAAAAGGGAGCTAATATTAATCTGCTTTGCTGTCAAGCAGTTTTGCGAAGAATCATTGTGATATTCATAAAAATGAAGAAGAAATTGTTTAGACTTTCATCCTAGAAAAATACCTAATTACGACTGAAAACCATTTCTCTCCTTGTGTTTTGAAAAGGAATCAATGGATATTTGAGCCAAAGCCGTCAGTCAGCCACTATAATAAATTAGAGTTCGTTCGGCTTATAGTTTCTTATTTAACGGATCACTTTGATTACCGGTAAACGATAAATAAAAATTGAATTTACCGGTAAACCAGATGTGGTGTGATCCTCCTGGTTTTGGAAATTCGCAACGCTTGATCGTTACCCGATTTCACTTTTTAAAATTTCTCGGGATTCTTGGAGTTTAGCATGCAGATGAGATGCGTGAAGTTCGAGATTTACGTGATTCGGTGTTTCGAAACAAACAACTCGAATATGTTTGGAATAGTCCTATGTAACGAAATTAATTAATCCTAAATATCAAATTATCATACATCAAATACATTGCGGTGCCACTGGCGGGCTAAGCTCAGGGTTGGGCGTAGGGTTTCCAGACATCAATTCGTAATAACTTGACCGTATGTAGGACAAGGACTAGAGACAGATAAGGGTTGCTTCTCCAGGTATTTGCAGGAGAGAAAATAAAATAATAAACCGTGTTCATTCGGAATGTATCACACCACAGCACTCAACCCCCACACAGTCTGCTGATGAGGCCCCCTTTTTATCGGCTAGTCTATCGAGTATGCCTTCCAGGTCGCGATGGAATACCGATGCCGATAAATATGGAAGGGCGCCTCCCCACCAGAGCGTAAGCCACCGTCAGGTACCATTGCCGAATTACGAACGTAGTCTTGCCGAAGATCGACATCGCCAGAGGGAAGTGGATAATGTAATAATAAATAATAATAAAATGTAATGGTATCCTCCCCTTACAAATTGTAGGGGCCTACAAATTGAAGCATTTGTCTTATTAAAATTAACCGCAAGTCCACAAGGCAATCGCACCAATCTCACGATACATCAATATCGAATTTTTTAAGAAGTATGAACTAGTAGATCCTCATTTCGGCAATGGTAAAGAGATCGACATCAATATTGGAGCAGACAATTTTTTGGAATTGCTAAATGAAGAAAAATCACCACCCCAAATCAACCATGGAAAAAGTCCTTCTGGGATGGATTGTTGTCGGCAGATCAAACGAAACGCAGCTAATTTGAACGATCCAAAAGAGAAGTTAGATCCAAAAGAGAAGTTAAATAATTAGCTAAGAAAATTCTGCGAGATTGAGGCAACCGAAGGCGAAAGTATCAAGCTATCAGAAGAGGAGAAACTATTTAAAGCCATTTCCAGAGTACCACAACAACAGATCATACTGGCTGATTTACAGTCACCTTCCATTCAAGCGTTCTCCATCAATTTTAGGGAATTCCTTCTGCACAGCAGCCAAGCGCATGCATTCTATGGAGGAAAGGTACAACAGGTAAGTCGAACATGCCGTAATGTACAAAACGTTCTTTGTCAGAATACATAATTTTAGGACACATGAAAGCTATTAATGGTACTGAGAAAAACTCCAATGGATCCTACCTGCCACATCGCAGTGTCTTTACAGATTCTGGTACTACAACAAAGCTCCGAATTGTGTTCGACGGTTCCATGAAGACTACCACGGGAACTTCGTTAAATGATAGTCTTACAGTTGAACCAACAGTCTAAACCACCCTTTAAGCCATATTATACCGCTTTAAGACATTTATGATGTTTCGACAAGTTCACCGGACAAACCATTCATCACGTATGAACTCAAAACCGTTGCTTACGGTACAGCATATGCATCTTATCTATAGCCACGCGCGCACTTAACGAGGCAGCAGTAAAATACAAAGAATCATTTCCAGAAGCAGCAAAACACATTATAAATAATTTTATGTAGACGATCTCATAACAGGAGCAGATTCATTGTGGAAACCCGTTACACTAAAGCATGACATAAACGCCATACTTGCACGATCCGGGATCCAGCTAAGGAAGTGGTCAACCAATCGAGAAAATTGCCAACCTAAAAATAGACCAATCTGCCTCTGTTAAAGTGTTAGGACTACACTGCAATCCAATGTAAGACTGCTTTCAATTTAAATTCAATTTCAAACAAAACCCTATTATGACCAAACGAGAAATATTGTCGGAATCAAGCCACTTATTCGACCCATAGGGATGGCTCGCCCCATCTGCGCATAAAAATATTATTTCAAACTTTGTGGGTAACGAACCTAAAATGAAATGGCGAATTACCCGTAGACGAACAAAATGAATGGGAAAGCTTACGCAAAAATCTACCTAAAATAGAGTTAATCGAAGTAGAAAGGTGTAGAAACAAAGGATGACACTAAATTACCTTTGCATGCGTTAAATTAATGTTGTACGCTCATATAATAAAAGCAAATGGAGGTTCGATCATCAAGTTATTGTCAGCAAAAACCAGAGTTGCGCCGGTGAAAAAAATCTCAATTCGACGATTGGAACTGTGCGGTGCACTGCTCCTCAATAGATTACTCTTAACCCATAAAGCTCCAACCCATATGCTCTAAATATCGAAATCGCTAAAAGTTACAATATTTTAGTTTATGGTGGAATGGTCTAAAATGGTTAACAAATTGTGCAACTTGGCCAAAAAATCGAGAAAGTCACCCAGATACAACCGAAAAAATGCGCAGCCATTCAATACACTCTCAGCTTTGTCATCTACACGAAATAGAGTTTGAGGCTACGTTCCACGATTCATCGAAATAAAACTAAAGCTTATTCCCACCAGCTTAATTTCACCATATTTGCACATTCAAGAATTACAAAAACTACAACTTTTCACACAAATACGATCTAAACATTTTTAACTGGAAAATAGACTGATAACAGCAAATAAAGGAATACCGGCATCAAGCAAGTTAAAACACCTCAATCCATTTCTCGACGATTCAGGCCTACTATACAACAAAACATCCAATAATGTTGTCAGCGGGAGATGAACTTACCAAACTAATCGTAACTGAGCATCACTTGCGATATCTTACCACACTACGCCAGAAATATTGGATCATGGGCTGCAAACAATAAAATAGTTAAAAAGATCGTCCATAGTTGTGTGAAGTGCGTGTGAAATATGAGGACCAAACTTGAACCAATTTGGTTTTTTGTGCTTGGAATACTGCCAACCGGTACGTGATACATACTATCTGGGCTTATTGCTCTCCCTCCTAGATGTTTACTACAGCATGAAGTTCTGCTAGAAAGACTAGGTAGCCTTAGTACCCAAGGACTTCGAGAGGGCTGTCCCACTTCCGTATATTCCTACTCCTGCCCCGTCTCCCGTTTTCATTTTACTCTTACGAGTTGCTGCGAATCGAAAGTCGCCTATAGGTCACCCAGATTTACTACAGGAAGACTAAATAATACTGGAGGGTGCCTGGTATCCAGAGTCCGCATAAAGTTGCGGTTTTATAGATTAACCTATCAGCCATTCATTCATCGGCATTTGCTGTTCCACCTTAGATTAGGGTTTTTTTCAAGGATTTCTATTTTAACGCCGTACTTTAGCCTGTGCAAATGGCCACAATATGCCAAATGGCCTTAGTTACCAGTGGTTGTCACGGGGAGGCAGCACGTACACTTGCAAATTATGAACATGTTACCCCTTACATAATTGTATCCATCACGCAGCTGCCTATTACATGACCAGAGCTTCCAAGTGATAAGCTAAAAGACGTCAAAATATCCTAACTTTCCAGATAGCAGATGGTTCATAAATTGAATCAAGATATCTCGGTTTGGTTTTACAAAAGGTCATTAACCTTTTCTATTTGGATGTTATTTATCTTGCTTTTGAAATGCTTTCTGGTGCGTTTTCCTAGGTACAAGAAACAAATACAGTCCTAACCAAAATTATTTGTATTCCTAAATTTTTGATGCAACATAACGCAATTAACTTTAAAAATTATATAAATAATAAACTTTTTGAATTCAGTAAATTCAATTACCCTGCTTTACATTTCAATCAAAAAATGGCTTTTTAATTTTACTTCTAGGAGAATTTACAGATAATTTAGTTTTTGCCAAAACCCACAAATTGGTTGTCAAAATTATTTGTGCAATATGGAAAAAATCAAAATAAAATAGTAAATCAATTAAATTTTATGTGGATTTCGATTGACCAAATTGAATTGCACTGACGCAGCTACACCAGTGCAATTTCGACCACTCCAGTTTTTTTGGTAGTTTTACCCCTCTTTTTACAAATGCACTAAACAGTACTGTCATTGTGCTGTCATTTTCGATTTGACTTGTCGTTTTAATATGGTTTGACAGATGACAGAACGCAATTTGGTGTTTATGTTCGATTGACGAAGAAATTGAGGTTACACTTTCAAAGAGGGGTAAAAAATCAATCGAAAACGACATAAGATTATTATTGAATAAATTAATAATGATATAGTAACTCATGTTTTGTATGCATATGGTCAGTTTTTGTTTATTCTCCCAAACATATCGCAAGTGGTTCAAAAATTTGTTGTTAACATCGCCTAGAATCTTATCCCACTCGGTTTTCTTGGCACTCTGTTACAAATTTTTGGTCTTGTTAGATCATGAATATCTTTCAAACTTCAGCCTACGCAAGTTTGAATCGAAACCCTGCCCTGGCCGAGACAAATAATTGTATTAAAGATTTTTGTATAATTTCACGGATTGATTCTTCTTTTGTATGGGAGCATTATCGTGTTGAAGAGCAAATTGGGGACCGACTAGTTTATCATCAACCAGGAATGTAACTTTATGATATAAAACGAAATTACGGCGATATGAAAAAATGTATTTCAAGGTGTCTAAAAGTCTTCAAATTCTTAAGCAACGCATAGTTTTTCGTTCAGGTTTATTAAGAAATTTAAAGAAAAAAAATGATAAATTAAAAGAAGCAAATAACAAATTATTGAGTGTTCTAAATACTACAAGCTTAGAAAATTGAATTACTAGGCAAGAGGTAAACTAAGACAGCAAAGAGTTTTGTAAAGCCTTAGTTTGTAAAAAACACAAATATACAGCGTGGGCTCCTCAATCAAAAGTTGATTGCACAAAAATTATATTTTAAATCTCCTGCGGTTTACAATTACCGGCATTCTCCGTTTTAATATTCCATCAAGGTAAAGTATAGTTAATTGGAAGTTAATGAAACATTTAAAGCCAGGATTTAACGAACAAATTATTTTTAATTTAAAGGAAAAAATAAAAGAATTATCGCCTCTTGAAAAGAATGTTGTGATGTTGCTTGATGAAGTAATGATACGTCAAGGCCTTGATTACGACTCGGCTGTTGATGAGGTAGATGGGTTCGAAGATTTAGGTGATAGACTGAGTAACATTTTGGCCAAAAGTTTATCAGTTTTTATGATTACAGGTCTATTCTATTTTGCTTCTACTTCTATCGTAAAGGGTTCCGATTTGGTAAATTTAATTAATAGAAATTCTCAATTCTTTTTGAAATTGGTTTTAACGTAGTGAGTATTGTCTGTGATCAGGGAGCAAATAATCGGCTTGCATTCAAAATATTACGAGTTTATAAAGCAAATCCATTTTTTATGTTAATGTTCAACACTTAATCACATCGATACGTACTAACTTAATGGACTCTGATTTTAAAACTGCTGATGGATATTTAAGTTGGAAAGTTATCACTGAATTGTATTCTCGTGACTCCTCAAATTCGACTAGGTTGTGTCCCAAATTAATACCACAACACATTTCTCCAAATAAATTTGAGAAAATGCGCGTCAGCTACACAACACAGGTTTTCAAATGGACTGTTGCCTGCGCAATACGAACTATGTTTCGGTTTAATCAATTTTCGGATAATTGTGAAAATGATGCTTTGCCAACATCTGCCTTTATTGAAAAAATGGATAAGGTTTTCGATAGTTTAAATAGCAGGCTTCTAAATTATAAAAATTAAAATAAAAGCTATTTACAGAAAAATAATTCTGTTTATACAAATTGAATCTAAATGGTTTCTTACATAGAAACGATTCAACCAGTTAAACGTAAAACGAGATATTGTTTAAAAGGATTGATCCAAACAATAAATGGAATTACGCAACTATTAAATGATTTAATGATAAGGAATCCCCAAATATTTTTTCTATTGAAAGTTAAGCTTAATCAAGATCCTATTGAAAATTTTGACAAAGAGGCTGTGTAGGTAATCGCCGAAATCCAACTTTAAAGGAATTTAATGATTTGTTAGGGCAAATTATATCTATAAAATTTTTAAAAAATTCAAGTTCTACGAATTGCGACGAGGATGCTGATGAATTACTAATAAGGGACTTCTTAATAAATTCAAGTGACTCCTCTTCTACTACGGTTGCTTTAACTACGGATACCTCAGCTGACAACTTAAGTAATATCGAAGAGAATCAATCTATTGATATTTCATCTCAACCGGAATATGAAAGTGAAATATTAAATTAAATTGAAACAAGTAACACCGAGCAGTTAAATTTTGAAGATTGCTCTGCAAGATATTACTTGGGATAATCAATTTTCAAACGACTTGCAAAACAAAATTGCGAGAGGTCTAAAGATAAATGGATCAAAAATGAAAAAGAAAATTTAATAATTAGTTCAGAATATTTCATCAGAATATTCAGGTTAAGGAATAGCGAATTTCGAATCTACTTAGCATTTTATAATCACATTTCCAACGCATATGTCAAATTTCAATAAAATCGTTTAAGAAATAGCCAAGTACTATCCTACTTTTTTTAAATTCCAGAACTTCATGGAATTTCATCTTAATCGGTTACGAAGTGGCCAAGTTCCTTTCTAATTGGCCGTATTCCAGAAATTATTTTAATTTTTTAACCAACAGCGATATAAAATTGTCTTGCTTGGCAGATAATCTGTCAAACCATAGATAACATAAATTCGAATTGTTTTCATTAAATCGGGTGAAATCGAGTTTTTATTGTAAAGAGAAATAATAATAAAAATGTACATGTATGTACTCGTATGATGTTGCTGTTTATTTAAAAACTTTATTTGGCTCCTTTTAACTTCATCAATGCTTCAATACAAACTGAAAAACAAAATACAGGTAAACCCCGTTTAACGAACCCTCGAATAACGAATCCTCGAATTGTTGAAAAATCTCGTATTACGAACTTCAAACCTCGAATATTATTATAAATAAGTACAGTTTATGTACATACATACTCGTAAATGGTAAAGTTTTAGAAACCATACAAATATTTTTTCCCTAAAAATAGCACATAAAATTATTTACCTCGCACATTTCAAACATTTTGTATTTTCGTTGTGTGCTTGCAAGCAAAATAAGACGAAATCGAGGAAAAATTATTTTTGCTAGATTACTTGTTTGAACTCGTTTGAATGAAACGAAAAATTGCAAGCAAAAAATTCAAAAAATTTGTTCGGTATGTTGCTCGAACTTTTTTGCTTGTTTCAGAGCTCTGTTGCCCAAACTCCAGAACATCATCTTATAAATATATTAGAATCCCGTTTCTGTGGAACAAAAAATCATTTTAATCCAAATGGATTAAGAAATAGCAACGTTTCATCCTAATCGGCCTAAAATCGTTTTAGAATCCCACTTCCATTGCCCTTGTTTTTTATCTCGATTTTTTAGAGTTTGCATCATTATAAAAAATTTTTAAAGTTAAAAATCAAAAACGAATATAATTTAAAGTTAAAGATACAAACTAATCCAAATACTAAACATTTATAAACATACATACCAACGTGTCCTGTATGCGTGTGCAAAACCAACAAAAATGTCTATACAAGCCCAACAGCACAAACACTTAAGATATAAAAAATTACACTATATTTGTATATATACACAATCCTAACCAATCTGTTTTTGTTGTTGTTTAAATATTACATGACAAAACCAATAATATAATCATTTTTTTGGTTTTGGCGTGTACCTACCATTTCCATTTAAAACATATTCAGTACTAATCCATTCTCATAGAAAATAAATAAAAACAAACAAATAAAATTAGTCTCTTTTGAGAGCGTAAATTTATATAAATTTTTATATAACCCCGAAACGAAATATATAACCCCATAGAAACTACACAACACGTTGTTCGCAGGTTTCCTTCAGTATATTTTGTTTTCTGTAGTACAACCTTTCATTTTTATTTTATTAAAACGTACCAATAGACACAGTCGTGTACAAAAATGTCAGCTCTAGGGCGTGTGAAAGTTAAAAAGGACTTCAAAAATTGTTTTAAAAAAACCAGCGAACAAGGTTCAGGTTCAATTAAATAAAAGGGTAACAATGAAATTCTAGCAATTTAAATTATAAAGAAGTAGTCACACTAATTGCTTTAGCAAAAGAAAACCGAAATTTTATTCATTAATTAATGTTTAATTTAATTTGATTAAGTATTTTAAATTTTATCTTAAATCTTTGTACTCTAAGTATAAATTTATTATTTATTCAGCTGTATTTAATTAATTTTAGCTTTAATTCTAAGAGTACAATTATTTTTTATTCTACACTTTTATTTTTAAAATTTTTTATCTAACAAGGTATAACAAGGTGAGGGAATCGTTATTTTATTATTAGCATTTATCGGCGCTGCGGATAATCGTCCAAAACCAAATCGCCCAAAATAATAAAAGTGAAGAGAAGCCCACATACATTTTTGGGCGATTATTCATTATGCATATCCACCCCAAAAATTAATGAATAATAATTATACAAATAAATAAAGAATTCAAAATCGACCAAAGTCAAATCACTCATAAACCGAAAATGAATAATTTTTGTTAATCTTCGATCTTAGACACAAGGTTTTCCTTTTCCAGATTTTTCACGACCAAACTGAAAATTTAGGAGAGAAGCCGCCAAAAGGTTTTTTTATTTTATTTTCAGGAAATAAGGCCTACGGACTTTATTACTTAAATTATTGAAAAGGGAACATTTTAAAACCTAAAACCGACGAGCTTGTATCTGAGACACGACCTATTAACGTAGGACTACGAACAATTGTGAACATTTTATTTGTACAGTTTAAGAGGAACCAAAATTTAGAAATTACAAATTAAAAAAACCGTTAATTGTGTAATGCTGCCATCTTTATGCATTAGGCTGCCTCAGTCTATATGTTGATTATTCAATACTAAATTTTTTCTCAATTCGTTATGCGACAATGAAATGCCGTCCTTCCCCAATATCACAATTAGTGACGACAATATAAATCTTCCACTCTCGTGCCGCCAAATCACAGACTCAGAAATAATCCTACAAGGGAACCTTTTGTATTGTCAAATTAAAAAAATTATAAAAACTATTCTAAGTTTTAATACTCTGTGAGACATTAACGAAACCTTTTTTAATCGGCAACCAAGCCCTTTTAGAGATTAAAACCACCACATAATTTGCGAAAACATGTAATTTCATCCCCTAACAAAATAGAGATGCAACCCTTATAATCTAATTTACTATCGGTTACTTGTACTTTTATGAGCAATAATTACTAATTTGTTTTATCAAAAAAAGTGGAGTAGAAGTCGAAATATATCGAATAAAAAAAATTGTTTTGAGGTTAAATTAAGGGGTGGTTTTAACCCCAAAAAGGGCTTGGTTACCGATAAAAAAAGGCTTCGGTAATGTCTCACAGAGTACTACAACTTAGAATAGTTTTTATACCTTTTTGAGCTTGACAGTTGAAAAGGTTCCCTTGTTAGATTATTTAGAACTGGCACGTGTTTTCATCTTCGACCTTTAACAATTATATCAAGTTATACATCTCTAGTATACTGTTAAAGAGCCTTAAAAATTTAATTTACTTCGTTGTTTTAATTTATTTTTCATCCACAAATTTTTATTTAACTTGGTTTAATTTTTACAGATTTTAAAACATTACATTTATATTTAACAAGAGACATTGCTTTAATCAAATAAATTTCGTAAATACGTCATTTCCGTGACGTGCGTCATCACATTGAAATTTTGATTTACCCCCATATATAATGAAAATAAAGACATAGTCCTACGTCAAAAAAAGAAATGCAGTAAAATATTCAAAAACATGTGTTTTAACTAAAGGCATACATGGCAGCATGGAAACCGGTACGAATATTTTGTTAAAACATTTTTTGATTCAATTATTAAATATGTATGATAGAAATTACCGAATAATTGTAGTTTGGCTTAAGAGCCACATAATTTACAATTTGAGCGATTTAATTTAAAAATACCGATTTTTAGTTTTTCGTCACCGATGGGACAACAAAATCGCAAATCTTACATTGAAACATGCTGCAATTATGTGTTTTTGAGTGAAAAATATATATTTATTATTAAAAATTTTTTTTAAAAAAAAAAAGTTTTGAAGCGGAGTGACGTAAGTGATCTTTTCATAATTTGTAATTGTAAAGTTTTTTTGTAATTGTAAAGATCATCTACAGGTAATTTTTGCAATTAAAAAACTAAAGTAAAACAACTCTTATATAAACAAAAATATTGTTTAACAGGTCAAAAAAAAGAAGAAGGAGGCGGACAACCCACAAATTTAATTAAAAATAAGGGGTGTTGCGCTTGGTATGGTTATTTTTAAAGGTTATTTTAAATAAGGGGGAATTAATTTTTGCATCATCTGTGTTCATGAGATTTGTGGTGTTGGCGATGTGGTATGACTCGTACGCATCTAGTTTCCATTCTTGATGTACTGTTTTTATTATTTTTGAAATAGTGGTATCTATTTTGTGGTTATTGTGGATTATATGATATGCAACACTAGATTTATTACAGTTGGCTTTTTCATGTTCTTTAAGCCTGGTTCTGAAATCTCTCGATGCCTGGCCGATGTAGGTGCCCTGGCAATTAGATTATTGCATGATTGATGATTATTTTTTTGTATCAAACATCTCGACACCTACAGAAAACATGGCTAAATGGTTGTTGAAAGAGCTGGAAATGATTCCACCATCAGAAGGATGCAGTATAATAAATTCAAAGGAGTTAGTGGAAAAACTAACAGATATAACATTAACTCCTGATAAAATATTAGTATCATTTGATATGACGGCATTGTTCACGAGTATCCCAATAAAAACGGCAATAAACAATTTGGAGGATCATCAATAAAAAATCAAGTACCAGCAAATCAAATACAAGCTTACATCAAAATTGTCGATACATGCATGGAGCAGAATTTTGTTCAATTTCGTGATAAATTTTACCAGCAAACATCCGGAACATCCACGGGAAGCAAATTGGCGCCATGCCAAAGCAACGTATTCATGAGCAACATGGAGAAAAATCTAAAACAAAATTCAACCTGTTCCCGAGGATTTGGCTTAGATATGTAGATGACATTTTTGTAATAGTGAAACAACCCCATTTGTCAGCTATTTTCAACCATATTAATACAGTAGATCCAGCAATTAAGTTTACAATGGAATCCGAGGAAAATAGCATTTTGAACTTCCTGGATATAAATATCATCCGAAATAATAACAATAAACTAAAATTTGGAATTTTTAGAAAGTCTACAAATACAAATAGATTCATAACAGTAGATTCATTTCACCATGTGACGCACAAGCAAGCAGCGTTTCATTCTATGGCGCATAGATTATTTAATATAACTATGGAGCAGTCGGAATTTTATAAGGAGATTAAATTTATTCAGAACGCGGCCGTAACCAATGGGTATTCTACTCAATTTGCTGATAACATTATCAACAAGCATAAAGCCAAGCACATCAAATCATCACTCACCACATTACGACCAGCCATGGAAACGGTGAATACTACTAGAGTCAGCGTTCCATACTTTCCGGATATGACCAATAAACTGCAGCGCGTCTTCCTTAAACACTTGTCACCCGTCCATCAACAACCATCAAAAAGGATTTAAACAACTTTAAAGATAAGGTAACACAAGATTTACGGTCTGGAATTTATCAAATTAAATGTTCTAATTGCCAGGACACCTACATCGGCCAGACATCGAGAGATTTCATCACGAGGCTTTAAGAACATGAAAAAGCCAACTGTTATAAATCTAGTGTTGCATATCATATGTTCCACCATAACCACAAAATAGATACCACTAGATGCTTACGAGTCATACCACATCGCCAACACCACAAATCTCATGAGCACAGATGGTGCAAAAATTAATTCCCCCTTATTTAAAATAACCTTTAAAAATAAACATAACACGCGCAACACCCCTTATTTTTAATTACATTTGTGGGTTTGTCCGGCCCCTTTTTCTTTTTTTTTTTTTATATATATATAAGTCCTTTTTTTTACCTATTAAACAAAATGTTTGTATATATAAGAGTTGTTTTTACTTTAGTTTTATAATTGCAAAAATTACCTGTAGATGATCTTTACAAGATCGAAACTAGTTGTAATTTTAAATAAATTCAAAAATAAAAATTTTATTTTTTTTTATTTTTAATTAAGTGAAAACTGTTGGTGTTTTGTAATTGTACAAAATATATTAATTATAAATATATATTTATTGGAGAATTTTAGTACTAAACGTTTGATGTAAGGGGTCCACCGCAATTATTCGGTAATTTTTATTAAAAATATTTAATAATTGAATCACAAAAAATCAAAAAATGTTTAACGAAATTTTCATGTCGCTTGCAATATAGCCTTGCCTTTAGCCATTAAAATGAATAATCGCCCAAATATTTATTTGGGCGATTATATTCATTTTCAATATTTTGGGCGATTCGTCATAATACATAATCACCCAAATTTTTGGGCAATTATTCAGTTTGGCCGATTATTCGTTTTTGGGCAATTCAGGAAGGTGCATGCGATTCGATATAATGCATTTTTCATTTTTGTTTGATATTGATCGATTTTATTTTTAAATGCTGGATTTGATTTAAGTTTAGATCCACAATTTTCTAAATCCTACACTAAGCCGATCGGTAATTCTATATCCTTCGGTTTTTCATGTGAAATTTCTTTTGATTGGACAGTAGCAATTTTTACGGCAATCAAGCCAATTGAAGCTTTCAATTCAGGTTAGCTTTTAATAATTTTATCAGTTTGCTCCGTAAACATTTTAATAAAATTATCTAATTTATTGTTTAAATTTAAATAGTTATCATCTATAAATAAAAAAAATTATTTATTATTATTTTTTAAATTATATTATAAAGGGTTTCCACTCAAATATATTAAAATAAATAGATGCTATATAAATTTGATTAAAAACATGAATCATCACATACATATGCCAAATTTTTTTAGTACTTCAGTTTTTTTTTTTTTGTTTCACCGCGAAGTTTTAAAAAAGTTAATATTGTGTTATTAATTAAAATTGACATTTATACTGAAACTATTTGTGTTAAATCGTGAAGCAATTAACAACAATGAAATGTATCGTGGAACGGTGTAAAAACCAATACAGTGAGTGCAAAAAAAATAAGAAAAATATTTCATTTTTCAGGTTAGTACACGATAATTTATTAGTAAAATACAATTTAAAAAAAAACTATCTGTATTTCAGTATATTTTATTTTAAAATCAGAAAGTAGTTATTATCATCTAATAATTAAATACGTTTTAATATTACCTGAAATATCGAAGACGCTATTCCTTTTATAAATATGAAAGAGGTAATAATTAACTTATGAATTTGGTTTTTGAGGTTTGTGTCGTGTTTATTTTTGTCATCTTCAGGGCGATTAGATTTATTTTAATATATTTGTTTTAGGAACAACAAGTGTCACTATCCCACGTAAGTAACGAATCAAAAATATTATCAGAAGGGGGAAAAGAATGGACTTAATACCTGAAACTGAAGCCATAGAAACTTGTAGAAAGGTAATAACAAATAATGAGTTTATAGCTCTCACATACTAATATTTAATTCTATTAATAATTAAGGAACAATTAATATCGTCGCAAAGCAGTGTTACATCGGAAGGATGGGAAGTAGAAGTAAGTGCAGAGAACGATGAAGAAAGTTCTTTGTAGATTGCACTCAGATTATTATAATTAATTTATTTTAGATTCCATCAGAAGCATCATCTCAAAATAGTATAACATCACGTATACGAACCAAATTTGATACCATTAATGAGAATATAGAATCCATTTCTCCCGAACAAACTCAATCAAGAGGACGAAAACGATATTATCCTAAAATAACATAAAAAAGAGCTTTGAAAACATCAAGTGAAGAACATTCATCACCTGTTAAAAAATATCGAGGTCACATTAAACTTAATATAGTCCGTACAGCTTTTAAGAAGTCCAGAGCGCGGAATATTGGACTAAATCACTCGGTTAAACGACAAAAAAATAAAGCGAAGTCTCTGCAATCAACCTTAAAACAATTAGCTACGAAAAATTTATTACAAGATGAGGAACTTGTGAAGTTAATGGGGTTGTCAGCTCCAATTAGTTCGATCGTAAAAAAGGCAAATTAAAAAAACTAAAGGTAAACAATTAACTCGGAAATATGATGATGATATACGTGTATTTGCACTTAATTTAAATTTCTATTCTCCCAAGGCTTACGAATTTGTTAGACGTACTTTTAATAATGTTTTGAGACATTCTAAAACCATAAGTAAGTGGTATAAAAGCGTAGACGCTAATCCAGGGTTTACAAAAAAATCTTTTGATAGATTAAAACACTTAATTAAAAATTCCGATAAAAAACTTTATTGCAATTTAGTTTTTGATGAAATCCATATCAGATCGCAAATTGAATTAGTTGGGAATACAACATTTGGTTGTGTCGATTTTGGAGACGGTAGGGAAAATGACGAAATGGCTACCCAAGTTCTTGTATTCATGATTGTATGTGTTAATAAAAAATGGAAAATGCCTTTAGCTTATTTTCCCATAGCGTCCCTTAATAGTAAGCAAAAAAAAAATTTGGTTGATATTTGCCTTCAAAATTTATTCGAGACAGGTGTTAGTTTAATTGGTGTAACTTTCGATGGTTGCGCAACTAACTTCTAAACAGCAAATCTTCTTGGATGTAACACAAACCTACCTGATTTAAATCTCTGCTTTGAATATAATTATAATGGTGAAGCCATTAATTTGCTTATTTTTCCAGATCCTTGTCACATGTATAGCAGAAAAAAGGCCAGTTATAGATGGGGATGGCGGTATCATTGATTGGTCCTGTTTGGAAAATCTTTTAAAGCTACAAGAAGGAGAAGGAAGGAGGGATTGTCATTTTTGGAGGTTCACGTTCCTCTGATAGGGTTAATCAATTATATGCTGGGAAGCAGGATTGTTAGCTCGAAGTTGGGGGACTCCACCTTCAAGAGGCGAGTAACTAGGGGAACTCCGCAGGGGGGGGGGTTCTGTCCCCTCTTCTCTGGAACATAGTGGTAAACGGGTTACTACTTGAATTGGAGAGAGAGGGTATTGAAGTTATCGCGTACGCAGATGACGTAGCTTTAGCTGTTACCGGGAAATTCCTGGGCACGATTGTAGACGTAATGCAGAATGCGCTTACCATCGTTACGAAATGGGCTGGCAAATGTGGACTTGGTATTAACCCGTCCAAGACAGAGCTGGTACTCTTTACTAAGAAATACAAAATCCCGGTAGTTGTCCCTCCTACCTTAAATGGCACGAGACTTGCTTTTACTGATAGAGCTAGATATCTGGGCATTATCTTGGACAGTAAGCTTAGTTGGAAGCCCAACATGTTGGAGAGAATAAACAAAGCTACTATTGCTTTGTACTCCTGTAGGAACGCCATTGGTCATAGATGGGGTCTGAAGCCGGAGCTGGTACACTGGCTCTACACCGCCGTAGTGAGACCTGTACTCATGTACGAGGTGGGTGTTTGGTGGCCAGCTCTGGACAAGGTAACTTACAAAAGTAAGATTGAGAGAGTGCAAAGAACGGCCTGCATGCTTGTTAGCGGGGCATTGAGGTCGACACCGACAAGTGCCTTAGAGGTTATGTTGCACCTTCTTCCGGTTGGCATTTTTGGCAAACAGATGGCGGCAAATACGGCTGTACAACTTGCAGCCGTCTCTCAGTGGAGGTGTCTTAGTATAGGACACTCTACTATTGTCAGATCGTTGAAGGATGAGCTGGCGAATCTTGACTACATTAAACCTACTCTACGCTTCGAGAAGCGATTTCGGACCTCCTTCCCTTCAAGGGAATCCTGGAGGAATAGACCGTTATCGGAAACCGAAGCGTTGCAATTCTTCAAAGATGGCTCCAAGCTAGACGGCAAAATAGGAGCTGGAGTATTCTGTGACACATTAAATGTAAATATTTCTATTCGTCTCACTGATTACTGCAGCGTGTACCAAGCTGAAGTCGTAGCGATTGAGGAGGTCATGACGTGGTTGAAGCATAATGTGTTATCCTCAGACGATATCACAATCTATGTGGACAGTCAAGCGGCGATCCGGTCGTTAGAATCGGTGTCTTTGGCGTCACGGGTGGCGTTGAGTTGTCACTCATCTCTAAATGAGATGGGTGAGCATTTCAACATCCAGGTAGTCTGGGTCCCAGGTCACTCGGGCGTCATGGGGAACTGCAGGGCAGATGAACTTGCTAGGCATGGTACGACTCTCCAGCTGCAACCGGAAAGAGCAAGTCTGGGGAGGCCTATCACAGCGTTGAGACAAGCACTTGGGAAGCAGGCGCTATCCTCAGCGGGGAAAGGTGGTCTAACACTCTCACCTGTAGAGTTGCAAGACAAGTTTGGCCAAAGCTGGACTTGGAACGCACTAGGACATTAATACCCTTACGCAGACGTGAATTAAGAACGGTCGTAGGAATTCTCACGGGACACTGCCTTTTTGGAGAACATGCAAGAAGGCTGGGTCTGGAGGCTAATGACTTCTGCAGAAGCTGCTTGGACGAAGAGGAGGAAGAGACGTTGGTCCACTTCCTTTGCTCGTGTCCAGCATTGGCTCTCAGAAGGCACAAACACTTAGGTAAGTTCAGGATGGACTGCCTCTCGGATCTCGAAAACATTAAAGTGCGGGACGTCTTACGCTACATAAGTAGCTCGAAATGGTTCCAATAGGGGTAAAGGGGATACATCCTGTGGTATCACAATGGACCGTCACCGGTCTAAGTGTGCGTAAGCAGCCACTCCAACCTAACCTAACCCTAACCTACAAGAAGGAGAAAAGCTACATCTAGGAAATAAACTTAGAGCAGCCCATGTTTATTTTGCCCAAAGCAAAATGAACGTGAGATTGGCTACGCAAGCTCTAAATGACTCTGTCGCAGATGCTTTAGAGTTTTGCAGAAGTTCACTCAAGCTTCTTGACTTTCAAGGTTGTGAACCCACTGTAAAGTTCATCAACCATTTTAATGAAATATTTGATATTTTAAACTCAAATAATTTCTATCGCAATTGTTTTAAACAAACGATTGGTGAAGCAAACTATAAAAAAATTGAAGCGTATATTCCTATTGCAGTTGAATATATTCGCAATTTAAAATTTAAAGGGACACAATCGACCCAACGGACCGAACTTTCTGTCTTAAGCTCTAATAGAAAAACAGGATTCATTGGAATTTGCTTTGCCTAAATACGATTAAAATTGTATATGTAAAATATATAAGGAACAACGAACTTTTGTTTTTGCCATTCTACAAACTTAATTAAGATAGATCATATAGAATTGTTTTTTTTGTAGTATTCGATCTAGATTAGGTTATAATAATAATCCAACAGTAAAGTAATTTTCAGCTGCCTACAAACGGTTGTTAGTACACACACAAATTAGAGATTCTGGTGCTGGAAATTGTATACCACTGGAAAATATTTCCATTTTAAGTTTGAACCAAAATCCTGTGGCCATCATAAACTAATCCACACCACGATCAATAATGCATGAAAATCCAAGCCAACATAATGAAATAGAATCTCAATACATACTTGAATCCGAGTTATCAGATTTCGATTTTGCACTAGACTTCCAACCCTTCCAACTTACTGAATTCACTCAACATGTTGTTGAATATATGAAGAAACTTGTAAAATCTATTTTATGTCAGACATGTTTAATGCACCTAGAAAAAAAAACGTTCCAATCGAAATTCTCTTATAACTTTCAAAAATCGTGGAGGCTTAAAAATTCCTAATGACGATATAGTAAAAATTTGTAAACTGGTTGAAACAGAAATAAGAATTATGAGCAATTTTTCCGAAATATCAGTCCTGAAAACTAGTATTTTAAATAAAATCATTATTAACCCTTTCGCTACTGGTGTACATTATAATGTACATCATTTTTAAACCTTTATATATTTAAACGCCTAAAGGTTATGCTATTAAAATGAGCAATTTAGTGTTGTCTCATGTGTTTGTTTTCGTCTAAACTTAAAAAAAGTGCTAATTTTTAAAAAAAATACGGTAAATGTTTTACATTTTGTGTTAGTTGCTAGTGGTTTTTTATCTGTGACAGAAGAGAGCTGAACGAAAACGAAAAAACTAACGGTAAGTACTTATTAAATAATTAAAAATCTTTATGTAATCAGTTAAAGAGTGGATATTCTTTGTATATATGTACATTTATTAACAAAATTTAAATTTTCGTTCCGCAAAAATGCGAAATAAATCCTAGTACATTTAAATGTACAAATTCGATTCAGGCATTTGTACATTAGAATGTACATAATGGTTTTTGTCCATTGTAATGTACAAATCAAAAGGAAGTCAAACCAATAAAAAATTATTTTATAACAAATTTTTGTTAAATCATACTTTCGATAACGGGTTTCCTTTGAAAGTTGTTCTGTTTCGGATAATTTACCGTCTAGCTTAGAACAAGAAATTATCCAAATATTTATACAATATATCAATTCTACCTATCCTTTTATCAACAGTTTCACATAATGTCGCGAAAATTAACAGAACGAGAGGTACTCGCTATTCTCATGGAAAGTGACGAAGATTCAGAATCGAATGACGACGAGTTTCAGCCGAGCAACACTAATTTTTTTAATTTCGATGTTCAAGAGGATCGCGATAGCGTACCCATCCCAAAATCAGCTTCAAGAAAAAGTCGGATAGAAAAGGAGCAGGAAGAAAATGAAATTACTAAAGACGACGAGAATCTGGAGGTAGTAAACGAAATTAATTTGGAGAATGCATGTTTTATATCAGACAGCAATACAGATTATGTTCTAGAAGAGAATATTGAAATACACATTTTTGATGAAACTCGGGGTAATTTCAATATGAAATTAACTGACAAAAAACAAATACAATGGAGACGGCGACCGGAATACGTTAGATCGGAAATCCTGTATGACGAAGTTGCGATACACCCAAATGAAACCGATGAAATTATATCACCGATGTTTTTTTTTTTAAATATTTTAATGATGAATTATTCGAGTTGATGGCTGAAAATACGAATATTTACGCTTTACAACAGGGAATCTCATTTTCACCAACCAACATCAACGAAATTAAAAAACTTTTTGGCGTACATTTGTTCTTAGGAAGCACCAGATTCCCACGAACAAATATGTATTGGAGTAAGCTTCTTGGTATCAGCCATGTAATGAACGCAATGTCGAGAGACCGATTCTATCAATTACGGTCAAACTTACATTGCATTAATAATTTGGAAATTCCACAAAACAACACAGATGTATTTGTAAAAGTAATTATATTAAATAATATATTTTATTGGGAATAACTTTATGTTTTATTAAAATTTTAGGTAAGACCAGTTATAAATGCGGTTCGACAGCGGTGTTTGCAACTAAAACTCGAGAAAAAGTTGTGCATTGACGAGCAAATCATACCTTTTAAAGGACGGCTAAGTGCCAAACAATATATTAAGAACAAACCGAACAAATGGGGCATTAAATTATTTGCTTTGTGTGGGAGCAGTGGCCAACCATATGACTTTTTTTTATATCAAGGGTCATACTCCGAGTTGTCAGAATACAACAAAAAATCATTTGGATTTGGAGCAGCTGTAGTCCTTCATTTAGTACAAAGGATCGATAAACCAGGCCATACGCTTTTCTTCGACAATTATTTTACTTCCTTCACGCTTCTTGAGATTTTAAAAAATTAAAAAATTAATGCTGCGGGAACAGCAAGAATTAATCGATTCTGCAAACCACCTTTCCAAGAAGACAAGGAATTTAAAAAACTTCCGCGCGGTTCATTTGAAGAGCTGAGTGATCGCGACCAAAATGTTGTGGTTTTGAAATGGTTAGACAACAAACCGATCCACATTGCTTCAAATTTTGTTGGGAAAGGAGATATATGTTCGGCTACGAGATGGAACAACACCGCCAAGCGTCATATAGAAATTCCGCAACCCGAAGTCGTTAGCTTATACAACAACGGCATGGGCGGAGTTGATATACTGGATCAAACATTATCGTACTATCGCACATTCATAAAATCTAGAAAATGGAACTTACGTATTGTAACACATTTTCTAGATTTCGCAGTTTCTTCAAGTTGGATGGAGTATAGAAAAGAAATGCTGCTACAAGGTCAACCACAAAATAAAATAAAAGACCTCTTAGAATTTCAAATGGAAATTTCTTACTATTTATTAAGTGTTGCGGAAAACACCAGAAAACGTGGACGTCCTTCAATCATTGTACCATATACTGAACCCAGTAACAGACATCGATCTGAAGTTCGTCCAATCCAGGATATTCAGTATGATAATATTGGCCACTTGCCAGAAGCGGATAAAAATAAGGAAGCTACGAGATGCAAACTTCTTGGGTGCAGAGGACGAACACATATTTTTTGTAAAAAATGTAACGTTCATTTATGTTTGGTTAATAGTCGCAATTGCTACGTGAAATTTCATACCAATCCGCGTGCATTAAGAACCTGAGTTAATGAAAACCTGCAACATACGTACCTGTTCATTTAAGAATTTATTTTATTATTTTATTATTTATGTATTGAATTTTATGATAATTTTATGTTCCTTTTTATCTAGATAGATATATTTTTGAAATAAAAACAAAAATGCGATTTATTCTTTTACAAAAACCATAATTTAAAAGATTTTCTATTATATGTATTGTAATATGCTACGAACATCAATAGTAATACTTTAGTATCGTTCACCAAAAATGTACATTTTAATGTACATCCTAGATTCCAGGACCTATGGGATGAGGTGGGCCTATTTGTCATAAAATGGCATAATTGAGGTCCAAATAACCCAAAATCACCACAAAATATTTTTTTTTTGGAGGATTTATAAATCAGGAGTGAAAGGGTTAATGTTCGAAATCGGGTTTATAATATGCCTATTTTTTTCGAATTAAAGCAGCATCAACATTACCCATTAATTCTTAATGCTATTATCGAAAAATATACTAGAATAAGATTTTTTTATATTGCACAAAAATCTAAAAAAAAGTATTTCAGTAAGAAGTAAATTAAATAAACTTACTATATTAAAAGGAATGTAGCTATTTTAATAAAAATAAATATGTTTTATTGATAACTTAATTAAATAAATTTGTTTGGTATAAATACCTAAATTCTGTATATGCAATTATAAATGTAATACATACATACTCGTAAGTACAGTTAATCATAAATGGAATAACTACTATAAAGTCTAAAATACTTGTTTTTTATTTCCCAAATGTTTTATAGCTCCTACGCCTATGTGTTCTAACAGTTAAACAAAATTTTGTTGTATTGTTTTTGATATAATTTTGACAGAATATATAATTCATTATTTTTTATTTTAGTATCCCCATTGTTTCCACTAGTCTACCTTTATGTAGTTCTGAGCCAAGGTAACTTGAATTATTTCCTTGTGTATTTGCATTGCCAAGATTATTTATGTAAGTGATCTCTAGTTTCGACAGTGAACTCGTAAGATGATAATGCTCACGCTGATGAACAATTATTGATTGGTTGATTAATTATTTCCATACTCCTTTGACTCAATTCGGCATAAGTGTCACCATTTAGAATATTTTCTGTTTCAACAAAAAAATATCTGTTTCTTGATTAATATGTCCACTCGCATTATCTTTTTTTACCTCATTTAAGAATAATGAATTGAAATTAAGTGCTTGGTTACCAGTGGTAATCCGCTCAAACTAATTATTTTCATTTTCGCTTCTAGACACCAAAGTAGTATCCAGCTCTTGCTCTAAAGCCGTTTTCAGTGAATCTGCAAAAATATAAAAAATATCAATAATTTTCATTTAAATGAAAAAGTGTATTTTCGTTTGTGTATATATGAGTGAAATTTATTAAACCTACCAATATTTTCGCGAAGAATTCTACAAGACATAACTAGCCAATCTTGCTGTGGTGAAGCAGACTTCTTTCGGACGCTTGAAGCTTCCCGAATTTTGGAAGGGTAATAAAGTTGTTCATTTATTATCCAATATCTTTTAACAGCCATACAATTTCTTTCTTCGTCTTGAGTTTCTACCACATAACACATGATGTTAACTATTTAATCCGGATTTAAAACCACTTAGCCAAACAAACAGGAAAAAATATTTTGGAAATTTTCATTTAAATTTTAAAAAAAAAAATTTTTAAGAAATGACTTTTATTCTAAGTTCTTTAATTTATATTTAAGTTATTCTTTAATGTTTCGATTTAAATTCTTATGAAATATAGGAAATAACCTATTTTAATTATAAGAGTGAATAAGAGGACAAAAGGTATAAGTATTATTGTGAATTTACAAAGAAAACATTTTACAAAATTCCGGAGGCAAAATTCCGAAGAATTAAATATCAAATCAGCTTTGTATACTATATATATATATATCGAGTAAAGATAATTTCAAAGGTTTGTCATAAAAGTCAGTTTTGTCAGTAATTTTTTCCCATATATTTGAGAATATGCTTCTCAATGGATAGAAACAATTTTTTGGGACATGTGTCGTTTAATATTAAATTCTCAAAATTCATTTCCTTAAAATTATTGGTATCTGGAACTGGTTTTTTAAGTGATACATACCTTTTAGTTTGATTTACAATATAATTTTACAATTGAACTTATTCAGAAATACATATATACGTTTGGTCAACTGTCCTACAGGTTTGCAACCTGATCTTAATAGCCTTACCAGGTTTATTCTCAAAACTAAAAGCACTAAAATTGTTAAGTAGTCCAAATTGAATTTATTACTTTATTTATTTATTTAAAAGAAAAATTTATTCGGAACCATAAGCTCCAGTACAATTTTGACTAATAATAACCAAAAATACAATTTTCTCAAAAAATTAAATTATTAAAAGCACAAATAAATTATTCAACGGAAAATTTTTTTTTTCAATGATTGTCTGATTCGCATTTTCGTCATATTAAAGTCGCAAAATATGCAAAGTCCGTTACAAAGTTTCGACATAGAATTCAAAGGCTCGTCGCTTCCATAATTCGTTCGGTAAAAATCAATTTTCAAGAGTGTGCGAGTACGTATGTTTTTAATAGGAGCATACAATTTTAGGTTCATTAACGAATTAACGCACTCAAAATATTACCGTTAAGTAAATCGGAAATAAAAATAGCTCCAGCATGCTGACGACGAATTTCAAGTGGCTCAATTTTCAAAGATTTACATCTATCTACATATGAAGGTAGATTCCTAACATTTTCCCACCAAGGTAATCGACGGTCAAACTCCCCAGTTTTATATGCATAAAAAATGAGAAAAGATTTTTGTATTGATTCAATTCTGCTTATATGTGATCATTATAACGTGGAGACCATACGCATGATGCATATTCGAGCTGTGAGCGTACAAGAGATTGATACATGCAAACAAAAACTCTAGTATTATTAAACTCTTTCATACTACGTTTTAAAAATCCCAATATAGAATTGGCTTTGGCACAAATCATGTCAAACTGACGATTAAATGATAATGTACTATGTAGAAGTGAATATAATTTCAAGATCCCTTATTTCGTTAACACGATTCAAAGTGTTATTTGCAATGTTGTAATTATAAATAAGATGCGAAGATAAACGTGTAAACGTCACCATTTTGCACTTAGCTACATTCAAATGTAATAAATTATTATTACACCAAGAGCTTACCCCGTCTATATCCATTTGTAATTAAACTGCATCAGATAGACTACGAATAGGAGAAAATATTTTTAGGTCGTCAAAATATATTAGACATCGGGAAAATTGTATGCATTTTGTGATATCATTTACAAATAATATGAAAATAAGTGGACCAAGATGTGAGCCCTGAGGTACCCCAGAATAAATATAAATTGGTTTAGAAAAACTGTTGTTAATTGCCACAGATTTATCCCGCCCAGTGAGGTACGGCTCAAGCCATTTGATTAAATTATCATTAATTCCGAAGGATTTTAATTTTTGCAAAACAACAAAGTGATTGATTGAGTCAAACGCTGTAATCAATGGCCTTACATCTGTCCAACATCATATGGCACACTTCTTGTTGCGGGTAGCAATCAGTGGCTAGGGAGGTTCTAAAAAAACACATGATGATGAACGCCATCTTTTACATTAATACAGTTAAGTGTGCAAATATATCTGCTTGCCATAGTACAGCCATCCCACCATATTTTATTTCCTTTAAATCATCATAGCTTTACCTGCATTAAACGCTACTCATGATTAGGTATGTCGCTTCGAAAACATGTGCACGCAGAAGAACGCAAGAAAACATGAACTAAATATCGATCTAACACCTCGAACTCACGTAACAAAATAAAATAGTAAGAGAAAAAAAAAATGAAATCGAATCCATTCACAAATACTATGTAAAAATGCTAGGCTAAAACGCTCTTAATATTTACTCTAAAGAATTTATGTACTTAATAAAAATAATATATATATATATAATTTGCATAAGTAATACGTCACCAAAAATTGTTTTTGTTGATGATGGTGTCCTTCATTGCTGGATTTCCTCGACCTCGACAGTTACATGTATGACTGGATTTCCTGATTAAATGTTATTTTTTTGCTCGAACAAGTTGTTTTAATTTTTATTTTATGGTATGTGATGTTAGCCCATAAAAAAAAATATTTAACCATGGGAATTACTCTTGATGGCGCTTATTTTTTGATCTTCTTCCTTTTATTTTTTTTAATTATATGGGAATATTATATTAAACTTTGAGACCACTTCGTATTTAATTCACTTTATAACAGTTCCACAAATAGTTCTTGGTTTTTTTTTTCTGCGGCTCACTTTAATTGCACCGTGATTGGAATAGAGAATTTAATAAAACAATTTTACTTTTATTTTTAAAATTTTCACAATAATTATTATAGAATCATAAAATCATTTACAATTTCAGTTACAATTGTATAGAGCCAAAATTTCATTATTCAAAAAAAAAAAAATGTATTTCCTCTTATCATTTTATTTTATTTTATGTTTTATAATCTACAGATATGCAACAATTGTAATCATAATTCAGTTTTTTTATCAATATTTTTTTTTATTTATTGTTTATTTTTTTTTACATATGATCTAATAATCATTTAACTTAACTTTATTTTGTACATAATCAATCACTAATCACGTTTATTACTATGGATTGTTCCATTTTTTTTTCTACTCAGACATACTATTTTCTTTATTTATTTGATTATTTCAACTATTGTTTTTAATAATCGTCTCAAACTATAGGATTTTGTGGCGATATCCACATTTGTTTTTTTCACTCACGATTTATTTTTATTTAATTTATATTTTTTTTTTTCTTGATCTTGTTCACGTTTGATCTCGAAACATTCTCTCCCGTGCACATCTTTTCCGTGCCTTTTTATTATCTTCTTTTTCCCGGTTTTGCCCGTTGTTTTAATTCCCCTTCCCAATTTCAACAATATATGTATATATATTTTTTTGTACAACCTGTTCGCCTACTTTTAGCGCGCGAAATTAGTTGTAATAATCATAAAGAAACAGACTATACTGCACAGAGCAGTACAACCTTTTTTTTCCGGTAATTTTTTTTTTTTTAATGTTTTTAACAACGTTACAGGGCAGGTTCAAAATTGATGCTTTTAAATAATGCCAATTTTGAAGCTGAATAAGAAGAAATAACATGTCCATGAAGTCCACCCAGATTCACACATTTATATCCATTAGATGGTATGTACCCAGAATTTTATTCTTTTCATCAGCCAAAACATATAATGAATTTCCACGTTTTTCTTTTACGACTGCTTTTAAGAATGGAAAAGCAAACTTGCTGACAAACTTTTTATTTGCATCACTGATGGGATGCTGCCTTACGTAAACTATTTGCCCAATGGTAAGGGATCTTTCTCGAGTTCTGAGGTTGTATCGTTCTGAATATTTTTTATAAGCTGAGGCGAGATTTTTCTTGACCTCAGCGTGTACTATTTGGAGCCTATCACTACTGTGCATCAAATCTAATCCACCTTCGTCAACCATACTCAAGTCCTGTAAGAGTTTATATAATCGTCTGCATGTTCTAGTTTATGGTATCCATATAAAAGAAAATGAGGAGAGTAACCAGTAGATTCATGTATCGAATTTCGTGGGGCGCTAGATATTTGAGGTAAGAATTTGTCCCATGCCGTATGTTTTCCAGTCAAATAAGCTCTGATTGCTGCAATAATTGACCTATTGACTCGTTCGGATGCATTACTTTGGGGCGAGTAGTATGCCGTTTTTATGTGTGTTATGTCGTATTCCTTAACCATGCTTTGGATCACTTTTCCTACAAATTGTACTCCGTTGTCCGAATGAACCATTTGGGGAACGTTAAACAACGAGAATACTTCATCCCGCAGACAATTTATTACGTTCATTGCCGTTGCTTTCGACAATGTTTTTAGATGTACAAATTTTGTGAGGTGGTCTAGAACTATAAAGATAGTTGTTTTCCCGTTTGACGATCGAGGGTATGGGCCTAATAGATCAATATAAATCTTTTGCCATGGTCTTTCTGAAATCGACTGTTTCGCAATTATTGACCAAATTATGGACGTCCAAAGCCATTTTGGGCCAATAGTATAAACGACGAATTGGTTCAAGCGTTTTTTTGATTCCGCCATGCGCACTTTGAGGCGGATTGTGCTCGTTTTCCATAATGTTTTTTCTGATATTTGTAGGCACCCACATTTTCCATGACGGAATATCAGTTAATGGCACGTTTTGCTTCGGCGCTAACCTTATAAGTATTTTCCCATCACGAACGCACAAGTTTGAACTGAAATCTGGATTATTCTCAATTTTCTTTCTGAGAGCTTCAAATTGATCATCGAGTATATTAAGTTCATCAAACAGGTCCATGTTGTGGAGTTTTACATCCGCGTTAATTTCGCTAATGCTGTCACAATATATTCGTGACAGTGTGTCTGCTACTACGTTATCCTTTCCCTTTTGATGAACAATTGTGAAGTCGAAAGATTGTAATTTCATACTCTATCTTGCAAGTCGGCCATTCAGATCCTTTTGTGACATTAACCACTTAAGACTAGCATGATCGGTAATGATCGTAAATCTATACCCTTCAATATACGGCCGGAATTGTTTGACACTAACAACAGCCGCTAGACATTCTAGTTCCGTTACTGTGTAATTCCGCTGTGCCGAGTTTAATTTTTGAGAAATAAACGCTATAGGCTTCTCACCACCAACGTCATCTAATTGAAAGAGCACTCCTCCGATACCTTGAGTACTGGCATCACATCTAATAAAAAATTCCTTAGTAAAATCCGGGTTATGGAGAACAGGAGCTTGACACATAAGATGTTTTAAATGTTCAAATGCCAAATCAGCTTCTTCCGTCCAATGAAACTTAACGCCTTTACGTAGTAGATTGGTAATGGGAGCGGTAACGTCTGCATAATTAGGAATGAAACGACGATACCAGCCTGCCATTCCAAGTAACCGTCGCGTTTGTTTTACTGTCCTTGGCGCGGAAAAATTCTTGATCGCATCTACTTTTGCTGGATCTGTTCTTAATCCGTGTTCCCCAATTATATATCCGATGTATCGAGTTTCTTTAAGCAAAAAGTGGCTCTTTTCAATGTTAAGGGTTAGTCCGGCCCTTAACAATAATTCCGCTACCATCTTCAGCAGCGCCAGATGCTCGTCGAAATCAGCTGAGACAATCAGTAGGTCATCTAGGTAAACGAAAACGTTTTCGCGTAGCTGATGTGGTATCACTCGATCCATCAGCCTGCACATGGTTTGGGGTGCGTTGCACAACCCAAACGGCATGACGCAAAACTGATAGAGAGGACGGCCTGGTACTGTGAAAGCTGTTATTTCTCTAGAATTTTTAGATAGCGGAATTTGCCAAAAGGCATCTTTAAAATCGAGGCTGGTAATGTATTAAGTTTTTTGCATCCTACTGAGCAAGCCATTTATGATGGGTAGCGGATATGCATCTTTCTTGGTCACCATATTTATTTTCCGGGAGTCCAAACACAATCTATTTTTGCCGCTTGCCTTTCGTACCAGAACCACTGGGGAGCTCCAAGGACTACAACTTTCTTCAATCACACCCAGTGCAATCATTCGGTCAATCTCTTGATATATCAGTGCTTGAATTGCCGGAGAAACGGAGTAATACCTCTGTTTGATCGGAATGGCATTACCTACGTCGATGGAGTGCTCCACTAAGCTGGTCTTGCCCAAACCTTTCGATGTAAATGAAGGAAAATATTTAATTATTTCTCTTAATTTAGCGGATTGGATATCATCTAGCGCATGCTGGTTATCATTATTTGTCTCAAGCCCTAATTCGCTTACGATTTCTGGAGCTACATTAAATTTTCGCCAGAAATTCACCCCACGATAAAGCTCTGACTGTAAGGTTGGCACTACACAAAATTTTATCATTTCAGTCTTATTACGGAAACTAACAGGCAAATATACATAACCCAAAACAGCATTATTTGATCCGTCCGCCGTTTGAATGCACGAGTTCAACGTTTTGATTTTTATGCCTTGAGATTGTAAAAACTGCTCGGAGTTTTTTCCCAATATGCTGACACTTGCTCCACTATCAAGTAGCCCTAGAATATACTGACCATTTAAATTTATTTTGGCATATGGCCGAGGGTCATTTTCCACATCACATATTGATGAAATCGAACAAGCCAGCTGGAATTCTTTTCTACTTTTCCAATAATTTTGAACTCGCGATACTCTTTTATTCATGGAAACCGCAAAATGGGTAGTGGTTTCGAGCGGCGGATCAGAGCTTGGTTGGCTTTGGCTTATTTTAAATTGTTGTTGGGCGGTTGTTTCAGTTGAGTTGAAAATCTGGGGTTGATCAATCTTCCCGAACGAAGATCCCCAGGATTGACAGCGTTCGGGACAGCATTTACCTGTACTCGCCTCTTTTGACACCTAAGACAATCTTCTTTATTGAATCCAGCCAAACCACAACCTTCACAAAAGTTATGGGTTTTTTCCATTGAACAGGCAGAAAATCGGTGTCCTAAATCTTTGCAGTTCCAACACACTATGAAATTCTGCCAATTTACACTCGATACTGCGTCTAGATGACCAGACCCTTCCTTATTAATCTGAATTTGTTCAACACTATCATACTCCAATTCGATTCTCTGGTTGAATGAGGAAGCTGATGCAACTTCTTGGTTTGAGATTTGAGCAACCGCGTGTGGACGTCGAATACGTGGCTCAATTAGTCTGCGAGGATCAAATCCGGATGTATTCCACAGCTTCTCAAAGTTGTCGCATAATTTCCTAAGGGACGCAGTTGAACCGATTTGGCTGTGATGAGTAGCATTTTTCAACGCTGGGTTCATATTGTCCATTAGAATTTCCAAAACTTCTTTCTCAGGTAGAGGATTGATTAGGCGATAGTTAGCACTCTTGATTTCGGTTAAGAAATCATTAAACGATTCCTTCGGATATTGTACTCTGCTTCGTATGTACTTCCTAATTTCGCGATCTCCCTCCACACTGCTGAATCGATCCAAGAGCGACTCCTTCATCTGTTTCCAAGTGGTATGTCTATTTTTTCGTATAAAATTATAATACCATTTATCAGCCTTGTTTGCCACAAAATTTCGCATCAACGTGACAAGCTCATGCTTAGGCACATCATCTTGATACGCGTATTCTTCTAACCTCATTACAAAGTCTAATACATTTTCGTCTCCCCTTTTGTTCTCCCGCCCGGAAAAGGAAATGTTCCACCGACTGGGATCCAGTTTTCTATGAAACCTTGGTTTCGACTGTCGTGAACGGGAGGTATTTTTTTGACCTAACGACGCTGTGGAACCCTCCTCCGAATCCACATCACTCGAAGTTTCCTTACTAGGATGGGGCATCCGTCTAGGTTTATTTATCTGTTTTCTATTCTCCGGCTGCGATTTTGATAAGGTGGAAAGTTTGTTCATGAAAAGTTGCGACATTTCCTCGAGTTTCGCGGATAATCGCCTTTCTAGATTAGCCTCCAAATCTGTTTCAGACTTCCTATCGTCTGTCTCCGTACGTCTAGTTTCCTGACTCGGACCAGGAATACCTTCACCTACGCTAACAGGTGCTTTCGGTTTAGTCGGTTTTTTTGGTTGTTCGTTTCCGCTTTCTGTTTTTTTTAATATCTCGACTAATTGTTCTCGCCATTCTATCAAGAGAATTACTTAGAATTGAAACTCCTGTCAAATTTGGAAAAGAATTGCTTAAGCGTTGTGCTCTGTCACGCCAGTGTACAATTTTTACAAGCACTTTCTTTTTCTCTAATACCGATTTATTATCGATGTTATCGAATAGCTCATCCAGATCTACCGATTTCTGACCGATTGTATTTAATTCTAGCTCTGGTTCATTTTCTATATGGGACAATTTTGGTTTTAGAGTAGGATTTTGGTATTCTTTCTGAATTATATCCAGAAATTTTCGTTCGATTCCAACTTGAACACCGGTCAACTCCCTAACTTTGTATTCTACCTCTAACTGCTCAGGAGTCAGAGTCTCAGGCATAATTTTGTAGTCCATTTTAATTGAAAATCCCAAATATTATTTAAGAAATAACAGAAAAAAAAAAATTTTCAATGAAAAATCTTCAATAAATTGACGATACCTTCTTCAATTACTCAAAACTGAATAAAAATAATAAACCTGGGTTAGTGGATCGTGTGAAAGTACTTCAGAAACGTTACTTCTTCTTTATATAGTAAGTAATCGTTTTTTCTTTGTTTGTTTTTCATAAGCAAGATAAATTTAGGTTAATTCAGAATAAATAAAATTAATAAAGGAAATTAAATGAAAATATAGAAATTTTAAATTACGACCGACATCGTTTAAATAAAATAACATGTACCTATATTTATGTTGAGTATAAATACTTAAATTACAATTAGAATTTATTGAATCTTTAAATTATAGTTTCTTTTAGTACAACTATGATGGGATGACTGCATTTAGTATGGCAAGAAAATTATTATTTTTTTTAAGCTACCAGAAACGAAGAATTTCACACATTTTGGGCTTTTTGTCTTCTTCGCGTTTTTGTGTAACTTGGTTTTACTTAACCTAAAAAAACTATTTAAAACAAAAAAAACAATTAAATGAAATTTAAAAAAAAAAATAAGTTATGTAATCTACAGAATCTACTCTTCAGTAAAAAAAAACAAATTGCATATTTAGTTGTCGCGATGAGCAACTGAATTTATCTCCGTCGAGGAACTCGGAATCACCAAGCCATCAATCGATTGAGTAATAAATCCACCATCTATCATCGAGAACGAAATAAAACCGACCAGACTAGTAATTAAAGCTAAAATTTTAAATTTAGTATGTGAGAAGAAAATCGAAAAAATTAAGTTTGAAAATCCGCGAGATATTGAACATGCTGAAATGTAAGAAAACCGAGTAACGGAGCATCAATTACAGTTCCGCATGACCACTATCAATCGTGGTTTGGTATAAGACACATGTTATACAACGTTACAACGCCTTACTGAAGTCGGTGTAAATGACATCCAGTTGAGCATTACTCTCAATCACCTCCGTGGCATGTTTCGTAAACTCCACTAAATTTGACACAATAGAACGCCCACGGAAAAAATCATGTTGCTTATCTAAAATAAACGACTTTAGTCCAAAAAACATATAATTACACACAATTGACTCAAACAATTTAAGAATGGCTGACAATAACGAAATACACCTGTAGTTAGAAACATCACTCCTATTACCAGATTTAAATATCGGTACAATATAAGACGGTTTCCAGGCAACCGGAAAAACACCTTTTAAAAGTGAATCATTTAGTCGGAGGCGGGGGGAATACCATCTGGGCCACATCGATCAAAGCAATACAATCTGGGCCACATCGATCCTTAAACAAATGGAGGGATTTAACGATATCCTCTGGAGATATGTGAGGTGTGTACAAACAAGAGTTGGTACAACTACCTTCTGCACTAACATATTTGTCATTATCAATATCTATCCCACTATATATATTTTGAAAAAATGAAGCAAATAAGTCAGTCCCCAGAATTATTGCTATAGTAACATCATTGAACCGCATGATTGATGGACATCCAAAAGTTTTCCTTTTTGATTCAACGAAATTACAAAATGATTTAGGATTTGAAGTCATATTACTTTGAGCCTTAATAATAACATTTTTATAAGCAATAAATTGCAAACCGTCAAAATGTTTCAATAAAACTAAAAATGCTAATCTGTCGTCACCGTTTCCGGATAACTTCCATCTTCGATATAATTTTTTCCTACGATTACGTAGGCTTATTAGATCGTTGTTAAACTACGGAGGATTATTACGATAAACTTTTTATTAGAAACCGGTACAAACCTGTCGAAGCCAATGAATAAAATGTCATAGAAAATTTGCACGTCGCGGTCAATATCCACCAACGAAAAACACGAATGCCACTCTACTGATTTGAAATAAGAAATCAGACCATCATTATCAGCACGTCTAAAATCATAAAATTTAATAGAATTACAATTATTAGTATTAAAATTAGACACCACAAACTCTGATACGTTTAAATTGATTTCCATAGATTTGTGGTTGACATCGTTGATGATATACGGAACTGGTGCCAACTTTATCATAAATAGATTGGCAGAGCTAGCAAAAAATAAGTCCAGAAATTTAGCATTATAGTTAGAAACGTTATTTATCTGAACGAGACCAAATGACAAAATGGAATCAATACATATTGATTCCGCCTCCGACTTAACATTGTACGGAATGGCGCAGTTTACGTTGTCATTACCATTATGGCATAACCAAAACTATTGGGCACCTATCATAATTAATATAAACTAAAACCATAATAAAAATTATATTTCTGTAAAAAATAAATCCCGTCTAAAATCAACCATCAAATGTTCACAACTGAAAAATAAACTAAAAAATAAATTATTATTATTATTAGAATTAACACTTCACTGATCTCCCAATCACCGTACACTGCAATGTATATTAATTTAGTTTTATTGTATAACAAGTTAGTGTTCACACAACACATTACCTATTAACATTTTTTTGTTTTACTATCATCCCGGCATCAAATATCACTCTTTGAGTTTACATTTCTTAACATTCAAAATTTATGTAATACAATTTGTAAACAAATTATATACCAAACATACACAAAATATATATTTCGTTTCAAACTTCCCATCTTTCAATATAATTCTGGTATCGATTACCTTCGATATAAATGGCAAATTAATTTTTGAATAAATTTAAACGATAGTTTTAAGGACAAAAACCTAAATTCATTTATAAAACTGGTACGTATACATAAATTATCCTTTTAAAATATAAATTTATAGATCTTCTTAGTTATGTATGTATGTATATACAAAAACCTCAATGTAGATTACAAAACAGAACCTAAGAAACACGAAATTGGCTAAGATCTTAAATAAAATTTATATTTTGAACCCAAATGCAAAAATAAAGCCAATTCCCATTTTTCATTCCAAAAACAACAATGCACACATCCAAAAACACATAAAAATAGTCGTACTTTTCCACACAAGTGATAAAAGCCAAGGTTAATAGCTTTAACATATTTTTTTGTTTTCTCTCTGTATACGCGCTTTGAAACATGATTTCACCAACAAAACGTCAATTTTTCTTCATTCACATGTCCATACCCCGGATAAATCAATCCCTCAAAAAATGTATTTTCATTTCCATAAATTTATCTCTTGTTAAAACGATAACAAGACAGCATGGTATACACATACACAAATATATATATGACGCAACGCTCAAAAAGCCATCAATTTATTACTTTTTTGCTGTTACGCAATTTTCTATTTTCCTTTTTTTTATATGTACATATATGTATACATATGTATGTATGTACGTATAGGTATAGTAGTTGAGTAGTAATACTGCTGCAAAAAAAAATTAGCATTACGAAAATTTATGATGGTTACAAAAATCAAAAGAAAAAAAAATCATGAAAATTGAAAATAAAATACGGTAGTCGCTCGACTCTCAACAATTTTCCCCATGTTTTCCAATTTGATTGAGTATATCGAAATATAGAGTGAAAGAGACTAAAATTACTCTTTATAGCAACTTTTTTTCTTCTTGCTTGCTCAGAGGTAAAACAATTCACAGTTAATTTTCAGTCACTTGCACATGATGGCATGGATAAAATCGTAAAATTTTGCTTTTATTTTTCTTCTCAAGGAAAATTGGATTTTAGATGTGTTGTTGTTGTAGTTTACGTGATATTAAATTGAATTTTTAAGATTATGTACACACAAATAAAAATATTTCGTTGTACATTTGCCTCAGTACCAACCGTCGCATTACAAAAACAAAATAAAAAAACACAGCTTCTTGAGTTTTTTTTTTTCAATCGTTATTTATTATTAGTTTCAGGTTGATTTTCTGTTTTTGTTTCGAGTTCGGAGAAAAACTGGGAAAAATACATTAATAAAAATTCGAAAGACAAAATGAGTCAATAATTAAGGTTACAACATTGGGTAAAAGTTTTATTGGTTTATTATTATTGTTCGGTTGTGACTTTTTTATTTGTTTTTGTTTTGGTTTTGGTTGTGCTTTTGTGTTCGAACAGAAGAAAATTATAGACAAAACTTTTCTTTTTTTTTTTTTTTTTTCTACACATTTTCACTTAATTGGTATTGTTGTTTTATGTGATTTTCAGTTTTATTTATTTATGGTACATTTTTTTGTTCCGTTGTTAATTTCATTTTGTGTTAGCTTAGGATTTATAGAGGATGAAGTTTAATTTATTTGTCTTTTTTTTTTTTTGTTCTTCGGTAATCATTTTATAATTTCAAGACCCATTATGGAAGAATTAACCTTATTATCGGATTTGGTGTTATCACCGTACGTACATCCTTATTATATAATATATACCATACATTGCTGTTTTAATCCAATTAATTTATTATTTATATGGTAAAATATAAAAAATTGATAACCATAACTTTTATGCGATGTGCGCTTTAAATTATCTCCATCTTTATCAACGAGAACCAATTTGTTATTTTTAATGAATGTAAAGTGAAAAAGTTATTTATGTTACGGGAAACTTTTTTCTTTCGTAAAAAGCTTTCAAAGTTAATGTTTTTTTTTATAATGAGTTATTTCAACTTAAAGATTTATATACTAACGAGACAATGTGGTCAACAAGATGTATTCACCTGTAATTTAGTGTCATGACGTACTGCATTTCGAGTTTTGAGTGGGTTGAAATTGAAAGCTTGTTTATTGCATATAGCTTTTGTTATACATGTATGGGCTTCTTTAATAAATATTCTGAAATTGTTATTGCCAAATTTTTAACTTTCTTCTGACAATTATGAAAGATAACCTACCGTAACGGTAAAATATTACATTTTTCATGAAAAATACTTCTAACGAATAACGCAGAAGAGGTACCCGGCTAAATCTTAAATTCTAAAAATCAACATCAAGTCTGATTAATTTAGCAGCTACTATATTTGGAAGAGAAATTCATTTTTGTGAATTTTCTTTAGTTTAAAGGTACAAATAAGAGCTGTTTTGGGGAGTATATTCGGCTAGATATTTAACTGAAATTTATTTTAACTGGTTTGTTTACCTTAAAAACAACGTTTCTACACTGCGCCAATTAAAAAACGGAACAAACATTTTCTTCGAAAAAATACCAAGATTTGAACGCTTGTATCTTGGTGAAATAACACCTTTCAAAAAAAAATTTTTGTTTCTAGTTGAAGGAAATTGTGTTTTCTTTTTAATACTGGAAACCGTTTTATTTTATTTTGTTTTTTTATGACTTTTTTGCGTAAAATAAAACGTGTCAAAAAAAAAAATTGCTGCTGTTTGAAACTGTTAACGAACTTGCCCGATATTTCATTCGAAAATCCAAATCGGCCATTTTATAGAGAATTTAGAAACCTTGCAAAATGATACGAGGAAAATTTTTGTGCGGCCACTCCTTGTCGAGTTATTGAAGTTTTAGAGAAGACGTATCAAAAAGCATATACACGTTAACAAGGACATATTTTTATCTTGTAAACTGAACACTCTACGATAAAATTTTGAGCCACATTTTGATATCAGGCGTAATTTTTTTCGTTAACATTTTCACTTGAAAATCAGTACGAACTGTACTGACTTTCAAGTGAAAATGATAACGTAGTGTGATTTGCTACAAAAAAATGTTTTTTTTTTTATTTTTTTTATTAGGCCTTGGCTCCTACAAAAATTAGAGCCATATTGCCAAAAATTCAAATTTGTACAATTTTTATTTACATCGTTTAAATTCATAATTCAATTTTAACCAAAAAATGTTTAATATTTAAACTGGATCCGGATTACTCCCTTAACATATTCTGTCGGCTACTGCTTATTTTGTATCATATTGTTAATCCACTCATCCTAATAAATTCATACATTTCCTTATAAGCCAAATAACCACCCTCATTCAATTACTCACTTAGATTTCTTGCATTCCGTAGGATATTAAACTTAGATCTACATTGGCTATATCTTGGACAAGCCAATATGAGATGTTCAACATCCTCCACACTTCCACACAACTCACAATCTTTGTCCTTACTCAAATGACGTTTCCACAAGCATTCCTTTCAGTCTCCATGGTTCAGCCTGTTTCTCTCAACAGTTCGCAACATTCGCGTATCTCCTTTGAGCTCCTTGAAGAACGGAATTCTCAAACGAGTACCTCGGAGCACTCTGAACTTCATTCCTTTCGTTAAACTTTTCGCATTAAACTCACGCTCCCATTTTCTCCACAGATTCATCTGAAACATTCGTAATACATCTCTTGGATCCTTTCTTCCGTACTGCTGAACCACGTCATTCAACGTACCATTTTTAGCTAACATATCGGCTCTTTCATTCCCTTCGATCTGTCTATGAGATGGGATCCATTGTATGGTCACATCACTTTGACAGTCTCGAACGAATTTGAAAATCAAATCGACGTACACATTGCCTTCCCTTCCACCTCCACATTTTAGCAAACATAAACCACTCTGGGAATCGGAAAATATTACTATTTTCCTTTCCCCTTTATTCACAGCCAGTTTAATTATTTCAAACATTCAAATCAGTTCAGCGTTCATTATACAGATGCTTTTGTCCACTTTAAAATACTTTTCAACGTTCTTACTAGGCATAAAGACACCAACACCCACTCCATTCTCATTCACATTAGCATCTGTATAAACGATACCATCTTGCACATATCGCTGATTGATTTTCCCAAAAATAATTTTGGCGATAACTTCAATCATTCCGTTATTTTATTCCTCCATATTCAAACATACAGTAGGATTATTAGGAACGGGTTGCGGACCAGCATTGCCTATACTCAGAAACATGTTCAAATTTTCAAGTGCAATGCTAGTTCTATATGTCGGTTTGTACACCGCCCTACTTTTTAATCTTACTATCATTTCATTCCAAAACTCATTTTTCTTAGTTATCATTCTCACCGACTCTCTCACTGTGAACCACTCTCTCTTGTAATCAAGAGGTGAATCACGCATTTCAGACCACAGAGTGCGTATTGGGGTTGAGTTAATCGCCCCCAATACCACTCTTGCACATGCATTTTCCACTTTCATTAATTGGCTAAACTTATAAATGTTATTCTGGGTTCAGACAGTAAATGTAGTCTCAATTCCTTGAATAGTGCTTTGACTGTTTTAAGAATGGCGGAAGAACGTGGACACTATTCATTGTTTTAATTTATTTAAGAATTGAGAAAAATTAAAAAATAATTATGAATTAATTAAAATTTTTAGAAAATTAAAATTCCAATCGAATTAAATTAACATTAAAATTAAAATTAAAATTTAAATTCAAATTCAAATTCAAATTCAAATTCAAATTCAAATTCAAATTCAAATTTAAATTCAAATTCAAATTCAAATTAGAATGAAAATTAAAATTCAAACTAAAATTCAAATTCAAATTCAAATTTAAATTCAAATTCAAATTCAAATTCAAATTCAAATTCAAATTCACATTCAAATTCAAATTCAAATTCAAACAAAAATTAAAATTACAATGAAAATTCAAATTCAAATTCAAATTCAAATTCATATTCAAATTCAAATTCAAACTCAAAATCAAAATTCAAATTTAAATTCAAATTCATAACCAAATTTGAATTCAAATTCAAATTCAAATTCAAATTTAAATTAAAATTAAAATTAGATTGTAAATTAAAACTCCCATTCCAATTCCAATTCCAATTCAAATTCAAATTCAAATGCAGATTCAAATTCAAATTCAGATTCATATTCAAATTCAAATTCAAATTCAAATTCAAATTCAAATTCAAATTTAAATTTATATTTAAATTCATATTCAAATTCAAATTCAAATTAAAATTAAAATTCAAATTTACATTCAAATCCAAATTCAAATTTAAATTTAAATTTATATTTAAATTCATATTCAAATTCAAATTCAAATTCAAATTCAAATTCAAATTCAAATTCAAATTCAAATTCGAATTCAAATTCAAATTCAAATTCAAATTCAAATTCAAATTAAAATTCAAATTCAAATTTACATTCAAATCCAAATTCAAATTCAAATTAAAATTAAAATTTTAGAATGAAAATTAAAATTAAAATTAGATTGTAAATTAAAATTCAAATTCAAATTCAAATTCAAATTCAAATTCAAATTCAAATTCAAATTCAAATTCTAATTCTAATTTTAATTCTAATTCTAATTCTAATTCTAATTCTAATTCTAATTCTAATTCTAATTCTAATTCTAATTCTAATTCTAATTCTAATTCTAATTCTAATTCTAATTCTAATTCTAATTCTAATTCTAATTCTAATTCTAATTCTAATTCTAATTCTAATTCTAATTCTAATTCTAATTCTAATTCTAATTCTAATTCTAATTCTAATTCTAATTCTAATTCTAATTCTAATTCTAATTCTAATTCTAATTCTAATTCTAATTCTAATTCTAATTCTAATTCTAATTCTAATTCTAATTCTAATTCTAATTCTAATTCTAATTCTAATTCTAATTCTAATTCTAATTCTAATTCTAATTCTAATTCTAATTCTAATTCTAATTCTAATTCTAATTCTAATTCTAATTCTAATTCTAATTCTAATTCTAATTCTAATTCTAATTCTAATTCTAATTCTAATTCTAATTCTAATTCTAATTCTAATTCTAATTCTAATTCTAATTCTAATTCTAATTCTAATTCTAATTCTAATTCTAATTCTAATTCTAATTCTAATTCTAATTCTAATTCTAATTCTAATTCTAATTCTAATTCTAATTCTAATTCTAATTCTAATTCTAATTCTAATTCTAATTCTAATTCTAATTCTAATTCTAATTCTAATTCTAATTCTAATTCTAATTCAAATTCAAATTCAAATTCAAATTCAAATTCAAATTCAAATTCTGATTCTAATTCTTATTCTAATTCATATTCAAATTCAAATTAAAATTCAAATTAGAATGAAAATTAAAATTCAAATCCAAACTCAAATTCAAATTAAAATTCAAATTCAAATTCAAATTTAAATTAAAATTAAAATTAGAATGAAAATTAAAATTAAAATTAGAATAAAATTCAAATTCAAATTCAAATTCAAATTAAACTTAAAATTTAAATTAAAATTAAAATTCGAATTCAAATTCAAATTCAAATTCAAATTTAAATTTAAATTAAAATTAGATTGAAAATTAAAATTAAAATTAGAATAAAAATTCAACTTCAAATTCAAATTCAAACTAAAATTAAAATTTAAATTCAAATTCAAATTCAAATTCAAATTCCAATTCAAATTAAAAAATTTCAAAATTTCAAAATCAAATTCAAATTCAAATTAAAATTAAAATTCAAATTCAAATTAAATTCAAATTCAAATTCAAATTCAAATTCAAATTCAAATTTAAATTTAAATTTAAATTTAAATTTAATTTTAAATTCAAATTCAAATTCAAATTCAAATTCAAATTCAAATTCAAATTCAAATTCAAATTAAAATTAAAATTAAAATTCAAATTCAAATTCAAATTCAAATTCAAATTCAAATTCTGATTCTAATTCTATTTTTAATTCATATTCAAATTCAAATTAAAATTCAAATTAGAATGAAAATTAAAATTCAAATCCAAACTCAAATTCAAATTCAAATTCAAATTCAAATTAAAATTAAAATTAGAATGAAAATTAAAATTAAAATTAGAATAAAATTCAAATTCAAATTTAAATTCAAATTCAAATTCAAATTCAAATTCAAATTCAAATTCAAATTCAAATTAAAATTAAAATTAAAATTAAAATTAAAATTAAAATTAAAATTAAAATTAAAATTAAAATTAAATTAAAATTAAAATTAAAATTTAAATTTAAATTTAAATTTAAATTTAAATTCAAATTCAAATTCAAATTTAAATTTAAATTTAAATTAAAATAAGAATGAAAATTAAAATTAAAATTAGAATGGAACTTCAAATTCAAATTCAAATTTAAACTAAAATTTAAATTTAAATTCAAATTCAAATTCAACTTCAAATTAAAATTCACATTCAAATTCAAATTCAAATTCAAATTCAAATTAAACTTAAAATTTAAATTAAAATTAAAATTAGAATTCAAATTCAAATTCAAATTCAAATTCAAATTTAAATTTAAATTAAAATTAGATTGAAAATTAAAATTAAAATTAGAATGAAAATTCAACTTCAAATTCAAATTCAAATTAAAATTAAAATTTAAATTTAAATTCAAATTCAAATTCAAATTCAAATTCAAATTCTAATTCAAATTCAAATTCAAAATCAAATTCCAATTCAAATTTAAATTTAAATTAAAATTAAAATTCAAATTTAAATTCAAATTTAAATTCAAATTCTAATTCAAATTCAAATTCAAATTGAAATTAAAATTCGAATTCAAATTTAAATTCAAATTCAAATTTAAATTTAAATTAAAATTAGATTGAAAATTAAAATTAAAATTAGAATGAAAATTCAACTTCAAATTCAAATTCAAACTAAAATTAAAATTTAAATTCAAATTCAAATTCAAATTCAAATTCCAATTCCAATTCAAATTCAAAATTTCAAAATCAAATTCAAATTCAAATTAAAATTAAAATTCAAATCAAAATGTATATTCAAATTCAAATTCAAATTCAAATTTAAATTTAAATTCAAATTCAAATTAAAATTAAAATTCACATTCAAATTCAAATTCAAATTCAAATTCAAATTCAAATTAAAATTAAAATTAATATTAATTCGAATTCAAATTCAAATTCAAATTTAAATTTAAATTTAAATTTAAATTTAAATTAGAATGAAAATTAAAGTAAATTTAGAAAGAAAATTCAACTTCAAATTCAAATTCAAACTAAAATTAAACTTTAAATTCAAATTCAAATTCAAATTCAAATTCAAATTCAAATTCCAATTCAAATTCAAAATTTCAAAATTTCAAAATCAAATTCAAATTCAAATTAAAATTAAAATCAAAATTCAAATTCAAATTCAAATTCAAATTAAAATTCAAATTCAAATTCAAATTCAAATTCAAATTCAAATTCAAATTCAAATTTAAATTTAAATTTAATTTTAAATTCAAATTCAAATTCAAATCAAAATTCACATTCAAATTCAAATTCAAATTCAAATTAAAATTAATATTAATTCGAATTCAAATTCAAATTCAAATTTAAATTTAAATTTAAATTTAAATTTAAATTAAAATTAGAATGAAAATTAAAGTAAATTTAGAAAGAAAATTCAACTTCAAATTCAAATTCAAACTAAAATTAAACTTTAAATTCAAATTCAAATTCAAATTCAAATTCAAATTAAAATTAAAATTAAAATTAAAATTCAAATTCAAATTCAAATTCAAATTCAAATTCAAATTCAAATTCAAATTCAAATTCAAATTCAAATTCAAATTCAAATTCAAATTCAAATTCAATTTATATGTAACAATTACCGATTTTTTGCTTCGAGTTTATTATTAGTTAATTCGAATTCTTGTAATTTCTAATACACAACTCAAATAAAATCAATTCAAATAAATTAAAAATAATTAGTAATGAACCTATCTTTAGATAGGGCTCTTGAATAATTGTTCATAAAAGCTATTATACTTCCACGTGTTATCCGTAAAACACATTAAAATAATCTTAGAATCTTTTGCACGTTAGACATATACTATTTGTTGAATTACAATTCAAAAATTCAACAGTTCAAGAATTTAAATTCAAAATAAAATATAAATCAAATAATCCAAATTAAAATTATCCAATACAAATTAGGATTAAGATAACTGTATATTTCTATACAAAAAAACCATCACGGTCATCCGCATCTTTCGCCACGTTTCCTGATGTCACCAGTAGCAAAGAAACTCTTTATATGAAAATTTGGCAATTTTATACAAAAATATTGGTATGGAAACCCAATACGTGGTCCGATCACTTTTAAAATATAATGGAAAGTTTTATCATCGAAGCCAAGACACTAACTGTATAAATTTTCACACAAAACGTAATTCATTTTAAAATTGTGTTTCGGAGCCGCTCGCCTCCCCTCACTTTAAAAATTTAATAGGAAGTGTTATCATCGAATTAAAAAACTTAAAACTATTTCAAATAATATTATGTTAAACAAATATTTTTTTAAAATATGACGCTTAAATTCAGGTGGACTAAAAAGTAAAAATATTTTTTTCATTACTCTGAAAATAAAAGGTGGGCGGGCGCTTGTTTCCACAAGATATTGATGTATGTGTAAATGAGAAAAGTTGGTTGTTGATTAAGGAAAAGCGTCCACGATTTTATTTCCCGAATGATCAAAAAACAATATTTTTTACTTTTTACAATAGTACACTTGAATATAAGCGTCTTGGTGCATCCGCCATTTGAATTTAGAATGATGTCACGTATTATGCTTGCCAAATCGTTTCATTCGCCCATGTCATAGAGGTGGTTAAGGAAATTTAGTCCGCTTTCTTGGGGCGTCGGCCATATTAGATATAAAGTGACATCATTTAACTTATCGTATTCTGCTCCTCAAACCTTTCGTTTGATACCCATATCAAGTGGGCTGTAAACAAAAAGGGAATTTGCCATCTTGGGGCGGTGGCCATTTTGAACATATTAAAATATTGAGTATACTATATTGTTTTGTCACGAGAACCAAAGGTGTGTGCAAAATTTTAACACTGAAATCATTCTGAAAATTTAAAGAAAAGTGTTATCACCGAAACCAAAATATTATACAAATTTTCAAACAAAGTGTTAAATATGTATTTTCAAAAAAAATCTATGGGTGCTACTCGATCCTGGGGTCCCATCTAATTGATTTTAGACTATCCAATTATGAGTATTTTGCTGCAGAATTAATTTGTTCATGACCTAATTATTCCGCTTTTCAAATGAACATCACGGTAGCGATATTTTGTCCGGTTTGATAGAATAAATTTAGGGTTCTTTAAATGTTGATGAGTAAGTGCAACAAATTTTCAATGACCAATGTATGTTTACTGTGCGGCGCGTATATAATGAGAGTGCAAATTTTTAACAGTACGGGAAATACCACCTGCAGCAATTTTACCCGGGCTTTGATACAGTCTGGGCTGGGGTTTTGGTAGTACCCATCCAAGTCATAAAAGCTGTTTTAAATAAGCTAAACGAAAGGAACCAGCCATTAGTCACTCTACCTACTTGAAACAATCACCTGAACTTCATCCTCTTTCTCCTAATATTTCGAAGTTATCTCATTTTATAATTCATTCTAGTAAATGAGCGAACAAACACAGCATTATTAATTATTAAAGAAAAATGATTTTTATTATGGATACTTCAATTTGTAAGATTTTATACAAGAGTTAGAAAAAAAAAGCAAAACAAATCAAGAAAAATGAAAAAAAAACTAAACCCTGTAAGCTTATAATAATAAAAAAATTAAAATATGTAATTATTTAATATAAAAAAATTATTAATTACTACATAGTGTTAACATTTTATTTATTTGATGGTAAAAAAAACTTAACTTGTGTAAATGTTGCATGCTGTATATGTAGCGCATGATATCGTGCTGTGTTAGAAGACATGTTGTTTGCTGCGTTATAGACTAGTCATAAGCCGATAAGACAACTTTCATTATTGTTATGTGGTAAGCAATATCATTAACAAACAGAATAAATAATAATGGGCCTAAATGACTGTCCTGAGGAACAGCAGATGAGACTGTAAACTTCTCAGAAAAATTTTGACCAATACGTACTAGTTGAGACCTTTGCGACAAATAAGATGATATCCATTTTATAGGAATAAAAATTAGAATTCACTTTAATCAATGTATCAAATAATAATTTGTGATTAATTTTGTCAAAGGCCTTGCTGAAATCTGTATAGATAGTCTCAACTTGAGCACCTTTTTCTAAACCGGATATAGCATCATTAACAAACACCGCAAGATTGGTTGTCGTTGATTTACCAGAAAAAAAACCGTCCTGTTGGGGAACAATTAAGATTTTTACCAGTTTTTCAAAAAGTTTAGGGATAACAGATAAAATAGCTATTCTTCTATAATTCTTAACTGAATTTTTAGGTCCCGATTTAAATACTGGGATTACATAAGAGGGTTTCCAGCACTGGGGAAAAATACCTTGCCTAAGGCTGCAATTAAATAAATGTGCTAAATGACCATTGAAGGCTTCAGCGCAATTATTTAAGAGTAATGAGGGCCCACAGACATTTTAGTATTAAATCCAAGTAAAGCCGTTTTAATTTGTTGCCCCGTAAAATAAGAAATACCGTGAATATGATTATTGACCATGACTTGGTCACAGGGAGATGTTAAAACATTTTCGACTGAATAAACGGATTTGAAAAACGTTGTAAATAATTCACAAACAGCATTTAGATCATGAGCTTGTCTGTCATTATAACTCATGGGTAAAGGATAACCAACAGATTTTTTTTTTAGATGTTAATATGATTAAAATATTATCATTTGGAACATAATAGTCGAAACATTGAAAACTTAGCTTTATTAACAACGGTGTATAATGAATGCTTGGATGTAAGTTATCGTTAGTGAGCCATTCTGATTGTGCACTTCATTATGTTGCCTTAGACCCATTTAAAAAAACGGATCTATCACCAAAGAGGTATTGTCAGTTATTGCGGACGGTGAAACTTTACCGCAGCCCACGTTACCGACCCAGTGCTAAATCAAGAATTGTGAGCAACAAGTATTGTGATAGTGAGCAACAAGTTTATAATTTAAAGGAAACCGTAGTAGCTGAAATTAGGCGTACGGTTTGGTCTTGTTTTTATTAGTTGTCAGCGAGAAAAAATGAAAATTTGAGAAGTCTTACGAAGAAGACACATTTAGAAAATTTAAACCGGCGAAAACTAATTAAATTTTCAACGTTTTAGTTTAATAAATATATATAGACCGTCAAGTGGTTTGAGTTATTGTATTTATTATACGTTCGAAAGATTAGTTGGTCGCTTTAGAGTTCACAATTTCTACAGGCAGTGTTACCAAACGGTCCTTCAATTCGTTTCCAATTTAAGTTTGAAAAGTTAAAATCTCCCACGATGCACAAACTAACATTTTCTTCCATTTTGGCTGAATCTGATTTCCAAGTATATCAATAAATTCATTAAGGAATTCACTTGTAGATTTCCCGGGAACATACGTAGGACACACGTAAAGATTTCCTTTGGCCATATTTACCTATACTAAAAGGATTTCAATATCGCCGGATCCAATATTAATTTGTAGGTATTTATACTGACTTATTATAGCTATTAAAAGACCACCACCAACATCCAGATACACTCCAGTTTCGTGCCGATCTCTGCGGAAAACTATATAATATGCAGGAAAGAATTCCTCATTCTTTATAGGAAGGAGCCAGCCATGTCTCAGTTATGACTAAGATGTTATAATATTCTTCTATAACCGATATCAAAAATGTATCCACTTTTGTGCGCCCTCCCCCCGTGTTACGGTAATATACCCACTTTTTCGTCACCATTATTACCATCCACATTATAAATACTCGTATTATCGTTATTATGCTATTTTCCCATTAAAGGGTTCACTCTCAGCTTGTGCTGTGATTTTTACCTACTATGAACGGCTTCAAAGAAACAAGATCATAGTTAGGCGCTGTTGGGTGGATATGTTGTATTAATTGTTTGTGCGGTTTGATATTGTGTGTTTGTGATTGGTTGTGTATTCAGAAACTTGCGGACTAAACTCCACGTGCTCAAAATGAGTGCCTTCTGAAATGTCATGTACGTGTTTTTAGGAATTTGAAGTGTATTAATGCTATAATGCAGCGAATGGGGTATGACTCCCGTGGAGCGGAACATCTGCCGCAACTCATTCGCCAATGTTGTGTATTTTGTGATTTTGTCTGTGTAACTGTGTTGTAAATTATGCGTGTTTGGTATTGTGATATCTACCATATATGTGGTTTTGTTTCTTTTATCTATTAGTGTAATATCCGGTATATTGTGTGGTATTGTGTGATCAGTGATGATGCTAGTATGATAATATAATTTATAATAATTATTTTCCAAAACTGTTTCGGGTATATGCATATGTATGTGTAATAAGGTAACGGGGGCCTGTTTGTGTTTGTGAGGTTTAAATACAACATACAAATTGCTAATTTTTGGTGTATTATGTTTGATACCTGATTGTGCCGGTTCAAATTATTCACCTGTGCAAGAGACTGGCAAGCACTAGTGATGTGTTCTATGGTAACTGATGCACTGCCACAACGCCTGCAGCCGTCTGATTGTGTATTTGTATCGTGTATAATGAATTTCTCATAATTCCGCGTGTTGATAGCCAGCATGAATCCTTCAGTCTCCGGAAAGACATTTCCAATATTTAGCCATTTGTTCGACGCTTCATTGTCGACATGAATTTGGCGTAGGTCATGTTAATGCCTTCCGTGGAGCGACTTCTGAGACCATGCTAACATTTTATCCTGATCAGTAATATTACTGGGTTCATTTGAACTATCAGAATGACGTAAGTTTAATGGTGTGTGTTTTGTGTCTCCTTTAACTATTGCGTTACGTAGTGATGATGTGTTTAGAGTAAAAATATTCCCATGTATTCCTCTATTGCAGATTGTGGGTGATGTTGACTGTATTTTGTGAGTGTGGTACGTGTCAATCTTTCTAACGTTTGAAGATCAATTTCTGTCCAGCGTATAATACCAAATGTATATGTCAGACTTGGGATTGCGTATATATTTATTGCTCTAAATGAATTCTTTGAGTTTGTATGTTTTGAGTATATGTGGATGTGTAAGTTTGTTTTTATATTCTTGTATTACTTGTGTTTTGGTGCTTGTGTGATTTATATAGCGAGATTGAAGCAAGCCAAGATATTTGTAAGTATTCCCCTCTTGCGTTGATTGAATTATTGAATCATCCCTGTCGCCCTCCGTTGATTAGCAGTGTCCTGCACTTGTCCAAACCAAACTGCATTTTGATGTCATTGGAAAATGTATATGCTATTTCTGTTAGTGACTGATAAGTGTGTTTTGATATTGTATCTAAAACTGGTGTGTTGTGTTTAGTTTTATATCCGTAATTGCTATTGTTTAGAATGTTCGAGAGTGGATTCAAAGAGAGGCAAAACCAGAGATGATATAAAAAAATGATATCAGGATCAATTTTATACAACTGCAAAACCTTCATCAACCATGAGTAAGGAACAGAGTCAAAGGCTTTTTGGTAATCTATAAACGTTGTAAATAGATTACGCTTCTTAGTACGCGCTTGTTTAAGTACCACCGAGTCAATGATTAATTGCTCTTTACACTCTTGACACTCTGGGCAACATCCTTTTTGTTGCTCCGCTAATATATTATGATCTGTTATGTGCGTTTGTATGCGGTGCGAAATGCATGTTGTAATTATCTTATATATTGTCTTTAAACATCGGTGATCGGATTTGGATGGATCCGTGACATTATTTTATTTCGATAACAAATACGTAATGCCGTCTGTTCAAAAATCGAGCATCTCCTGCGGATTTGCTATAAATTTGTTTCTCGTATTTCTTGTACCAATAATTTTGAATTTTATCAGTACCGGAGGCTTTCCAATTATGTGTATGATTTATGATGTCTGTAAGTGTGTTTTGTGTGATACTCACTATTATGTGAGACACCTGTTTCCCAGACTCCAGACCAAAACCTGTGGAAATTTGCAGATGAAGGTGACTGTTCATCAATGTTCTATGTATCGAGTTTTGCAAGTTTCTATAGAACGTTCCCATCATTTTTGTGAGAGTGTAATATTTGTGACAAGCCTTACCAGTCTCTATGATCGATTTCCTAACTTATATTATTGGAGACGACCCAGATCCTGACGGATTCTCCCAATCTTATCCTGCAATCTGCGCTTCCAGCTTGGCAGCAAAGGTGACATATTAGGGTAATTGGGACTGGTACCACCCATAAATGTAACCGCAGTCACAGCATCACATTACACAAAACTGTTTGTGCAAGTTTCCTTGATGTGTGTAATTTTGGTATTTGTGATTTTAATGTTGGATTTAATCCAGTGTATTGTGTAAGCGTGTTTTGAAAAATGTGTGTAAGCTGTTGGGTTAATGTATCTGATTGTGTTGTTGTATTCCCAATTATGGTAGGAGCAAAGTCATCTAGTTGTGTGTATAAATTTGTATTTGGTGCATGTTGTATTGACACCTCAGAAGCAATGTCACTTTGGCCACTACTTACTCTTCGGCAACCTCATCCCTAATCTGCTGAAGAACAAACTCGAAAAGAAGGCCATTTCTAACAATTGCTCTGCACCGATCCGCAAGATCCTGAATAGTGACAGTTATGTTTTGGTATTTGTGTGCAAAAATTTGGTGTTATGTATGTCTGTAAGATGTTGCGTCAGTTTCTAAATGTGAAATATTGTAATATGTTCGCATGATAAATTTATTTATTTGTGGCGTCCATTTCATGGAAATACGTGGTAAATTTTCCGATGTGGTCGCTGGTAAAATAGTTGCCAGCGAAACATCATTGACAGGTTGGGTAATTGTGACTGTACTGTTTCGGATCATCCCTACCGCGGCCCGCCTATTCAGCCGTCGATCACCATCGGCTCGTATGCTGTCACTTCCAGCGACGACTCCAGAAGTGCCCTGACGTGAGTTATCTACGAATTTTCTATATTGTCTACGTCGAAAACTATTGTCTACGTTATTTTCGACGTTTCCCTGTAGACATATGAAATAGTAGAATGTGTGTCAATTTTTAATAAAAGCTAAATAAAAAGGGATTGACCTAGGGGTGGCAAAATTCAAATGCCTACTTATGTGATACAAATAAATATTATATTATTACATTGCAAAATAATATACATATAGTAAAAAAGTAATTTACAACAACTCAATATAATATTACACTCGGGAATGTTATACATTTGAATAATAGCTAGGTATCTCGTACATATATTATTCTAGCTAGTTCAAAAAAAATCGTTTTCACCTAAACGAAGACTGACACCTTGTATAGCACAATATGTTTACCTCGAAGAGCCACCAAAAATTTCAGTTCAACAAAACTATAAAAATTCAAAACTATTTTAACCTCCTCCAGAATGTGCCTAGCTGGTGTATACATTATGTAAGTAGGGTACGTATGTGTACAAACAATATTATAAATCCATACAAACAGCAATGAAAACTTTATTTAGTAGTTTTGTAAAATTTCATAAAAAAATTCTGTTTTCAGGTTTTCATATTTTTATTGTTGTTTATTATTTAAAACTAAAAAAATTTTTTGTTTCATTTCTAAAATGAATAAAATTATGACAGCAACAAAAACTATTCTGTGAAAACTGCAATGCGCATTTTATCATCATAGCATAAAATATTTTTTTAGGTGTTGTTGTTGTTGTTGTTTTTGTTATTGCCGGATTGTAAATTGCAAAATAAAATTTTGCTAAAAAGAAAAACAAACAAGTTTTTACAGTTGTTAAAGAGGAAAAAAGAAAAGCTTTACAAAATATTTTTCACTTTCACTATTTATGTTTTTTTGTGTCTGAGCTTTTAAATAAATTAAATCGATTGCATGTAATCATTTTTCAAGAATATTGTTTTGCTTCAAACATGGCTCTTTCATTCCTTCGCAACTTGGTTTATTATTATTATTTTTTTTTTTTTTTGTTCATTTAGCAAAATAAATTGGATTGTCTTGTTAGCGTTGGTATATAGTCTTATACGTATATAGAAACTACTAACGCGAGGTGAATGAATGTAAGTTCAGAGAATAATACAAATTGTTTTCCGTATAGATAACTGCAGCGTTAACTATAATAAATATATCTTGGTACGATGCTAGACTATTTATTCATTGTTTTGGTTCATTGCTTATTTAGAAAGACAAATTGGAAGAGTTTTGCTGTCAGGATAAATTAATAACACTCGAAAATATTCTTATATACTCGTATTATGAATGCAATTAAAAACTTTACTGTTCTGTACCAACTACAGTTGGTGCTATAAGAGTATACATAGCGCTATGATAGAATCTATTTAGCGGAAATGAATTAACCTTTGATACTATACGGATTATTACTCGAATATTATATTATGACAGCTTTGGCTTAGTATTACAAAAAAACAGCTTTTTTGCTCCATTTTATCTCTCGTATAATTTTCTCTTCTGTCTTTTTTTTAAATGTTGTAAATCTTATCTTTTTCTATAAATTTTATGGAATAATTCGCTTTGGGATTTAGAAATTTATATTAAATTTAATAAATTATGATGGAAAAGATTTATTATTATTGTAGTTTTATGAGTATTAAAATATTATAATTTAATATAAAATTGGAAGAAGAAAAATTGTTGAATCTATCTACTAGAGCACATAAATATTTGGATGTTGGATGAAACATCTTTATGTTAGTTTCGTACAAAAACTTCAACAGATAAAATATTTTGATTTTTAATTAATGGACTTTGTGAAAGAAATAACGTGTACAAGTCGGCAATCACCTACTGTTTGATCCCGTCAATCTAAAAGAAATAAATTTACATTACTTCATTATTTCCCTGTAATCGTCACATTCAGCTGACATACTTTTTAGAAGTAGGCCATAATCTAAAACCAGTAATCTCAAAATCAGGGACACTCTATGCAAATATGTGAATAACGAGGGAAGTTTAAGCTGAATGGCGTAATTTTATGATTTTAATCGTGATTCGTTTTGAATTAAATTTAGCAAGCTTGTTAGTAGCACTGCAGCACAGAGTTCAAGGCGCGGTAGAGAGACCTGCTCAATAGGAGCCACCTTCGTTTTCGCCGAGATTAATTTTACTATTACTTCTATCCTTTTGAAGTTTCTACCCTGACGTAGACCACGGCTGCAAAGGCGTCTTGGCAATTGTATATTGTCGTTTATGGTTGTGTGAATGAACCTAGGTATAGTATTCTGACTAACCTTTTCCAAATGAGTTCGTATTGTTTGCCATCGTTTCGATATTTCTTCAGGAAGCGGTTGATCCCAATCCAGTTTAATTGCCCATAATTGTTGGATAAAAATTTAGATTTTTATAATGACTTGCGCTAGCCATTCTAATGGATCAAAGAGCCGACTAGCTTCGGATACGACTACTCGTTTGGTAAAAGAATCTTTAGCTGGTAATTCGGAAGTGAACGTGAACTGATCTGTAGTGGGATTCTAATTAAGACCAAGCACCTTTACAGATTCTATATCATTTTGGCTGTTCTCCTGTACGGTTTTGATGCCCTTATTTGTTTTATCATTAATGGTTTCTACAACATTATTTGAGTTGGAGGTAGCTCGTAGCTAAAAATGAAGAGGGAGTTAATCCGTAGGTAACCGTAGTCAGCCGAAAATGACGTATTTGCCCAGATGGGAGATTGCGCCAGAAAACCTCTCGCAAAACCTTAAAATGATTGCATGCAAAGCTGCTTGTACAGTTGGACCAATAGCTAAACAGTTGTTCAAGGAAACTCCCATTGACGTTTTTGCCGACCCGTCACACACCATCCTCAATTTGGTGGTTGAGCTGACACGCTTGATAACTCCATGATGCGGCAAGTAGTATCCTGTGTGCACTTCAGATTGAGACAGTTCTTCCATATGATTAAGTCTCTGATATTCCAATATAAAATCGTGGTACTGTTTTTGGAAATCAGGATCACGAGCAAATCGACGTTCAATATCTCTTAAACCGGCCGTCTTGAGATTGTTTGACGTTTTCGCAGAGCTCTTTCTCACAAAATGCTTCTTCGTGTGACATCTCTGTTTCTAACCTTGGAATTGATTCCAACTCCCAAAATTTGCGTAATGAGCGATCCAAGTCAATATGAACGTTATTATTGGATGCTACCATGGATACAAAATTATTATTATAAAACGGTTTGACCTTTCCAGAAACCACCCAACCTAATATGGTTGTATGTAAGATTGGACCATCTTCAGATATTCTAATTTGGCCTTGTTCCAATAGCATCAAAAAATAATCTGCGCCAGTTAGAATATCTACGTGGGCAGATTTGTAAAAATGTGGGTCAGCTAATTGCAGTTCGGTTTCATCTTTGATGGTTTGATGAGGCAAATCTGACGTTATTTTGGATAAACTTAGTGCATCTATCATAAATTCTCAATGCTGTTTCGGTCGAATAGAGACTGTAACCAAACCCTTTGTCGAACCGCCACTAGAACCTCCTAAACCAACAACAGACAATCTACCATTTTTCTTCTTTAAGCCGAGCCGTTGTACACATGATTCTGTAATAAAACATTCTTGGGAGCCAGAATCCAATAAAGCACGACATGAAACTAATTCCCCGGAATAATCCAATACATCAATTAATGCGGTTGGTAGTATAGAGGGCACGGCAATGCTTTGCGAATGATAATTGGAAGAGACAAGTTCTGTCTTATTTGATGGATTATTCTGAACTACCTTTGTCTCGTTATTTTCTGCCAAATGCAACAAACTATGATGTTTGAACGACGATTAAAAGTGCATTCGAAAACAGCGTGCCTACTACATACCGCTGATCTACATTCATTTCATTGAATTGCTTGCAAGAAAACAAGGAGTGATCTTTCTCTTGACATATGGCGCATGCGAAGCCTGATTCTCCAGTTGCGATGTGACTTTTGACATTACTTTTAGAAGCTGGTTGTTTGATAGATAGGTTAGTGGATTCTAATGTATCAATCCGTCGCGCCAGAAAATCCAAAAAATTGGCGAACTGCGAATTTTCAAAATCAGTCACTGTCTCTGCCCACAAAATTTTAGATTTATCAACATTTTTTGTACTAAAAGGAAAATAAGCCAATGGTCACGGGTTTCGGCGCTTTCACCTAAAGCCTTCAGCCCACGAATTACCTCGTCCAATGTATCTATGAGCTGCTTTATATTGTAGGAATTAGCGGTTGAAATAGATGACAGTTCAACACAAGTGCGTATGAATGAATTGATGACATGCCTTTTCCGATCATACCTTTCTTTCAATTTGTTTAATGCTCCTATATAGTTGCTTTCTGTAACACATATATGCATTAACAAAACAGCAGCTTCACCACGTAGCAGTCCTTTTAGGTACTGAAATTTTTGTACTGGGCTCAATGAAATTGATTCATGGATCGTGCTTGAGAATAAATTATAGAATGATTGCTATTCCGTAAATTCTCCAGAAAATGGTGGTATATTGATCTTTGGCAGTTTGATTTCATGACTGGAGCCTGCATGAGTTGCGTTGAACGACATTTTTGGCGACAAATTACCAGCGGTCATTACATTTGACATTTTGTTTACAAGTATTGAAATTCAAGATTTTTGTGTACAAAGTTGAAGAATTAAAGATAAGTAATTTTACTATTACATATTTTTTTTTTTTTTTATAGTGGGGTGAGCTATTACTACCCCTGTGCACCGCGACCATTAAGGTCTATTGTGCATCCCCAGATGGTTTTAGATAAAGTGGAGGTTCAAGTCCTTGATAAACGCAACCATCTCATGCATATCCAACGGGCCTTGCCTGATCTAGACGTCTAATATCATAGCTTAGTAGTTTCTTGGTCTGTCTCATTCCAGTGGAGGACTCCCAGTATATCTTCATTTGTCTCAGTTCCCAATTCCTTATGCCATTTGCCAGATGGTTCTTGGAGTAACCAATACTAGGCTCGGGGCCAAAGAAAGAGCACTCCGCTGCCTCCTTTGCACAGCGGTCTGCCGCCTCGTTTCCCTGTATATCAGAATTGCCAGGGGACCACAAAAGGGTTACTTTATTCTCCATGCTGAGTTCTAGAAGATTGCGATAGCAACTCCAGATAATCTTTGAGTAGAAGACCGATGCTCCTATGGCAAGCAATGCCGCCTGGCTGTCCGAGATCAGGTAAATCTCGGTTTTCCTATATTTTTTTGTGAGACATCGAAGCACACATACCTCGATCGCAAAAATCTCTGCTTGTAAAGCTGTGGGGGTTTTACCCAATGGGATACAGAGTTCGATTCTTGGCCCGATTATACCCGCACCTGTGCCCACCCCTGATTTCGAACCGTCAGTGTACCATATGGAGGCGTGACGGGGTAAGGAGGAGATGATACTCCCCACTTGTTCTCTGTCGGGTATCTCTATCGTGAAATTCCTCCGGCAGTCAATAGTTTTAACCATCACGTCTGATAGTTGAATTATTTCCTCGTTCAAATCCAATTTCTGTAGGATACTATTATGTCCTGGATTAATGGTTTTAATTTGAGACGTCATTTTTAGATTGACTGCTCTTGAACCAGCTACTTTTTTAAGGTGCAAGTGTAGTGGTGAGAGCCCTAGTAGCTTCTCAAGAGCAGCTGTAGGGCAGGTTTTCATTGCTACCGTTACACTTAAACAAACTAATCTCTGAATCCTATCCAATATAGAGCAGGCACCACTTTGCTCTGTCTTAGGCCACCACACAAACGCCGCATAAGAGATTATTGGTCTTTCGATTGTTGAGTATAACCAAAGCGCCATTTGGGGATTCAGACCCCACGTTTTGCCAATCATCCTTTGGCAAGAGAAATGCGCCCTATTTGCGTTGTTTGTGATATATTTTAGAAACGGGTTCCATGTCAGTTTCTGATCAAGTATCACTCCCAGGTACTTAACCTCTGTCGCCATCTGGAGAATTTCCCCATCTAGAGACAGAGGTGGGAGAATTGTTTTCCTCCGATTTGTAAAGAAAGTGCAAATAATTTTGCTGGGGTTCACTCTAAGGCCCGTCTCAATACACCAGTCGCTTACCAACTCGAGGCCATATTGCATACGTTCCGCTATTGTACTCTCGAATTTCCCCCGACCATTAAGACTAAATCGTCCGCATAGGTGATATTCGAGAAGTGAGAGTTTCTTAATCTTCTAAGTAGTTCTTCCATCACGAGTAGCCACATAAGGGGTGAGAGAACTCCCCCCTGGGGATAGCCCCTAGTAGCCGCAATCGTGATGGTTTTATTACCGAAGGAGGCCGTTATCCTCCTGTTCCTAAGCATATTAATTATCCACCCTATGGTGGAGGAGTCTATTCCCCTTGCCTGTGCTTGTTCTTTAATCATTTCAAACCTGGTATTGTCAAAAGCCCCTTGAATATCAATGAAGGAGCATAACAAGACCTCTTTATTCCGAAGTGTATCTTCGATGTTTGTTGTCAGCTCGTGAAGCGCTGTTTCTGTCGATCTCCCAGTCTGATATGCATGTTGGCTGGGGTCTAAGGGATGCCTTAGGAGGGCATTGGATCTAATATGAAGGCCCAGTATCTTCTCCATGGTTTTCAGAATAAATGATGTGAGGCTAATGGGTCTATAAGACCTGACGTCCTCTGCAGATCTTCTTCCAGTTTTCGGGATAAAAATCACCCGCACCTCCCTCCAGCTTCTTGGAACATATTGCAAGCTGTAGCTGGCTCTAAGGAGTCTAATCAAATAAGACAACAAAATTTTTAGGCCTGGCTGTAAGAATGCAGGATATATAAAATCCCCTCCCGGCGATTTAAAGGGACCAAAGGAGTTAACGGCCCATCTTATTTTTCCGGGAGTGAATATATCTTTTGAAAGCCTGTAAGCTTCCCTTGGAACCAAGTAGGGATGCACGCTGTCTGCATCAAGGTCTACCTGGCCTTCAAGGACCGTACACTGTGGGAAGTGACCTCTCACCAGGCATTCGAGAGCTTCCTCCCTGGATGTGGTTGTCTCTCCATTCGATTTCCTTACGGATCCCAACGGATTTCTGTGGTCCAAGGAGGCCTTCTGGAGTCGACAAGCCGCAGGCAGCCTATCTTCTTTCCCACAAAAGTCTCTCCAGCTCGACCTCTTGCTTTTCCTAAGAGCGACATTATACTGGGTAAGAGACATTCGATAGGTTGTCCAATCGTTTGTCCTCTTAGCCCTGTTGAAGAGTTTTCGAACCTCACATCTTTCGGTTTCCAGAGTATGGTTCCACCAAGGAACGTCCCTTGTCCCCCTGATACGAACCAGCGGTGAACTTGAGTGGTAGGCATCAAGGCCTCGGTTACATTGCTTGAAACTCTATCAAGATCCTCAATAGAGTTGATATTGGTCTGTAGACCGGTTAAGTTATCACAAAGTCTTTCATTGTAGACTGGCCAATTAGTACGTTTTGGTATTCTTACCACCGACTCGTTTTTTGAAGGGGTTTTAATATCAAACCTGATATACATGTGATCCGAGAAGGATGCTTCCTTTGATACATGCCAATCCAGAATTGTACCAGAGGTGCCCATGTCAGACAGGGTAAGATCTAGCACCTCTTTCCTGACTGCATTCACAAAGGTCGCGTCGTTCCCTTTATTATTAATGATAATATTATTTGTTAAACAAAATTCAAAAAGTTGCTCACCTCTGATGTTGGTGTCGCTGCTTCCCCAGACTGTGTGGTGTGAATTTGCATCGCAGCCGATATTGAATTTTTGGTGATGAGTCGTGCAATAATTAACGAATCTCTGTACCGGTTCTGGAGGTGGGTCGTTTTCGTCCCCGGGAAAATATGCCGAGGCACAGTTGAGCGTGCTTCGGACTCCTTTGGGTAGAAGCGTCTCTATCGAGATCGCTGTTATGTCCCTGGAAATAAATTCATTAATGGAGAATATGTTAAGTGTCGAGCGACAGAGAATTGCTGTCCTCGGCCTATCCTCTTCCGTGTTGTAAATTAGCTTACCTGTTTTACTCGGCAAATCTTTGATTTTTCCATTGTGGGTATACGGCTCCTGAATGAGCGCTATGTCCCAGTTCTTGGTTAAGAAAAAGGCGGCTTAGATTACAAGTGGCCGCCTTGGATCTATGGAGATTTATCTGCACAAATCTCAAGGATGTGTGGTGTGTTGAACCATGCACCATCTTACTATACCTTATCCTTGGGCTCTGAAAAGCCTTGTTCTCCCTTTTTAGGGTGTGATTGTGTTACCCTGCCCCCTTGGGCTTAAGCCGTGGCTTTTCCCCTTTGTACCTTGGCTCGGTCTTGGCCTTGCCACACCTGATGTGCTAGGCCTATTTGTCCCGCCATGCTCTGAGGTATCTCTAGCGCGTACCACGTCTTTCGCCGCTGCCATCTTTGCTGGTTCCGGTCCCCTCCGCTCGACCCCCCTAGTGGTATACCCATCCCTAGTTTTTTCTTTCTTAGGGCGAAAGTGTACGGCGCCGAACATCCAATTTACTCTATAGTTGGAGCTTTTGAGGATCTCCGTTGTTTTGTGAGAAAACGGACATGGTCACCTGGAGGAGGTCGCCCTCCCGCTCCTTCCTCGCCAGTACCCTCCAGTCCGCTTCTCTCAATTCTTTATTTTGAATTGCCAATCGGCGAAGTATCTTTTCATCCGTCTCCTTGCCGCAACGTGGCAAGTATACGAAGAAGCTCTTGGGGCGAGGAAGCTCGTCTTCCTTGACCACTTTGATGGTTGCCCCCTCCCATAGTTTTAATTTGGGTATGACGGTTGTTAGCCACGCCGCCGTGTCCTCGTCCGCACAGTTGACGGCTAACTGTCATCCGTTCCTAGTACGGCAGCCCAGGAAGTTGGGGCTGACTCCGTCTAGCGGCAAATCTGTCACCGTTTCTATGATGGCATCCTGAATTTGCAAGATCTGGGCGATACCCAGCTTGACATCCGGGAAGCCTTGGTCGATAATTGCCAACCTGATAGATTTGACTGTTTCGCTGTAGCTGGGTACGGTCGTATCTCTACGATCCACACTCGCCACAACCTGGGGGACGACTCCCGTTCCCTCTGTTGTGGGCTGGATCTCCTCTCCTGTTTTGGTGTTTGACCTTTAGGGGTAGATCCGTTTGACCGGCTCCGCTTATTGGTTCTATTAGGATCATTAGGATATCTGTCCTTTAATTTTGTTCGGCACTATTCAACGGCGACATCGTGAGGCACACCTGACTGTTTTAAGTGGGCCAGGCGCTTCCTTGCGGCACCGCTATGGCGTGTCCTTGTTTTGTTTTCAAGCTCAAGGCCCGCGAGATTCTCTCTAACCTCTGTTGTTGTTGATGTTGATTGGGTCTCAACTTGTACTGGCAAATGAGTGCCATGAGTCGGTGAGCCAACCACGGTGTCCATGCTAGAGCAGTTGCTCTCGTTATTTGAAAAAAATATTTCGATAGCAGGGCCTAGTAGGTCCTTGTTATCTACCGAGACTGGTGCGTTTAGAGGTGCACCGCCCTCATAGTTTTTTATTTTATTTCTGTCCATACATTAGATCTTGTTTGAGAAAGGAAGGTCCACCACAGCAGCGCCTCTTACTGTGGTAAGGCTAAATTGAAACCGGAGGTCTAGAGACCAACTAACCCATGATCATTCATCCCTCGGCGCACGTGTCTCACCTTGGATTTGGGTATTTTATCAAGGTTATTTCTTCCTTTAGCGTCGTACTTTAGCCTGGGTTTCTGGTAAACAAAACAACAGTTACCGGTGGTCACCACGGGGAGGTAGTACGTACACTTGCGAACCACGATTAGGTTACCCTTCACGCGATCGCGAGCCCCAGGCAGGACTGCCTAAAACATGACCAAAACAGCCTGCCGGAGCTCACCCTGCCGAAGGTTACGGAGCTGGTAGTTACTACGCAGCTTGTTCCCCCCTTCACCAGACGCCAAGACCACCCCCTATATTACATATTTACTTAAATGAATAATTAATTATGATTTGGTTTTTTAGATACAACAAATTAGATACCGGATTTATCAATCCAATATAAGCGAAATTTTAGATTGACGGGATCAAACACCTATTTATAACGATACAAGAGGTCGTTAAATTAATCATATAAGGCAAAAGAGGCCAAAGGTTTAAATAGCATGATATGAAAATCTCTAATTGCTTATTCAATATAACGTCCTTCATAAAGATTGGTTTTATACATATAAATAAAAGAAAAAGAAAAATTTGAAATTCAATAGAATTCATTCCAAATAGAAATGTTTAAATTGGTGAAAAAGGTAACAAAACAAAAATGAAAAGCAGCTTTCCTTTCATTTTGATTCATTCATGCAAATCATGTAAATGATATTCGTATTTATGTCTAAATATAAATCTCATCTTCAAACACTTAAAAACACAGGTTCACACACATATATACATAACAAAAAAAAAAAAAAAAATGAAAAACTGAAATAAACGGTAGCACAAATAAATAATTCTTAGAATAAAGTTGTTTTTCACCAATCTATGATCTCGTATATTACATACCTCTATATATTCCTTCGTATGCCAATAATTTATTCTGATTCCCATTTTTTTTTTTTTTTTTTTGTTATTCTATTTCTTAGGTTTGGGTTGTTGCCTAGCATTGTTGTTATGAAGTGTTGCGTTGTATCAAATTATTCGTACATTCGTAATATATACGAAAGTGAGCAGCAATAAAACAAAAAATATGAAATTTAAAATTCAAATTCTCCTATGTTTCTTAAGAGATGATGTTACCTGATTCTGTGATAAGAGAATGTTTAGCATCCATGTACCCTCCTGACAGATGTTTCATTTGTCATTGTGTTCCTCACGCATTGATATAATTTTCTTTGTTATTATAAATAATTCAATAACTGCCAATTAATTTTTTGTCATACTACTCTGGTTTCACCAAAACGAAAGGAATAGTAGAACATTTCAAAAGAATACAGAAACATGCAAAAAAGGACCCAATCCAATATTTTAAGCTAGATAACGACTTTAACAAGTCTAGTTATTCACGTATAAGTTTTTCAATGGAAATATGCGAATTAGGTCGTTAGTAAGAGTATGTTTTGTATACATGCTTCCTATTATAATTAACAGAGTACGCTGGGCAGCAACGTCTTCTGTAATTTTTCTTCCCCCAAATGAAATTCACTTTGTCACATTAATAATTATAAGTGGTATAATAGTTTAGTATAATCAAAACCGATTGCTGATCATTTCCATTTTTTGACAGTAGAATATTCTTTAGCCTAAAATACGTCATTTTCTTATTACGAACTGTTTCTAATCGCCATATTTCCTTCACAAAATTGAATTTAAAAATAAGCGATTGGTTCATAATCAAATCTTTTCGAATACTTCACTGTATTAAAATGAAACATTTCCCATACAAATGCTAGCTAGTAACAAAGTGTTACTTTTCCTAGACTAACGTCCATACGAAAAGATGGCTGCAATATACAGATTCATTTTCAAATAGCCGCTATTATCCAAGTTTTGGCATTTTTTTTGGCGGTAATTTTAGTTCCAAGGTAAACTTTTTGTGAATAGTTCCGAGTGTATAGTTTTAAACATTTTTAAACAAATTAAATTAGATATCATTAATAAAATAATAGAAAGACAAATATAATAAAGATAGTATTAAATTTCAATAATTAATAAAGGCAATGGAAGAATTTAAAGTAACAGAGAATTTTATATATCCGCGAAAAAAGCAGTGCAAAGTGTCTGAATGGAAATCTTCAAAGGATAAATTAGCCAGGTAAGAACAATATAAATTTCTCAATTTAAATTGATGTATTTCATTAATTTTATTGTTTTGTTAGGTATAAACCAAAATGTTTGCCGAAAATACCCACATGCAACCACAAAAAGGATAATTCTTTCCATTGCAAAAAACTGACTGGACAAGATTTCTGCGAGTTCCATAAACAATTCTATTTATGTGGCAATAAAATTTTGTAAGACGCTTTTATTTTGGGTCACATAAAAACAGGACTACCGTCTCTGACCGATCGTAGAGTCAACGGCACCCCCAAAAAATACGTTACAACCTATTTCATCAAAAGCAGAAGAGGAACTTTTATTCGGGTTTGTCTACCATCTTTCAAGAATATTTTACGTGTCAGAATACACCGAATTCACGGAATTTGCAAGCGTGTTGTAAATTCTGGAACAGTGCCTTCAAAAAATCGTTTAGGTAACAGAAAATATGTAATATTTGCAAACAAAAGAGAGGCGGTAGAAAACTTTATAAAAAATTTCAATATACATGACGTTCATTATTGTCGGTCGAAAAACACTGGTCGGCAATACCTTTCAGGCGATTTGTCGATCAATCGGATGTGGCAAATGTTTAATAACATTCACGATGATATACGGGTTACAAAGTGGTTCTTTCAAAATATCTTAGGAACCAATTTTAATATAAGTTTCAAAACGCCATCAAAGGACCAGTGCTCCACGTGTTTGATGACATTGAAAAAATTAAAGCTTGTGCAAATTCAGACGAAAAAATTAAGAAAGAATCGGATGAAATTACAACATTTTCCTTTGATTGTCAGAAAAACATGCATTTGCCAAAAGTTCCTGACTATAGGCAGCGTATTTTAGTCGCCAGGTAAATTTATATAACTTTGCAATTATTCAGGGTTCATCTAGATCTAGAGAAGACCAACGAAACAAAGACTGCAATGAAACAGCTTCTGCTGTTTTTAACCGGCTCAATAACACACGATTTTCCGAAAATATTAAAACAATTCGGTTGATTTGCGATGGGTGTGGAGCTCAGAATAAAAATAGCACAATGATAGTAATGTGCACATATTGCCTTAACAACTGTGCACCAATTCATATTAAGGAAATTCAAATCATTTTTCCTGTGCCGAGCCATTCATACATACCGCCCGACAGAGTTTTTGCGTTACTGGAAAAACCCGAAAAACGAACGAAATCAAAAAATACGATAATTTCACCCCAAGAATATGAAAAGATTTACTCAGAATACGGCACAATAATTTCAATGGGCGGCGAAGATTGCACAATAAATAACTGGAAAAGTCAATAATCCAGATTTTACAAACCAACCGGCCAATGGCATTTTGAATTTAATAAGTCTAAGCGCTTTATGCTAACCATATTTGTTAGAGGTATATTCGTTCGCGGGGAAGGTAATTATAAATCTGATTTATCTAGAGGATGTTCCGGATCACGTTTCTAATGATAGGGATATTAACTCGGCGAAATTAAAAGACGTGTATAATTTGCTAAAAAACATTTTGGTGATGAGTGTAAATGTCGTGATGAGCTTAAGTTTTTTAAAAACATTTTGGCTACTAATTCACCCGACAATAATATTAATATAGTTGAAGATGAAATATGTGATACCTTCTTTGAAGATTTAGGTTTACGCGTCTAAACTGATAGTCTATGATAACGAACTGTGGTATTAATAATAGGAATTTTATTAGATATTTTATTGAATTATCTAATTATTTGTTTTATTTTATTTTATTGAACTGTTTTATTGTTGTATTAAGTATGATTTATTTGATCTATGATTTTTTTATTTTATGTAACACAAATAAACTGTGATTTTGGAATTTTAGTTAATTTAATAAAGACTGAACTGAACAAGCCATTTTTTTGTAGTTTGATTAAGTTTCACGTTAAACCCTTACAAATTGCAACAAAATGTAACATATCCAAATTTTAATTCCGATTTTCTCCTAATTAAACTTAACTTTCTATGAAATTCTTTTAAAAAAACAATTAAATGTATCTTTTATTATTTTAAATCAATTAAAGTTATCCAAAAATAAGCTAACCATTTTGTAAAACGTATTGTGTCTTTTACGCAAAATTATGAAAAATGGAAATGAATCCGTTTTGATTCTACTAAACTCATATAGCTGTTTCAAAGGAGACCACCAAGATTGGCCTGTAAAATGAAAATGAGAGAGAAAGTTCATGAATGACAACAACAAAGTAAATGTTTGAGAGAGACAAAAGAGGCATTGCATAGTCATTAAAGGACCTGTAAATTTACAAGTTAAGCAACCTCGAGCCAAGTCAATAATTTGGGTGATGACCATCGATTCTTCGGAGGGAGTGGGCTACCACTTTCCATGGAAAGTTCTTCTGTGCGGAAAGCCTTGCCTGTGTATTCAAGGTCTGCAAACAGTTAGACCATGTGTTCATGCCTCTTCGGTGATATGGTACCTTGTATATGCTCAAACACTGAATCACATACCAGTACCATTTGAGTTCCTGAACCATCACTTTCCGGATGGTATTCTTGGCGAGTCGGATGATGACGATGTTAAAGAGTCGAGATGATGAACTTCCCGTCCTGCAAATACTAAAAGTGGAATACACGTGAGACTACTTGAGTTTCAATTAAACAAGTCGTGGGCACATACATATGTTCTCATTAAATTTTTTACTAAGTTTTACCCATGTTCCCATCATCCTATGAAACTCAAATGAGGTGTATATTACTCAGTTCAAAATCCAGTTTAATCCACCACAAGGTGGCGCTTGTCTTCTTACAGGCCGTTTCCTGTAGGTATTTTTACCGTCTCTTTTTAGGTGTTCTTATGTGTAACTTTTATATGTTCCGCTGTTTTTCTTGGCTTATCTAATCTCTCTGAGCTCCGTCAAACTAGGGTCCAACCACCTTTCACACAATATAAAACCAGAATCAAACTAATAAAAATATGGTAAATACATAATTAGTGGTACCTGTTTATGCTTGAAAGATGAGTTTATAAGTATGTAATATTAAATAGCAATTTTTATATTGAAGAACGAAAATTCCGAATTGGAACAAATATTTCACAGAATCATCCGAATTCTGACACCATAAAGTCCATCTTAGGTAATTTCATGATAGCAAAATCACGACAGACTCTCAACCCCAAAAACAAAACTATCATGGGAAAGGAAACATACTCGTATAAAGAACAACTTTTTAAATGTTCGCAATTCAACTGAGTATTTTCTCCACTACTGTATTGTTGGCACCAATCTCCCGATGATTTTATATTAGACCTTTCAATTGCCATTATTCTGGAATTATGTCACGGTTTTGTCATGGGGGAGGCATGTTAAAAAATGGTCGCAGAGCTTTCGAATAGTATTTAATTTGATTTTCACAATTCAACCGAGTAATTTTTCAAATACTGAATTGTTATTACCAATCTCATGATGTTTTTCTGTTAAACGTAACAATTGCCTATACTCTGAAATTTTTTCAGAATTTTGTCATAAGGATGACATGGTCACAATACGGCCCTAGAAGTTTTTCGGCCATATTTGCCCATGACAAAATTCTTAAAAATATTCAGGATATTGGCAATTGATACGTCGAAAAAAATCATCATCACTTGGGCAAATGTTAAGTTGAGTTGCGAAAATCAAATTAAATACGATTCACGAGCTGTGTGGCCATGTTTGACCATACCACCCCCTTGACAAACTTCTGAAAAAATTTCAGAGTACTGGCAATTGATAGTTCTAACAAAAAATCATCGGGAGATTAGTGACGACAATATGAAGAAAATACTCGGTTAAATTGCGCAAATTTTCAAAGTTCTCTTTATATACGAGTATGTTTCCTTTCCATGAGACAAACATACGAGTATGCTACCTCTGTGAATTAGCCCGGAAAAAAATCCCAGAAAACGATTATAGTTAAATATGGTAATACTAATATATTATAACTAGCATATTATGAAAACTATAACGAAACAAAATATATTTATATAATCTGTCGTAGAAATTGAGTATGCAAAGTAAAACAAAATCATAAAATACTTGTTTGTATGTGTTTAATAAAAACACTATTAGGTACGTAAAATATATTATAAATAAATTCACTTTTTTTAAGTATTTTATAAATAAATTGGTAGACAATAATTCACACTGAGTTATCATTACAATATTCACTTATACAAATTATTCGTTAAAGTGTTATGAAGTTGCACAAACCATAAAGTACTAGCCCCTAGAAGTCATATAAGATATTAATTAATGAGCACGGTTTGGTATTGGTTTTATAGGCCATGGATACAGCTTGCTTATGGATACAGTAAAAAAAAATTGTATTAGACGTTAGGCAGCTATAGTTCCTTGAAGTCATATAAGATATCAATTAACAAGCACGGCATATGGTCATCAGTTTTTCAAACAATTGAACCACTCCGTTAAAAGGGGCACGGTTGTATGATAAGTAGCCGGAAAACACGTATAAAAGTTGTTAAAGGATGTATTCTAAATAATGTATATAAAACCGTTTACCTTAGATGTGTTCACATACCCTCAACTCTTTTACATCGTTTCTAAAAAAAACAACTGTTACTGTAGTTTGTATTACTAGGGGTAGTCTGAATATGGAAAATAGTTGGAATGTTTCAATATTTTGTGTAGGTATAGTTAATAATTTAATTATAGTTATCTTCGGCTATATTATCATTCTAGTAATTGTTGATAGCAAATTCATATTTTTTCAAATAATAACTAAAGTTTAATAATTACTTCCTGTCAAATAAAAATGCTTGACTAAATACTATGGTTGTTTTCTTGAACAATTAGTGGTGACATCTGTAGACCAACATTTCGTCTATTTTTAACCTATAAGCAAATAAATTAAGGGCTTGCCAATCGACCACCGCAAATAGTAGTAGTTATAAGTGACATTTCATTTGAAAAAGGAATTGGAATTGGAATTCAATTTTGCTCAAAACAAATAACCAACCAATTCTCGTGAATTATAACAATTTTCGTAAATTATTTGATAAGAATTTGAATTTACTGACATAACAAAAATATGTTGGTTGGATTAGGGGTAAAAACAAAAAATTTTTGTTTATGTTTGTTATACGACGCGCAATTGTTAAATCGTAAAAATATTTTAATTATTTTGTTGTTTAATGTTGTTTGTAACAATTGATGATTTTATACTTGTGCTTGTGATGGTTTCTTGCACCAATTCTTGGAATTACAACTTACGTTTGACTATAGCTCCGCTTTTCATATTGAAAATGTGCAGCTATTAGCTAGAAAACACAATAAATACCCGTATAAATTTATCCCAAAAAATATTTGTACATGTTATTAACTCATATATCTTGTAAAAGTATTTTTTCGGGATAAATACTGTCGTAACAGTTTTTCGGGATGACATAAAAATAGCATGATAGTTTTTTTTCGGGCTAACACTAAATAATGTTAGGATAGATATATTTTTATGGGATGACAAGTAAAATATCGTGATATTGTTGTATCATTATATATTAGTGTTGCCAATACACTTTTCTGGGATAATTTTCAGGCTAACTTCACAGACATGAGTATGCTTCCTTGTTTTATGATAGTTTTATTTTTGGAATGAGAGTTTCGTGATAAATTTTGCTTTCATGATAGTGTTTTCCTTTGGGCCGACATTGTAAATAGCATTAAGAAGATAATACAATAATATTTTTGGCTATTATCACAGAATATATGTATATAAACAGAACAACATCTTCTATTGCGCTTTAGTCCTAAGTTTGTGAACAAATATTTAGATTAAGATTTAGAAAAGATAGAAAAACAATTTTGTATGGAATCAATGAAACAAAACAAAAACACAAAAATGTTTGTACCCGCCGCTTTGTTTTGATCAATTAAAATCAGTACAATTTTAAAAGGAAAGGGAAATCTTTACACTTTGTAATGTGTTTAAAAGAGATAGACGTTCATAAATAATTTTTGATTTTGGTCTAGTTAGCTTTGCGAAACTATAAAATCAAATCAAAAAATAAACAAAAGACCACTTATTGTTTTTGATGACGAGATACAAAATTATACAAATAAAAGTGAAATGATACATAAACACATACTCGTACACAACCTTATTCAAGTTTTGTTTTTGTCTTTATTATTTGTTTGATATGATTTGGTATCCCCTTATCGAAAACAATAAGAGGTCCTTTGTTTATTTTTTGATTTGATTTTAAAGTTTCGCAAAGCTAACTAGACCAAAATCAAAAATTATTTATGAACGTCTATCTCTTTTAAACACATTACAAAGTGTAAAGATTTCCCTTTCGTTTTAAAATTGTACTGATTTTTATTGATCAAAACAAAGAGGTGGGTACAAACATTTTCGTATTTTTGTTTTGTTTCATCGATTCCATACAAAATAGTTTTTCTATCTTTTCTAAATATTAATTTAAATATTTGTTCACAAACTTAGGACTAAAGCGCAATAGAAGATAATTATTTTAGTGTTACCACTGCGTTTTTTTTTTGTTTTTTTTTATGAATTTTGAGTCAACTTCATTTATATTAATTTAATTGGGTTCGATCGGTTTTCTATTCAGAATGCCTAGTGTATAGTTTTTAATAAAATGAATTTTAAGGAGAAACATACAATAATTAGGTAGGTTAAACTAACCTAGAATTTAGATGATTGCTTTTGTCTTTGTGAATTCTACTGTTTTCTCCATACAAATAGCTTATTTTGTTGAGAAAAATTTAATTTGAATTATTTTGGAATTATTTTTTTCTCAAGAAAATAAATCGCTAATTATTTTTTCGATTTAATTTGTATTTTCTATGTTGGTACACCAGTTTTTTGTAAAATATTTACGTTATTTATTTGTTTGAGCTTAAATTAAATAATTCGAATTATTTTTTGAATTACGTATTGCTTATTGTTGTTGTAAATTTCTAAACAAAGTACGCTAAAAAATACTCATCGACATTAGTGAAATTCTCTGAAAACGCAATGCATACCATATTTCCTAAATTTGTAAAACCCATTGTAGGGCCAAAAACAACCAAAATTTGACTGCGGTAGTATTTTTTTTTTGTTGTTTCTTTGTGTGTGTATTCGAAACTTATCGATTTACATCGACATCGAAATTGATTTTGACATTAGTAACTATTAACCATTTTTTCGAATTTAGTACCGGTTATAATATTTAGATATTGCGATCTAAATAAATTTATTCGAGATATTTTAGCGTAAAATACAATATTCAGAGAATCATAAAATCCAAAAATGGAAAAATAAAAAGATTAATTTTGCAAATATAAAATCTGAAATTGTGTTTTGTTGTTGTATCATGATATTAAAAAACAACAAAAAAAACATTCCTGTAAACGAAATATTAGAATGCAGTGGTACGTATTATAGGTTGGCAATATGGTAATGATTGTGTTTACATTTAAAAAAATGAATATTCAAAGTAAATATTTTTTTCCGATATAAAAACGAAATGTAAAAATTGCTAGTCATTTATAATGTTCCTAAATTTAACATAGGACTAGCATTATACAAATCATAGTCATTATGCTTTAATTAAACTTGTTCCTAATTATAAATTTCAAACCATAGAGAACAGTATTTTCTACCACGAAATTCAATTTGGTAGTGCCCTGTAAATCACTTCGACAACAGTCCCGACTTGATGCCGAAGGAGTAAGATCAAATGTTTAGATAGCTTCAAATCTAGCTTTGGCCAGACCTGCCATGTTATTAGACATGAAATACTGTTTGACCATCTCTTATTCGTCAACTTACTAACTTCTTCCTGAAGAACGCTTCATTAAATGGTGCAAGAGGTATTTCCATATTGCATCTACTATTTGTGATATGGCCTGTGGTGCCAAGTCGAGCAAGCCCAACATCTTTTATATTCCCTGTATATAACCTGGCACCCATATTAGATGGATGTCCAAAGTGATCTGTCAGCTCTCGACTACTTTCGACGTGAGGAGGTGTGATTGAAGCGCTTCAAAAATTTAAAATTCAAATATCACTCGCTGATATTACATTATACCTCAACCAGCCCACGCCTTAGTTTACCGCAGTTACTCAGCTTGAAAAACGGTACAATAGTAGAGGAGATGGAAGTAGAGGTTTTACACAGAACGCTGACGGAATAGTAGAGTCGTTAGCCTTAGGAATCTCTTTTTTTGTGGAATTCCAAATTTTTCAAATTGACAAACTATTGAGAGGTGACAATATATCCAATCTAGAATTTGAAGTATTTGTTGGTGGATTTACTTAGATTAACTAAATAGCTAGTTGTCTTTTAATGTGATACTAACATACGTATTTTGATATATCATTGAAAACGAACTCTCGTTCGATACGCACGTGTTTTATTTATTTAATTTGCGATCATTCAAATAAAATCAAAAAGGTGCGTGCGTCATCTCCGACGCGCGACTGGAGTTTACTCCTTAAGAACGATTGTTTTGGAATATATGTATATACACACATAAATCATGTTACATAAAAATGTATTACTTATGCTACATAAATACATTGTTAGGAAGATTGATTTCCTTCACTATTAACATCATCTTGAACATTATTGATTCCGTGAAGTAACGTCATTATTATATACTGTGACAATCGGAAGTTACACGAGTTACGAATCGTGAAAACGTCGCATCAGTGGCTGTACCATATCTAGTCGTCCCCAGTGTTCTATCAGAAGCTTAATCTAAATAAAGCGCAATTCGTCATTTTTATCGAAGTGAATATTGAAATCACCACCAAGTATGAGCGAAAGTTTATGATAACGGTTCTTCAACAGTTTTGAACCCTCTTTTGTATATGTTAACAATGCCTAGTGGAGAAAATCTATTATGTCTTTAACGTTCTGATTGACTGAAATATAAACTGTGACCATAAAAATTTGTTTATGTCACCATAACAATTTGTTTATGGTTTGATAGATGTCAACGCACCCCCGCGCTTAATGCTGGGTCGTCTGAATTGTGTAATGTGATTGAAATTTTCAATTTCGGCCCGTTCCTCTTTACGAAGCCAAGTTTCTAATAGCATTAATATACGTGATTTCTGTATTATATTTTCACGGAGGTCACGCGCTTGTGCACGGAGACTTTGGCAATTGAGAGAGAAAAGATTGTCATATTCCTTCTACTAATTTTTTCGAGCGTAATTCGACCAATTGTATGAAGATGAACGGTAGAAAGCCGGGTAAACTCGTTTCGTAATGAAAGCATCGTTTCACTTTCTCGTCTACCATGGCAAAAACAGTTACACCCATCAGTAGGACCAATATGAAGTCCTTGTTGAGCAGTGGTCCCGGATAAGACTACGTAGACCAAATTGTGCGGATGTATCTTACTGTATTTGTAAACCATTTCATCAAACGTCTCTCCTTGCGATTTGTGAATTGTCAACGAGCTGGGTGGTTTTACTGGAAAATGGTTTCTTTTAACATGAAGTGATTTATTTCAATTAAGAGGAACTGTTGTGGATTTACAGAAATCGCTGCTTTACTAATTCCCTTTCATTTGCATAGCCAGCCATTTCTCCACGTGTCTTGTCACCGACGCCGTTAGGAAAAGGAGCCAAACCCGTGAACTCTATTTTGATCACCCAATTCAACGTGTGCCAATTTGCCTACAGTCCCACATGGTAACCCTCCTAACTGATCTTACAATACTGCGCATTCTAAGATTTTCGCCCCAATCATGCTGACTTCGTCGATGAGTATCATCTTGACGTACTTGAATAAATATCTTTATGAGCCCTTGACCTCATTCGATAATGACATTTGGAAACTCGAAAGGGGGATTTTAAACGCAGTATGAACAGTCGTACCTCCTATAGCAACCGCGGCTTTCCCTGTGGATGCTTATGCAAGATAGGCATTACAATAACCATCCGTATCTGTGAATCGATTACAAATTTCCATGATGAGTTTGATCAGAAAAGTCTTCACACATCCAGCAGGACCAGTTGTAACGGGAGTGGGCTTTTCTATATTAACAACCCTTTAATATGTTTACCAGGTCAAATTGCTTTGCGTGCGCCTTTGTCATGAGCTCAAGAAACTCTGGAGTCTCCGTCCTTCTTATTCATCGTCGCTGCTCGTTGATTCCTGAAATTGTATCTTGAGGAACCTGCACGTTAACCTGAATTCGGTCATTATTATCGGCCTGTGAATCGTTGATCCATCTCTTCTCGACGTAAATGTGCGCAAATTTCCATCGTTTTAGCGATATCTAAATTGGATTCGAAATCTTTTCTCCGCTCCATTTTATAAGACCTTCATTTTCATTGAAAATTCGCAGAAATTTCATTTCTGTCAGAACACAGAACATCAGTTTCTTCAATTCTAAAGGGGATATGTAAAGTAACCATTTTTCCCTCTTGTATTCTGTTAACTCTTTAACTCTTTTTCCAGATCATAATTTCTGTACTTTATAAATTTTGGAATTGTCCGTCCTTTCATCCTCCCTCCCTCCCCCCCCCCCTCCTCTCTTTAGAAGTGACATTATATCAAGAAACAAACTGGGCTAGAATAACATCATCAAGTTCAACTGATCTTTTTTCATACTTGTCGAACCAATTTTCCTTCCATATATGTGTATCAAGTTTTGCCAGTTATTTTAAAGTTTTTCTGATTGGTTCTCACTGTTGTGGCCAGTAAGTATGTAGGTATATAAACAACAGTCACCGACGCCTTGGACGTAGGTTCACGCAATAGAAACAAATCAGCTTCTTGACTTGACATTTCAACCGTATTGAGTACGTTGACACTAAGTTTCTTTGTAGCCGCGACAACATCGAAGTCCGAATTCTCATTCATAATCTCGTTGAGTTTCTGCAAAAAAATTACTGATTCCTCTGTTAGTCTTATTGATGTAATCGTCGACGTACTGGGCGCATCAATATTAGAATCCATGTTGGACCCAATCACGTTTAATATAAAAGGATTGAAACAATTGTGCCATTTCTCTAAAGGTTTCGGTCTTATAAATTATCGAGGTCGAGTTATCCCAGCTAGTAAAATGTTGAAATAATCGTCATCCGATATTATTTTGTTGATTTAATAAAAGTGATCGATGTCGTTGTAGTCATTATCTTCTAGATTTTTCCGTATATTTTTGTACCGGGATTTGAGTGTTTTCAACTCTGGTTTGCTTTCTCTAGTGGTACGAGAATGGTAGTGTTACGAATAGGCATGAAAGGCGCCGAGAACCGACATGTGAATGTGTGTTTATTAGTTTGAAGTTTTATGTGTCCAGAGGCTTCTGATGAACCTACTGAGATAAGAGCATTAATCAATGCAATCGCTCCTTCATAATCAATCGCCAATGCATCCTTTGCTGCATTATTCAAACATAATAGTATAAGGGTGTGTGAACTACCCCTATGTTGGCGTTCAATTCGTTTGAAGTAATTACGAACTAAATATTTTCCAAAATGCTAAATTGCGCAAGTAACGCAAGTTGTTTTTTTAAAATAATTTAATGCTTCAATCTGCTCATCTGCCAGCCCTATTCGCTGATTTTTGAATTTATGTAGAATCCTCAGAAGATTCGGCCACCCTATCTAAACATGGTTGGTCTTCCTAACTAGCGCATCATTGCCAATAGATCCCGCTTATGCGCAGACCAATAAGCTGCAGAATTCTGTATTGACTTCAGGAAAGTTAAGTTGCTCTAAACAGGTGTTAATACACCTAATATTCATATAATATGCCCTCTTTACTTACATCGTTATCCTTGCCGATATGTTTGAACCCAATCTTCAAACCATTGCAAATTCTTAGACGCATTATTTTCATCGCAGTATAAATAAGCTTATTTGGGACCAACCGCCTCCTATCTGAATGACGCAATTCAGTTGTTGCCATCATAAATGGTGTAACTGTAATTTCATGTTGGAATACATGAAATTCCCCAAGGTCAACAGCTGGAAACGACAATTCCTCTGCAAACTTGTCGAACAACAAACTCTCTGGAACTTTATTTTCACCTGAAGTGATTTGCAAAGAATTTATCCTCGCTCCACATGAGAGTTTGTTCTTCCAAAGAGACTTTCATCATTTGCAGTATGTTCACTTAAGTCATCCATATGTATTCGCTTGTGTACCGAGTCAGGATTGCTAGGGGCGTGTGATCTGCTGTTAAAGGGGCGATGAGTTATCTACACCTGTGTAGTCAATTATAATCGCTATTTTATCATTAGTTGTGATCCAGGCATCATCTACTTTAATTTTTAAATGTTTGATATGTGAACCATCTTCTGATGACAGACCTTTTAACCAGCCCATGAAGATAAGACGTCTTATGAATAAGCTTCTTCTTGATGTGTACATTTATACAAAAGTCCTCTTCTTGTCCATCAAGTGGTCTGGGTAAATGGTTTATCATATTATTAACAGAGATAAGTACATTAATTATTTGCCCGGTTATAGCGAATTGACCGTTAAAATGTCGCAATCTGCGTATCTACATAAACGGAAGCCTTGGTGAAATGAGTCTCTCAGCAATGATGTCTATTTCTGGCAAATCCGCTGGTCTCTTTGGATATTTGAAGCCGTTGTAGGTTGCCAAAGACGGAATATGGTCTTTTCTAACATTACAATACACATCTTAACTTTAGCAACGTTTATACCTAAATATCCGAAAAATATCGCACGACCAAAATCAGTAAGGTATCAGGCAAATATAAATTATAAAATACAGCTTCGCCATACTGTGATTTGTTTAATTAAATTTTCTTCGTCGGGTGTTCCACTTTGCAGATCTCCCAAAAAAAACATAGGCGATCACAAACATTACAGACGTGACCAAATAAAAAATAATTTTGCAAAGACGCCATGTTTGTTTTCTGTCATTTCATGCCATTTTGTTAGTTGAATATTTGCCATTTATCGCTATGTAGTCGTATTCGATTGAAGACCATGTTAAACTTGTTCAAGACAATTACAAAACATATTTTGGTCGCCGTAACCGCCCAAATGACACAAACATCGATTGTTTGGTGCGTAAACTCGACGCTACGGTTTCTGTGGTGGATACACTAAGGCCTGGCAGGCCAAAAACTGTTCGCATGCACAGCAGATAATATCGCTGTTGTGAGGCAAAGTGTGAGAGATAATCCGAAACAATCAATAACTCGTCGATCACTTGAATTGAGCATTTCAAGGACCAGTTTGTTGCAAAATTATGTACAAGGACACAGCCATACTACGCATGAGAATATCGACAAATTGCAAAGGTTCTTCGAAAATCGCTTAATTTCGCGTTGCGGATCATGCGATTTAATGCCATTAGATTACTTTTTATGGGGTTTTTTGAAAATCAAAGTGTACGTTAATAGTCCAGCCACCATCCAAGACCTAAAAAATAACATCATTGCCGAAATGAATGTCATAGAAACGTCCCTATTGGAAAATGTCATCAAAAATGTTGACCATCGGATCGACGTCTGTAAATCCAGCCATTTCAAAATAAAGTACCCAACTTGATTCAAAAATAAATATTTGTAGTTTTAGTTTACGTTTATTTTCCTGCGTCTCATTTGAACAACCTTTTATATACTTTCATTCATTTTATTTTATATATATTGATTTGATGAAAGAAAATACTTAACGACTTCACTTTTTGCTAACGCTTGATTTTGCTACACATTTAATTTGTGTGCCACGGGCTATATATGAAAATCGATTCTTAAGGAGTAGACTCCAATAAATAAAAAAATTAAATATTTTAACTTACTCAACAATCAATTCAAACTAGGACGCTTTGTTCTAAATAGCTACCTTATATTTTTAGCGATTTTATTTCAATTCTACAAATAAATTTGACAAGACAAGAAACACAAATCTCAAAACACTTAAAAATTAGTTGTATTCCATGTAACTTTAAAAAAAAAAAATGTTTCATAAAATCGAAATAAAATCTTTCCCAAGCGGTATGAACCAATCATTGATGGGGCCACAAAGCAAATAGAAAACATGTCATTTATACATTACATGATCTTATCCTCACGAAGAAGAAAACTTAAAGCACCAAAAGTTTCTTGCATATATTTATTTCTCTTATTTCGCCTCATGTAAACAAATCTAAACAGAAATATAAAATATAAAATAAACTTTAGAAGCTTTTTTCTCAAATGTCACATCAAGTTCAGTAGAAAAGTGTCAATTTTAATTTATTGGATTACTGTGAGGATAGAATAATTTGTTACGCACTTTGTTTTGTAAAAGCATAATATAACAAGGGCATAAGATGAAATGTGATACCTTGGATAATATTTGTGTGCACCTCTTATCTATTTCTAAGTAATATCATAATTAATAACAATAAACCAATTTTTAATCAAATATTTACACAAGCAAATATACTAATCGCCCCCTAAAAATCGGATAATTCTATTTACATTTCAATTTAACAAAAAATAGCGAAAAAAAAACATCGGCAAATCAATTTGCTTGTTTAATAAATATTGATTTTAAAATAAACTTTATAGAGTCAATAAATATCTGATTTAATCTAAAAATATAAATTATTATGGGAGATGATGTGCTTTTTTCCGTATACACAAAGTCTCGTCTCATATAATGTGTCATTATTTTAATAGCTATCATCGCATTAACACGTTTTTCTAATATTCAATTTTACTCGCAGATATAAAATTTTGACGGCTCTAACCAGAGCCTTCTAGAGTATAGACCCATAATCATCATGACCTATTTTTTAGAAGCTTTTTTAGTGGTATAACTTTTCACTAATTTCCACAGGAATCCATAGTAAAAATGGTGTTTTTTAGATTCAAATTTTTCAATGAAAAATGCAAAAATATTATAAAACGTTGATGTAAAAGTTTTCTACATATCTTTAACAACAATTTACAAGAAGGCTAATTTTTATCGAACTTTAATTTTGAAAAATACATCAAAGTTGGCTCTGAAGAATTAAAATAATACTTGCTAAATTTATCTTTAGTTTTACTAGTGTAAGTAAGATGTCTAAGATGTTTGCAGAAAAATACGAAAAAAAATGATTTAATCACAAAATTATCGCACGTTCCTATATTTTGTGAATTGGTTTTGCTTTTCCTACAATTTGTTAACATGAAATTTCGACAGGTGGTAATTTTTTCTACGATTTTATCAAATTTTTACAGTCATCACTGCCATCTATGTAATGTATATTGACCTAATGACCAAACGAATTATAGTAAGCTTTTATTTCAATTTGACCAGAATGCTGTTGTTAAGAAATTTTTATTAAATTTTGGTTTAAATAAATCAATTATTACAAGAAAATGAAACCGATTTACTTAAACGACATTCATATGTGTTGAAATTTAAACATTTATGAAATTATTTCAGAAATCATAATTAAGAATTTGTATCGTTTTCATTTAAGAATTTATCTTAGGAAAAAAAGTGATTTCCCATATGTTTTATATGTTTTACTAAGAAAAGTTTGGTTTTTTCCTAGTTTCTAATTCCCTTATAAAAGCTTCATTTTTTAGACTATGGCTTTGTATAATGAAGGTTGCTTTGCTCTAACCCTAAATCAATAATCAAGACATTACATAAATCAATGTTTAATTAATTTTTGTTTACATAAATATTTATTTGTTACTTTTCGACAATAGCACAAAATAAAATGTTAATCAATTAATTTATAAAAAATTGTTTTAATAATAAAAATCAACCCAAGCGCACATCAAAATCATAAATAAAAGTTTTAATTAATTTTTTTTTTTTTTGTTATAAAACAGCACCAAAAGTTCGAACCAAAAAATAAAATAAAAATGGCAACAAAAATTAAAAGACGTTAAATATGTGTATAAACGTCTTTACGAATATAAATAAGATACTTTTTTATGAGATTTAATAAATTAATTAAATAGAATAATAATAATAATAATAAGCACAATAATGATCATAATGAAAATGAGCTTTTTATTATGCGAATAAAAATACAACAATAGCCCCAACAAAAACAAAACGAAATTGTTATGGTTATCCCTTAAGGATACTTGAAGATTTAAGCGGAACATAAGAAAGCATAAAACCATAAAAATATGATTTTGTTATATGAAAGGAAACAAATACACAATAGAACAAAAAAAAATATTCATCTGTTTTATGTTTTGAAAGTGTGTTTGTCGTTTAGTCATTTAGTGGTGGGTGTAGGGTGTGGTTCTTTCAAATTAATTTTTTTTTGTTTGACTTAATTAGGATGTCTAACGTAGAACAATGATGGTTGTTAGCTAAATTGTTATGGGATATTGTTGAAGTTATAAGAAGTAGTTGTGGAATGCAGTTAATCTTCTAATATAAGTATAGAATACCGCAAACTCTCGAAAAATCAATTGTGATGTAGTCGTCTGAAGTCAGAAAATATTTATTGCTCGGCCGAGATGAATACAGCATGAGATAGAGGACGGTTTAATGCATTTGTTCTAAACATTTTATAATTTTTGTATGTGGAAGATCGCCCCCCTGAGAGCGATGTGCTTATACATTTCAATTTTTTGTTAGTCTTAAAACATAAAATTTAAGTAAAATTGTAAACTACATATTTTGCCATTACCACACAGCAAAGTTATGCACAACGTAAGCGTTGAAAAATTCCATTGTGTTCCCAACATTAGCGGCAAAAAAAGTCCTTGTGTTCCTTACTTAAAATAAAATATAATTTATATGTAATAATGGGGTCGATTCTCGCACACAAGTTTTATCATGTTATGTTATTATAGTAATTTTGAATTCTGACACTCTGAAAAAATTTTATTTTTGATGTTATGTCAAAAATAAAAGCATCAAATTTGTATATTTTATGATATTTTACGATATTGGTTATATATCATCGAGATAAATACAATTTAAAAATTGTTTATTGTGTTTTTTTTTTAATTTGTAGGCGTAAAATTGAAAGAAAATTACCTAATTGGTTTGGGAATTAATTTTTGTATAAATAAATTAAAATAATGCCAAATTATTTAATTGGCATTTTGTTAGAACGGGAAGTTTGCAATATATTTTTTGCAAAGTGAACCAACTTTTAAATTAATTAACATTTTGTCTTAAGGCATAACTATAGACTTAGATTGAGACAGTTTCGGGACGTCAGCAATCCGTATGAATTACCACAAAGAAAGTTTAAAAAATTATTTCGATTATCAAAACAAGCTGTACAATTCATTATTGGAAGATTGGAAGCAAGATCACAACCAACAGAAATCCCATTTAAATTAAAATTTTATGTGCTCTACACTTTTTCGGCCATGGCTCGTATCAACTGTCAATTGGAAGCTGCGAAATTATTTCACTATCTCAACCCAGCGTTTCTCGGGTGATTAGAGAAGTAACGAAACTAATCGTCCAACACCACTTTAACGATTTTGTTAAATGTCCACAAAATATTTTAGAACTAGCAGAAGTTAAAAACAAGATTTACCAGTAATTCCAAATGTCTGGAATTATAAGTGCTATAGATGGTTCTCACATAGCTTTAGTTGGACCACCAGAAAATGACGATTTTTTTCGAGGCAATTTATTTCGAAACCACAAGGGTTATCATAGTTTCAACACCGTCGTTTGTTGTGACGCCAACATGCGCATTTTGTACGCTAATGCTCATTTTCCCGGCTTTGTTCATGATTCAGCCATTTGGATGACATCTAAATTACGAGCGCATTTATTGGGCAAATTTATTTAAGTTGAGAGACAAACAAGTTTTTTACTTGGGAATTCCGGATTTCCACTCGAACCGTGGCTTCTTAAAAATTTTGCTGACACAGAAAATGGAACCATCAAATTTAGATTTAATGAAAACTTAATTCGTGCAAGGAATATTATTGAAAAGTGTTTTGGGGTCCTAAAATCCCGTTTTCGATGTCTACTTCGCCATAGAACTCTTCACTATCATCCACGTATGGCATCGCAAATTATTTATGCTGTTTGTACATTGCATAACATACACTTAGATGGAAGAAATGGCAGTGACGATAGTTCTGACAGTGATGGTAGTTCAAAAAGTGATAGTTATTCAGACAGTGAAGATCATGATGTTGAAGAAAATGCTGCAGAAACCGATGGTTCTCCTACTTACACAGATTCACAAAATGATTATTGGTATATACTAGATAGCAGAGTGCGCAATTTATATGCGAATACACATTTTGCCAGTTCACCGAATTAATGGAATGACTCATAGAGCCAAGTATTTTTTATATCAAGTTTTTGCTAAATAATTGAATTAAAAATTATAATTTGATGTTAAATAAATTTAGTTTTTCAATAAACAGCGCGTCAAATTTAAATGATGATAAGAAATGGCAGAATTTCCCGTTTCATTTGAATACCCTACGAACATTTGTCGATTCACTCAAAGAAAATTGTACTAGAATATTTATTTATTTTTTATTTTATTTATTTATTTATTTATTTCAACTTATAACTTAATAATAATACAAACAAATTATAAACTAATTAACATATTATAGTTGAACAAAGTAAAGCTCCGTTTAGATGAAAATCTGTGGTGGAGCAAATAAACAATTTAAACATGCTATTCTATAAAATCTTTGGACACATTGAGTTAAACATATATTACACAATAGTTTTCTTATTTATATGTATATATGGAAAAAAATAATAATTACACTTAGTTGCCTTTAAATTTACAATTGTTTAATGTTTACGATAACAGCTTTAATTGGTGAAATTACCCGAAGCTATATAATGTTAATTTCAGAAAAATCTTTCAACATTTTCTATGTTGAGCAGCCAATTTCGAACGTCCCTCTCAAATTTATGTTTACGTCCAATCGTTAGAATTTTTATATCTTTAGGTAAAATATGAAAAAAATACGGTGCCATATAAAGATAAAATCTTCTAAACTTCTCACAATTGCAACGGAAATCAGCATTATAGTAATTTGGATTTCTTGTATTATACACCTGTGTAATCCGATTGTGAAAACTGTTACTACGGATAAAAAACATTTTCAAGACTTTGTATATGTAAAGATATCTAAGTGGTAGCAAATTTAGTTGTCGAAACATAGGAATTGATGGTGTTGTTTGAGGAAGGTGGTATATTAATTTAATAATCCTTTTCTGGGCAATATATAGACCTTCAATGTTACTAAAATAAGTGCCACCCCAACTGGATATTCCATACATTATTATTGATTCAACTATGGCGTGATATAGTTTCCGCAGAGTACTGTTTGGGCATAATTTCTTAAGATTATAGAATTTATGTATAGCACCAAGTACGTTTTTCCTAGTGACATTGAGATGAGACTTCCAATTTAGTTGAGCATCCACTGTTAAACCCAAATATCTAAACTCGTTAACAAATTCAAGTGCAAAACACTGAGACGAGCAAATGATTGTATCACAGGGATGGACATGGTATTTTAAATGGTATACCGAAGAATTAGTGATATTCTTCCCAAATAGCATAACTTTTGATTTAACGCTTATAGCGAGCCGATGATGATAAAACCATTTACTTAATTTGATTAAGTCGTTTTCAAGCATTAATTTAGTGTCGACATCGCTATTCGTACCATAGCTCAAAGCCAGATCATCAGCAAAGGCTGTGGCGTGTCCTACTAGATCAATACCGAAGATCGAATTAAAGTAGATTAAAAATAATAAAGGCCCCATAACTGATCCTTGAGGAACGCCACAACTTATTAAACCTTCGCAGCTAGTTGCCTCACCTATTTTTACCACCTGACGACGATTTTCAATATAACTTGCAAACCAATCAAAAATGTTACCTCTAATACCAATTTTAGCTAACTTCAATAAAAGCATTCCATGGTCAACAGTGTCAAACGCCTTTGCGATATCGACAAAAAAAGCTATGGGTCTCCGAGTATCATTAATATGTTTATAAATCTCACTCAAGCAGTGCAAAAGAGCTTCTTCAGTTGATTTACCGGCAGTAAACCCAAATTGATTTTTATTTAAAAATTTAATCTTATCCAAATAACAAATTAACCGATGCTTAACTAGTTTCTCAAAAATCTTGGAGAAAGTGCTTAGAAGCGAAATCGGCCTGTAATTATTTGGTTGTAATTCATCACCCTTCTTAAAAATCGGGATCACAACAGCTATTTTTAAATCATCTGGAAATTGACCGCTGTTCAAGCTAAGATTATATAGGTATTGCAGAACATCCACCAAATACCATGCACATGTTTTAATAAAAAATTATTAATGCCGTCAAAGCCCTTTGACCCTTTGTTATCTAATTGTTTTATCTCAGATAGGATTTCCGAAGAAGATATAGGCTCAAAGAAACAAGATGAACTGTAGTTTCTATCAGCTCCATAAATATACTTTTTAAATTCAATTGAAGTAACATCACTAGTAATTACATTAAAATTGGAGGTTGATCCTTGCGAAACTTTTACGAAATATTTGCAGAATTCATCAGAGATCGATTTTGGGGACGTGAGAATGCTATTAGTATCGGCTTGATAAATTTGTTGTATTTGTTTATACATCCGATTACGTCCTAAAACTTCATCAATTATTTTCCATGTGTGCTTTGAATTCTTACTAGCCCAATCAAATTTGCTTTTGTAATAGTTATTTTTGACGATTTTTACATCCGCTTTAATATTTCCCGAAAGTTTTTTAACAAATTTTGCTAATTTAATATTATTTGGATGACATCTTAGTTTACGAGAAAATTTTTTTAATTTGTTAATTTTAAATAATAGATTAGGACTCATCCATGGCTTTAACTTATTTATTTTAAGAGGAGCAATAATGAATTTATATGCGGCAATATGCGAGTTAAGTATAAACAAAAATGTTGCAAAAGCTAAACTGCAAATCCTTTCGCTATAAACAGAATCCCAACATTCAAACTTTAGAAAATTATTGAGTTTATCGTAACAAATTCTTGATTGATTCGAAGTATTAACAGAAACTGGTTGCCTGATGGATGAGGAAGAAATATTAACTTTGATCAAATTGTGGTCAGAAAAATGCATGGGCAGGTTACAAATATCAAATTTGAATAGATTTTCATTTTTAACAAAAACGTGATCCAAACATGTCTTCAACCTTGTTGGCTCATTTACAAGACTGACAAAACCATAGAATGCAAGCATTGTTTGGTAGTTGAAGGATTCACTAATATTTAAAAGGTTGATATTAATATCCCCTAAGATAACAATATTTTTGTTATTAAGTGAACACAGCAACCTTTCCAAATCATCACAAAATGAAATGATGTTACCATTATGAAAACGATATAAACAAATAAAGGTAAAGTTTCGTTTAGCTAGTTGAATATTTAAAACAAGAAGATCCGCTGAATTCCAATTGCAATGTTGATACGTGAAATTTATCAAATTTTTACTTATAAAAACACCCACACCACCCGACCGATAATTATCATTACAGCACGCTCGAAAATTATACCCTGGCAAATTAAACTCTGAACATTCATTTGAATAAATCCAAATTTCGGATACAAAGATCAAATCAGGAAAATTAGTAAGACTCGCTACAAACAAGCTGAACGCATCAAAATTTTCCCTTAAGCTACGAATATTTTGAATCAAAACTCTGAAAGAACTATCCATGATATACTTGAACACAAATCAATTTCAATAAATTACAAAGGAGAATTTTAATGAATAAAGCAGAAAATGTATAGTAGCGAGTCGTTTTAATATTACGTTTAAAAATAAAAATAAAAATAAATGCGCGTACGATTACGCAAAAAGTACAAAAATGTTGCGGTGAGATAGGTATTAAAATAAAATCCGAAACCGGCTTGACTGTAAACACAAGCGAAAATACAAATAATTGAAAATTAAACTTGAGAGAGAAATTCATATTTGTCGAACTAACGTAAATATCCAAAAAATTAAAATTATACAGAACAGAGCAACACACAATCACACGCAGATGAAACGGTTTTATTTGTTTTTGTTGATAACGTCTACTGAACAACTTCAAAACGATCAAAATGTTATGTATATGTAGCGAAATATCATTAATATAATCAATACGAATAGATAAATGTACTGATATTTAACACATACACACAACACTGAACGGTACTAAACATAAACAATGTTGTCAACCCAAATAAAGTTTGATCTGTCAAACTAATGTAAACAAAAACACATAATATAAAGTGATTTAAAAATAATAAAAATAAAAACTGAATGTAAAAAGGTAAGAAAACTATTTTACTTAACCTATTATTATATAATTTAAGAGCCCTGATCATCATCTGGGCAAGACGTGTTGTCCTCATCTGGATCTTCAAGATGTTTGAGCCGAAAAATATCACTCAGAGAACTTATCCGATGCACATCTGATTCCGCAGATTTGCGCAGGTAAATTTGTCCATTTTTGCACCATAGATATCTGTACTTATGTTGTATTTTGATAATTTTAGCTTCACGATACAATTTGGATTGGTAAGCTGTCAAATGGTGCATGATGTAAATTCGCTGGTGTGGATGATTTTGCGGAAGAAAGATGTCCAAATCCTTCGTCGATAAATTTTTGTGTTTAATAGTTTGTGACAAAATGTTGTTTTTAACATCAACTGAATTTAGTTGAACAATAAAAAAATCTAATGTTGAATTCAGTGTTTTATTCAATGGTGTTGTGTTTTTGATTGTAGTTTTTTGAATAGCTTCAATTGAGCCAATATCCTCTGTTTGAATTACTACTCCAATTTTGCTTAACGTAGCAACTATCATGCCACGAGTATCATCGTGTTTCAATGGTAAACCTCTGATGACAATGTTGTTTAAGTTTCGCAGTTGATTTGGCTTATCAATGCTGGCTTCAATTTGATTCAGTTTAGAGCTGTGAAGGTTAACCAGTTCTTCTAATTTATGCACTCTTGCTTTTAAAGCTTTGTTCTCAGATACTAGAACCTCAAAATTTTGTTTCAACTGATCAAGAGCAGATAATTTGCTATCCATTCGTTTGAGCTGGATCATTATATCGGATAAATTGATGTTTTCGGCGGATTCAATAATGTCTTCATCGCCATCCACAATCGATTTGTTAGCAGTTACACGGCAGTCTCCGCAAAGCCAGCTCACAGAACGTTTTCTAATATCATTAAAAAGGTTTCTGGAAATTTCTGCACAGCTTATGTGGAAACAATTTTCGCATGGACCACCACATTTAACACCAGGAAAACGTTCATTGGTGATTTTGCTTGAACAAAGATGGCAGGTGGAAGACATGTTATCACGAATAATTAATACAGGACACAGTTTATTTACTAAATTTGACTAAGTAAATAATTTGATTATTGCACCAAGATATTAGGCAAAATTTGACGATATAAAATTATTTATTTTTTATACAGACAATTAGTTAAACACAATCAGAAGAAATGATTTTGTTGTTTTAGTAGCACACAAAATGTCCGAAATATTTGGCAATTAAATCAAAATAATTCACTTATTTAAATAATATATATAATATTTTATTTGTTAACATATGCAATTAATATTTAATAATTACTTTATTATAATTATTAGAATTTTGTTATATTATATTTTATTATTTTTATTTAAATACTAATTTTAACAACTCAACTCAATCACGATCAAAGAACGAATTATAAAATATGAAAAAAAAAAACGAGGCAATTAGAATACGAAAACATAAAAATATTGTTACGTTTTTGCCTTGTCAATCAAGGTTCGTATCACTGGATTGTGAATAAAACAAAATCAATTTAATTTATCAGCAACGAATTTATTTATTTAACACAAAAATTATTACAACACAATTTTTGTAACAATAATTCACCAATTCACTTTATATAAATTATTCTCAAATTTTACCGTACACTTATAATTTTTATTTCGCACAAAAACACTTTTTAAATCACTTTTTAATTCCTTTTTAATATTTACACTATCGCTTACCAAATACTGATCATCCAATTCGACTTCGTTCGCCTTTTTATATACACAAACCAAACTTCTAGAAAGCTCATGACTTTTCTAGTTAGAATAGTGTAGAAACAGTACAGTTAAACATTAGGCAATTAATTTAACTTATTCTATTATACACTAGGTGTCACCGTTACAATATTTTATATTTCATTTTAAAAATAAATTTTAACATAAAAAAATAATATAAAATTCGACAATGTCAGAATCGACCCGAGTATTTGATTGTGCTAATGTAAAACATAGCCTAATATTTTATTTAAACGTCATTTTCGAGTACAAGAGTCTATGTTTGAAATCGTAATAAGTTTTAAAAAAGTATTGTGACGATGACACCTAGATTGTAATAGAATAAGTTAAATTAATAGCTCAATGTTTAACTGTACTGTTTCTACACTATTCTAACTAGAAAAGTCATGAGCTTTCTAGAAGTTTGGTTTGTGTATATAAAAAGGCGAACGAAGTCGAATTGGATGATTAGTATTTGGTAAGCGATAGTGTAAAGATTAAAAAGGAATTAAAAAGGGATTTAAAAAGTGTTTTAGTGTAAAATTAAAAGTAAAAGTGATCTGATCTGATTCTTTAAATGAACAAATTAACCATAAATTTAATATTGGGCTGTATATCAAAAACAAGTAAGTATTAAATATTGACGAGTACACAAAATATAATTTAATTAAAAATCCATAGATACCACCGAGCAATTATAAGTTTGCCTATTCAGAACACAACAAAAAAGGGAAAATCGAAAAGCGATATGTTTCTCTACTTTCCATTGGTTAGTTTTTTCAGATATGCAAAAAGGGTTATTTTGTAAATACTGCCCATTCTTTCTTTACCCATTCAAACCTTGGTGGAAAACATAAAACTGTCTCACTTTTTTTTTTCTTTCATTATAATTCGTCTATCAATCTAAACTAAAACTACAAACTAAATCGTTATCGTATTCGACTTGTTCTTGATTAAACCAGATTTTTACTAGCTAAAACTTAATTATATCTTATGTGTATATGAATGTGATAAAAAGTCTGAATCAATCAGAAATAAAAAAATTGTATACCTTAAACAAAAACAAGAAGCAAATCTACAAAAATAATCTAGTAAAGCAACTAGCGGCCATGAATCACTAGAAGATCCATCAATCAAAGAAATTATGCAAGCGATTTATAATTCAAATCTGGATATTAACACTAAAATTGAACATCTATGTGAGAGTCTACAAAAAAATAAAAGTAATCAAGCAGGATAATACAGTTAATACCAATGCCATTTCTTCTCTAAATGTCAAAGTTGAAATGTGTGTAAAGCGGATAAGTGAATTAGAATATCATAAGGAATATATCCTAAAACAGTCATTTAAACATGATGTCGTGAACTTTGGTGTTCTCATTTACATTGGAAGATACTCACAGTCACTTCATAAAAATGTTTCAGCAAAATAATAAGATACAAAATAATCAAAATTGCCAAATTGTGTTACGTTTCAAACTGTTCAGCAAAAAACAACAAGTGATGAAACATGAAACACTTGATTGATAATGGACCAATTTTTTTTAGCATCAAATAGTACTGAATAGTCTTCCAACCAAAAGCATTCTTATTAATCATCGACTACGCAAGCATTCCTCAACATTATTAGCTAAATACATCAAAAACTCTACAAAAAAACGGAAACTTATATCAAACGTATGTACATACAAGAGCAGAAAGAAGAGACACCTACTATTTTAAACGATGCATCACAACTTCAACATCTGATGTAGTAAACAGATGATTAATGTTCATGACGTCAAGTATATTTTATATATTATTGAATTTATTTACATTAAAGCCGGTATTCGCGTTCAATTAAATTGCGCAATATAATTGTATGACGTCATAACATTGCACAATATACTCAAATTTTATTCAAGATATTTGAATTTGATTGTGCAATTTTGACGTCGTATATTGCGCAATTTAATTTTACGTGAATACGGTCCTTTACGTTAATTGTTTAATTTTCGATCGGGGGGCAATCGAGTAGCCTTAGCGAACGGTTTTGTTTTTTCGCGCGGAGAAAATAATTTTTCTGTAAAAAAAAAATTTAAAATTCTAATCTCAATTAAATTGTAAAAGATTTATCGAAAATCGAAATCGTTGAAGTCAAATTAAAGTTAAATTAAATCGTACTGTGCTTGAAATCACAAATAGTGGCTTAAACTGCATGAGTGTTTAACTTATTTAAAATATTATTGTGTGGTGTGGTGTTTTAAGGGAGGGGTATAACTAAAATTGTCCTGAACCCGGTTTCATTCTGCATTTAGAGCGTGACGGACGTGACCTAGATGGAAGCACCTAAAAGGAAGAAAACAATTATTTACAATAACAGACCCCGAAGGCGGGCGATTATACGTATGTCATGTATTTGTTCCTTAATAAGATTCACATAATACTTGAATTGAATTGAAGCAAAATTGTTCAAAGTTTAGCTGGAGTCGGTGAAGGTGTGTCGTGAACAAATCACTTGTATTTACTTGAACAAATCATCTGTATACGTGTGTGGGGTGCGATTATCCTCTCGTATAACGAATTGCGAGTCGTGAGCTCGAAATATGCTAACAAATTCTTTAAAAAATCCTTGAATCATTACGAGTTGTCTGTCCGTACTTCACATTGTACGAGTGAACAACAACAACAAATCGCAATTGCGAGAACTCGTAATACCTAAACAGAATCGCGTTGTTGAAATTCTGGTAGAGTGAAACGCGTAGTGCCTACAAATCGCACCCGTGATGTGTAAATTAATTGAGTGGTATAACAGGATGTTAGAGGTGTTTAACTTGGCCCAGTAGAAGGTTGCTATGTCGATTTCTGTTGATCAACCTAGGGCAAAGTGTTGTTGCTCGTGCGGGTCGTGTTGATTTAACTATTTAAATACAGCTAAATATGTGTTTTTATCGTTCGACGTCCGAAAACAGTGAGAAATATTGTTTTATTTAAGTCTAACAGGGGCCCTATTCTTGAATTCCACATCCATTTTCCACATGTGGACATCTGTCAAAATTCATAAAAATTGAATTTTTTCGATACTAAGGGAATACTATATTTCCGAATGGGTATAAGCAGGTGGAAAAAATTCCCCATATACGAAAATGTCCATGCCGCATGTGTTTTATATACGAATTACAATTTTCGAACGTTTTTGTGCGAACTTTGACAGTTGTCCACATGTGGAAAATGGATGTGGAATTCGAGAAAAGGCCCCGAGGAATATTTAACATAAAAGAGGGATACATACATAATCCCTTGTCGTATAAAATTAAAATGTACAATTTAATTAACAATTAGCCTATTTATATATGCCATAATGATTTATTTCCGTCAGACGATGCGCGAAATGTCTATCCATCTATTCATATTTATTTTTAGTTTTTTTAGCAATGACACTTCATTCAGTGTACTTCGTAAATCTGATTAATCTGATTAATCTGATTTTTCTGATTTTGATGTAACACCATAATATGTAGCTAATTTAAAATGGTTTAGCCGGGACTCAAACCAGAGATAATCAAGACATGCGGGTGATTATGTATCGGTTCAATGTTCCATAGGACACAGGAGCTATGCGGCTGCGTTGTAAAGCTGCAGTGCCAAAGAACCTTAATAATTTTAGTTAAGAGTAAGTAGCTAGTTTCTTACGCAAATAAGGAGAGAGGTGAGGAGTTGGTTGTAGGGGATCAAATGGGGTTAGGAGGTAAAGGGAAAACTTAGGATAAAATTCATATTATAATAGAATTTGAATTATATTCTATAATTTAATTGTTGTATAAATTAGGTTTACAAATTGTGCAACACACGATTAATCAAATCACCAAAATCACTTAGTGGACTGTATTTTTTCTTGTCGCTGATTCGGTGTAAAATGAAAGGCTTTATATTCACGTTATACTTTACAAAATTTATTTATTAATTAGATATTCTTCGATGTACAAATTAAACCAAATAGAATTGTTTGGTGTGAGTTTAATTTCGCCATTAAATTTTGCTTGTTTTTGGTTGAAAGAGCGTTGTTCGTGGTTGACATACAGACACAGATAGAAAATAATACGTTTTACGCTTCTTTTTATATCCATATTATTTATCTCTTCCTTTTTATATATTTGTCTCTTTTATTTTGTTTTGTGTATTTAAGCAATTTCTCGAAATATCTCGAACATAAATTTTGTTGTGAAATTGTACTAGAGTTTGCTTATGTCAATATGACAGATACAACATACAGCAACATAAGGTAATAATAATTTTCTTATACAATATAAATTTATAAATAATCATATATCACACTCCATGTCTCAGTTAGATCTGCATCCAAAGGCTCATCCCAAGTCACATTACGTAGCCACAAACTCTGCATAAATATTTTGATTTTAACTGTAAACGGAAGCAATAATCCCAACGGATCGAAAATTTTAGACGCAATTGATAACACGTTACGTTTAGTGCATGAGTCGACCGGCATATCTACAACCTTGATCATCAAGTCATCACTGGTTTGATTCCAATAGAGACCTAACATTTGGGATACGTTTCCATCCTCGATAAGTTGTGCCATATCGTTGACATCGTTTAAAGTTTCGATGTTTGATCGCCATTTCCTCAACCGGAATCCCCGTTGAGCTAGAATCTCTGATAAATTTTGTTTCAATTTTGTAGCTTGTTGTTCGTCATCGGCACCTGTTAACAAATCATCAACGTAGAAATTTCGTTTGATGATATCACATAATTCAGGATGCTGATCTTTGCACTCTTCGGCAATTTGAAATATGACGCGTATTGCTAAAAACGGTGCGGAAGACGTTCCGTACGTTACTGTGACTAACTCATATTCGCTTATTGGTTCGGTAGGGGAGTCACGCCATAAAATTCTTTGAAGTGATGTTTGGTTAGGATCAACCAGGATTTGCCGATACATTTTCTCAATGTCGGCACAAATGGCTACTTTAAATGATCGAAACCGCAATAAAATTGCCCAAAGAGTATCCTGCAGTGTAGGTCCTACTAGTAATTTGTCGTTCAGTGATATTCCGGACGATGTCGCTGCTGAACCATCGAACACCACCCGTAGCTTTGTAGTTAAACTATTCTCCTTCAGGACTCCATGGTGAGGAAGATAATAGGTCTCATGATTTCTATTGTTAATTTCATTGTCTGATAGCCTTTTCATATGATGTAGTTGAATATACTCTTCCATGAACCTTTTATATAATTGGCCAAATTCTGGTTGACGCCGAAACTTTCTCTCCATTGCAAACATTCGTTGTAAAGCAACTGTATATGACTGACCAAGCGGTGGACAATCCAATTTCATCGGTAGTTATACGATATACCGACCATCTTTGTTTTTAATGCAGGTTGATTTAAAAATATCTTCACAAGCTTGTTCTTCTGGTGTCCATGAGTGATCGTTACATACTTCTTCCTGCTCCCAAAATTTTCTTAATGTTTCCTCTAGACACTGTTCATTTCTAATCGTGACATTTAACATTTTAACTGGTAACATGTTACTTGTGGAATCCTCCCGTGGTCCACCGGCGAGCACATATCCAAACATTGTCTCATGAGCGAATATATTAGTTGTTAATTGGATACGTTTGCTTCTCAAAACATAAAAGAAATAATCGGCACTCAATAGAATATCGATTTCCTTTCGCTCAGACGTTGAATCTGCTAATTGCAATTCTGAATATTGAGAAACTTGTAGACGTTTAATTTCATCGTTCGCTGGTAAAGTCGTGATCTTCGGTACTATGTATACCTTGACCTTCAAAAATGAAGATATATCGAACCGAGAATATATGGTAACCTTTGCACTACCTATTGTCGAAACGTTTGAGGTCGCCAGACCTTCCACTAGAATTTGACCCGCTTTACGTTTAAGGCCCAACCGTTTCACACATGGTTGAGAAATGAATGAGGTCTGCGACCCGGAATCTAATAATAACCGACACGATTTAAATTGACCGAATTTATCCTTAACGTTGATAATAGCAGTTGGCAATATCGTGGTTCCAGCGTTGCATGTGTTTGTAATACTTGTGTTCGCTACACTCGTACTTGATTTTGGTTCCACTAACGGCATTATTGGTGTATCGGCTGACATCACTACTGAATTGGTTATTGTATTATCATGGAGTAAACTATGGTGGCGACGATGACACTTAAAACAACTACTCGTACTTGGACATTGATTTGCTTTATGGCGAGTTGATAAACAGTTAAAGCAAATCCTTAGTTTAGCGGCTTGTTCTCTACGTTGATTTATTTCTAAGCCCTTGAATTTTTTACATTCGTAAATTCGATGCGAATCGTTGCAATAAACACATTGTTTTATATTTGAGTACGTTAATTTCAGCTGATGCGACCTGGCTGTACTCGGTTTTGATGTTGTATGCCTCCCCGATTCACAGGACTCCAATGCTTCACATCTATCACTTATGAACTTAAGTAACTCGTCGAAAGTAGGATACTCTTGGTTGACTGTTTTATGGGCCCAAGCTTCCTGAGTACCTGGATTTTTTGTACTAGCATGTATGTTAGCCACGGGTCTCTTCCCGTAGCTTCACCTCCTAATGCTTGTATCCCTCTATGTACGTCATCGGAAACATTGCACAGATTTCTTAGTTTTTTCACGGAACCATCTTGCATCGTTGGTAATTCCAAAAAGGATTTAATCATTGAATTTAACACATATTTTCGTTTATCATACCTCTCACATAGCTTGGTCCATGCCTGTGTATAATTTGCCTCTGATACTGGTATATGTTTCACCAACTCCGCTGCCTCGCCTTCCAGTAATGTTTTTAAATATTGAAATTTTTGGGCATCATTAAATCCCAATTTAGTATGGACAGATGCCACGAACAAATCTTTAAAGCTAGGGAAATTCTCGTATTTACCTGAGAATTTTGGCAAATTCAAATTTGGCAACCGTATAAAACTATGTGGTTCTTCCGTCGTATTGTGGATGCTTTGATTTAACGAAGTGGTAAATGATGACGATACATTAGATAAAAATTCGTTTTGTTCCTTCAATAATCGAGCCATCACCGTTTCAATTTGACTCGTTTGTTTATGTTGCTGTGGTGCTACCACTGACTCTACAAATTTGGCCTTTACACCTAAGTACTTCGTCTCGATTTCTGCCATTTCTGATTGCACTTCGTATTTGCTTAACGCTGTCTCACATTCGGTGAAATCCGTGAATGCTCTCTCTAACAACTCTAGCCTGGATGAAATATCCGAATCCGATGTTCTCTCAGTAATTTTGTCAGCGAATGTCACCATTCGCGTAATACTTCCTTTTGCCAGCCCTCTTCTTGCTATATATTCTTTAATAATTTCTTTATCGGACATGTTAAATAATCACACTCAATCACAGTTCACACCACAAATATAATCTGATACTAATAATATAATCGAATAATCTGATTTATTCGGACCAATTTCAACCCGATATACAATAACGACGAATGTTACACTATTCTGACAAATGCTTATGCTATGTTATATTTAGTTTCACTTACGTGCAATTAGTTTGATGAATTGACACTCTCACGTTGGAACAATATCTTGTAAGGATATCGCTGATAAGTTCACCGTTGTGTTTGTCTCGAATAATTCGCAGCTGATGTAAGCTATTTTGCTATGTTACTCCCTCACTGGGATTAACTCGTTGCAGTGAGATCCTTCTCGAAATGTACCGACGCTAAATTCGGCTAATTGATACACCTTCACTGGGATGAACTTGTTGCTCGATCCTTCTGGCAGTTATAGACGCTAAAATTCGACTCGAAGATGGCGTCTCCACGTTGTTTCACGACAACTGATAATAGCTATTATTATACTATTTGATGTTACTCCCTCACTGGGATTAACTCGTTGCACTATTTTTCTGTAAGTTTATAGACGCTAAAATTCGATTTGAAGATGGCGTCTCCACGTTGTTTCACGAAAACTTTTAGTAATTATTATTGCAAATGGCAACCGAAAATGAATATTATACTTCGCCAATCACTGTCTCGTAATTTAAATTGCAAGTTAACCTTGTTTTGCAGCTCTCGATCATTAAACTTCACTTAAATATCGCCTTTACCAATCCGGCTCGAAGGACCAAATTCCATATGTGCAACACACGATTAATCAAATCACCAAAATCACTTAGTGGACTGTATTTTTTCTTGTCGCTGATTCGGTGTAAAATGAAAGGCTTTATATTCACGTTATACTTTACAAAATTTATTTATTTATTAGATATTCTTCGATGTACAAATTAAACCAAATAGAATTGTTTGGTGTGAGTTTAATTTCGCCATTAAATTTTGCTTGTTTTTGGTTGAAAGAGCGTTGTTCGTGGTTGACATACAGACACAGATAGAAAATAATACGTTTTACGCTTCTTTTTATATCCATATTATTTATCTCTTCCTTTTTATATATTTGTCTCTTTTATTTTGTTTTGTGTATTTAAGCAATTTCTCGAAATATCTCGAACATAAATTTTGTTGTGAAATTGTACTAGAGTTTGCTTATGTCAATATGACAGATACAACATACAGCAACATAAGGTAATAATAATTTTCTTATACAATATAAATTTATAAATAAGTTAATGTACAATAAATATTATTTAATTTTACAGAATATTTGAACAATTGTGACAATAAGCATAATGGATATCATTTACATAGTGAATATAAGATAAGTATAAATTACATAAATTTGTTTGTGATGGTTAATCATTTATTTTGTTTTCTTTCAGGTATATATAGACATCGATTTGCGACTTCCTCATCAGACCTTCCATGGCTAAATTATTAATTGGAGTGAAACTAAGAACATCATAAGAACAAATGTAAATGAATAGTGTAACATACAAAATAAATAAATTATGTTTTTAGTTTTGTGATTTTAAATTTTAGAGTGTTTTCAATTTTTGTCTAGTGCTACCAAACACAAATCTTATTCCAGACAGGAAGATTAATATTATTACGTTAGTAAACTTAATTAATATAGTTACCAGGAGGATTAAAGTTTAACAATTTTAGTAATCCAAAGTAGTAATTAATGACTGCAAAATAATAAGTTCTGATTAGATTTAGAAATCGTGAGAAACCGGCCAAGGCTTCCAGAGAAACAAGCGTCCAATCACGTAGTTAATTGTGTTGTCGTAGTTAAATTGTATCAATAACAAAGGTGTCTGTAACCGGGTGGATTCCATCTTTACTAACCTTCCTTTCCTATCCTTCGTGTACGGTATATTTTTCTTCTCTTTTGTTTCATTGCAGCTGAATTACGCCTATACAATAAAATAGATAGTGACAAATTTATGACAATATTTCGGTTAAGCACTTATTAAATACGGAGCTGCCTTATATTCCGGGTTATGTGCGTTACATGTTGATAAACGCTAGTCTTTGAGGAACAATTTCTATTACATCAAGCAATTTCTGGAAATGTTAAAATCCTTGCCATGTGATCTTAATCACAGAAACTTTTATATACAGGAATGAAGTTCCTTTTTACTCTCTCACGGGATATGAATCATTCCACTGCACGAGAAATATTAATAGAGGTATTGCGGTATATATTATGAATTATATTCTAATTGAGAATAAAAATTTTAACCTATTCGGTTCTGGCTTTCTGGTTATGCATTTACCAGTAGTTCACAGCAGAGTTAACTAATTTACCATTAGTTCACAGAAGGTTGTCCAGATGACATATTCTTTGAAGAATTCGGAAGTTTAGTTCTGAAATATCCCAAATCCATTATAATGGGCGACTTTAACATTAATTTATTTGACGTTTCTAACAGGACAACTCAAACTCTCAACTTTATGATTTCGGCTAGTGGTTTTGTACAGTTAAATAACCTAAATCAGAAATTTTACACTCGATTTTCATCGACACCGTCAGTTTTAGACCATCAGTGACAAATATGATACGATCCGAAATTTTCATAAGTTTATTTCATTTCGCTAGATTTGATCATCGAACTATAATAGTAGATGTTCAAACGCAGGTCAATTCCGGCCAGCTGAAAATTAAATATTAAATTAGAATTATATGTAATTAATGTAACTGTTAAACTTACCCGGGATTATAGATCCCTTTGCCAATTTTTACTTTTTGTTGGCAGAAATGATAACCTGAAATCACATAAAAATGTATTTCAAAAATGTACCTTAATTATGTAATATGCAATACTTATCTTAGCACGCCATTCAAGCCCAACTAGTCTGCAATAGTTTAAACTTCCATAAATAATTTATATTTATATAATTGAATAATTTTCTCGCCTCTTTGATTTATTTACATTTATTTTGACAACTAAAATAAAAACCTCCAATTGTAAACCCACCCAAGAAAAATATTGTTACGTTTTTGCCTTGTCAATCAAGGTTCGTATCACTGGATTGTGAATAATACAAACTCAATTCAATTTATCACCAACGAATTTTTTTATTTCACAAAATTTATTACAACACAGTTTATCAATAAAAATTCACAAAATCACTTTATATAAATTATTCTTAAATTTTACTGATCACTTTTACTTTTTATTTCGCACAAAAACACTTTTTAAATCACTTTTTAATTCCTTTTTAATCTTTATACTATCGCTTACCAATTATTACTAATAATCTTACAAGTTTACACTATCGCGTTCCAAATACTAATAATCCAATTCGATCTTGTTCGCCTTTTTATATACACAAACCAAGCTTCTCGAAAGTTCACGACTTTTCCAGTTGGAATAGCGTAGAAACATTACATAACAATTTTTATCATGGAAAATTCCATTTAGTACAGTAAACATTGAGCTATTAGTTTTACTTATTCTATTACACACTAGGTGTCACCGTCACAATATTAATATTGTGACGGTGACACCTAGTGTGTAATAGAATAAGTAAAACTAATAGCTCAATGTTTACTGTACTAAATGGAATTTTCCATGATAAAAATTGTTACGTAATGTTTCTACGCTATTCCAACTGGAAAAGTCGTGAACTTTCGAGAAGCTTGGTTTGTGTATATAAAAAGGCGAACAAGATCGAATTGGATTATTCGTATTTGGAACGCGATAGAGTAAACTTGTAAGATTATAAGTAATATTTGGTAAGCGATAGTATAAAGATTAAAAGGAATTAAAAAGTGATTTAAAAAGTGTTTTTTGTGCGAAATAAAAAGTAAAAGTGATTAGTAAAATTTGAGAATAATTTATATAAAGTGATTTTGTGAATTTGTATTAATAAACTGTGTTGTAATAATTCTTGTGTGAAATAAATAAATTCGTTGGTGATAAATTAAATTGAGTTTGTATTATTCACAATCCAGTGATACGAACCTTGATTGACCTGGCAAAAAACGTAACAATATTATATAATTGACTGCCATCTGTTGTAGAATAGTGAAACAATTTTTATGCATTCAATATTTGTCTACTGGCCACCTACATAGCTATAATAACTACCATAAAAAGAAAGCATTATCAAAAAACCATTTTGTAAAAACAAAAACATTTTTTTGCTCTCTTGTATACCAGCCGGTAAAGTGACAACAATCTAAAATAAAAAATTTATAAAAAATCTAAATTTATACATGGTCCTTCGAGCCGGATACACAGATAAGTAAACATAATTTTATACTAGAATAGCGAATAAATCTGTGTACGATAAAAATAAAAACAATTAATTATAGTGAAAAGTTAGTGAAATGAGTGCATTAGAGGGGTTAAAAAACAACGCTCCATATTTAAGGGCGTTTTAACCAAATTATCTAATTTTGCAAGTGCCATCCACGAAGAATCTGAAGAGACGGTTGAGGAATTGCGCGTGAAAGCAAGTCGTGCGAAGGAAATCTTAGAAAAGATTATAGCGATAGAAGCATCAATATTCGCAATCGATAGTCAAGTCGAATCTAAGTTAGAAGAAGCCGAAGAAGCATATTACGCTATCGTGTCCAAATTGAATAAATGGATTAACAATCGCAGTATAAGTGAGCTTAGTGTATCAAGCAATGACACAACTTTGAACGTGACTTCTTCGAATTCAGGCCCCGAGGTGCGCCTTGCTAAATTGCAAATCCCCACATTTGCTGGCGATTACACCGAATGGCAGAGCTTCTTCGATTTGTTCCACTCAAGCGTTCATAGCAAAAACAATATAAACCCTGTTCAAAAATTCCAATATTTGATGGGATTGCTTAGAGGCGATGCATTTTCGTTGGTGAAGCATTTCAAAATTACGGAAGCCAATTATATAGAAGCACTAAAAAAGCTAAAACAAAGGTACGATCGCAAACGACATACGATTAATGCATTCATCCGCAAATTTATAGAGCAACCTAACATAAGTATAGCGAGTGCATCAAATATAAGAAAATCGTTAGATACCTCTGACGAGACAATCCGCGGTTTGAAAGCATTAGGAGACAAGGCCGAAGCCCGGGACCCTTGGCTCATATATCTGCTATTACAAAAGCTAGACGATGATACCCGCAGTTTATGGGCGCAAGAGAATATCGAGAAAGAATTCCCAACTGTAACCGAATTTTTCGAATTTTTAATCAAGAGAACTGATGCTCTTGAATCAGTAAAGATGCATTCCATTCGATCAACAACCACAAGAGCAACCATTCCAGGCAAGTCGAAGAATAGCTTTGCCACTACTATTGGTGCTACTTGCATAGCACGCAACAAGGAACAGCACAGATTAATTGATTGTGCTCGATTCAAGGAATTGTCGGTTGAAGACCGGAGAAACTTAGTCGGCACCAACAAACGATGTTTTAATTGCCTAAATCCGGGACATTCGAGTTACGAATGTAGAATCCGAGGCAGATGCAACCAGTGCTTTAAGAAGCATCACACTTTATTGCATTTGGATTCAAGACCAAATGCACTAATCACCAGCACAGAAGCAACGAACGATAGCCCTGAAGAAAATAAGACTTCGACTCTTCATATACGCAAAGACGAATGCATTGCTAATCAATATATCAATATTGTGTTGAAGTGTGCAGTACAAACGATATTACCCACAGCAATAATAAATGTATTGGATAACCTTGGTACACCACGTTTATGCCGCGCATTGTTGGACACGGCTTCCCAATCTTCATTTATAACCGAGTCATTGGTCCAGCAGTTAGGATTACCAAGGAGGAATTGTCGAAGTGTAATTTCGGGAATTGGCCAAGTAAACAGCGGGAGATCTCATGGCATTACCACATTGCGCTTGTCTTCCCGATTCAATTCCGTTGAATTGTCAAATTTAGATGCACTCATCATCCCGAGGATCACGTCCTCGCTACCCGCTTTCGAATTTGACGTCAGCTATATTAAAAATTTGTCGAAAATTAGGCTGGCCGATCCAACGTTTTACAAGCCAGGAACAATTGACATTCTACTTGGCGCAGATATAGTATTTGATTTGCTTGAGAATGGCAGCATGGAATTGGGCAGTCGAGGTTTAAAGGCGCAGAAATCCAAATTAGGTTGGGTTGTAGGAGGTCGGTACGAAGCAGAAACCAGAGTAGCCACGCAGTCATTTGCAACCCTTATTGACATCGATGCCACGTTGCAAAAATTTTGGACCATCGAAGATGTTCCTCAAACTAGCAAGATGACCGAAGAAGAACAAGAATGCGAAGATTGGCTCAAGACAACCACGCGACGATCAAACGATGGCAGATTCATAGTGAAGCTCCCATTTAAGGAAACACCGAATGACCTAGGATCAACGTACCATCAAGCAGTATCGAGACTATTAGCAGTCGAAAGACGATTCCAGACAAACAATCAATTCCGCCAACTTTATCAGCAGTTTATGACAGAATATAAGGAGTTAAATCATATGCAGCCACGTAAGTTAAACGGCACCGAACTGCAACAAACCTATATGCTTCCACATCATGGCGTTTTAAAAAATAGCAGCAGTACAACTAAACTGCGCGTTGTGTTTGACGCATCTGCAAAATCAACCACAGGTGCGTCATTGAATCAAAAACTAAAGATAGGTCCGAATGTGCAATCATCCTTGTTCCAGATTCTCACGCGATTCCGACAATATCGATATGTGCTAGTAGGCGATATTGAAAAAATGTATCGGCAGGTTTTGGTGGACAAAGAAGATACCAAACATCAGATAATCCTGTGGCGAGACGACAATAATCAAATACGACCATACTCACTTAACACCGTAACCTATGGCATGGCGTCTGCATCTTTCATGGCCACCAGATGCTTAAAGGAACTGGCCATACTATACCTTCAGAAATATCCAGAAGCATGCCGAGCCATAGAAAGGGATATTTATGTAGACGACGTGATGACCGGCGCTCCAACACTACCTGAGCTGTTGAAGCTGAAAGAGGATGTTTTGAACATTTTAGGAAGTGGGGGTTTCAATTTGCGCAAACTGTCGTCGAATGATCCACAAATGCGGAACCTACTCAACAATCCAGGATCTAATTCCTTAAAAGTATTTTCCGATCATCCGGAGCCGGTAAAAGTGTTGGGAATAGCGTGGGAACCTGCATCCGATCATTTCATCTTTCAAGTGCACTTAGAGGATAAGAAAGTTCACACCAAACGAAGCTTCCTGTCAGAGGCAAGCAAAATATTCGATCCCCTCGGACTATTATCGCCAATAATTATTAAGATTAAAATCTTATTTCAAAGTTTGTGGTTGCAAAGGATTGAATGGGATGCACAGTTACCGCCAGAAGTACAATCATCGTGGATTAGCCTGCGCAACAACCTTTCCCAAACGCCAGAATTGAAAATTCCTAGATGTGTTACTGCGTCGGATACCATTACCTTACACGGGTTTTGCGATGCTAGCAAATGGGCTTATGCAGCAGCTGTCTACGCTCGATCACGAAGCAAGGAAGGGTTTGTCACACATCTAATTTGTGCAAAAACCAAAGTATCACCATTGAAACAAGTCAGTATACCGAGACTGGAGCTAATGGGTGCAGTACTTCTCAGTCGATTGGTAAAAGATGTTACTGAAATTTTATCAATCGACTCAGCCGCGGTTACAATGTGGACAGATTCAAAAATCGTCTTGGATTGGATTTCCAGTCAACCGAGACGCTGGACAACATTTGTCGCCAATCGCACCGCAGAAATCATTGGCTTATATAAAAGGGATCGGTGGCGGCACATTCCATCAAGACATAATCCAGCAGACTGTGCAACTCGTGGGCAATCCGCTGTTGAAATCGCGAGAAATAACCTTTGGTGGAATGGACCAGTGTGGCTATCTAAGGAGGAGCAATATTGGCCCGATCAGCCGGAAATACCAGAGACGAAGGAAGAAAGCCAGATAGAAGTATATAATCTTACCAGTTCAATGCCAGAATCCAAGCCGAAACTACAAAACGACACCATATTGTGGTTGAGCCAAAAATATTGTAGCTTTTTCAAACTTAAGAAAATTTTCGCATATGTTCTTAGATATGTCAACAACTCGAGGGCCAAGAAACGCCAATTAGAGAAGAGATTGGGAGTGCTAACAGCCGCAGAACTTAAAGAAGCTAACCGTAAAATAGTAGTGTACTGGCAAAAAGTAGATTTTTATGAGGAATATCGGTGTTTACAAGGGTCAAAACCAATACCCATTAAAAGCAGTTTGCAGCAGCTAAATCCATTCCTAGATACTGAGGGAGTTATGAGAGTAGGGGGTAGATTAGAAAAATCAACATTGCCATACAATAGTAAACATCCGATAATCATTTCTTCGAAGTCACCTATAGCCACAGCTATTACTCATGATATACATATTCAACATCAACAGCCAGGCATACATTTACTTATGAGCCTAGTTCGACAAAATTTTTGGGTGATTAGGGGAAAGGACGTAGCGAAGAAGATATTCCGGAGGTGCATTAATTGTTTGAGGCAAAAACCTAAAATGATGAGCCAAATAATGAGACACCTGCCTGAAGATAGAGTAAAATATACGGTGGCATTTGGTGCAGTCGGAGTAGATTTTTGCGGGCCATTCAAGGTTCATGCTGTGCGACGAAGGGGGTCAATACCTGTTAAAGCATATTTGGCCATTTTTGTGTGCTTCAGTACGCACGCCATACATATCGAGATTTCCATGAACCTTAGTACAGAGTCATTCCTGGGCGCATTGCGACGGTTTATAAGCAGAAGAGGGCTTTGCCACACCATATACTGTGATAATGCTACAAACTTTGTTGGCGCAAGAAATCATCTAGAGGATTCAATATACATTTATAAAAAGCAATAATGATTTTATTATTTCCAGTCTTCTGAAGGATAAAGTAAATTGGCGATTTATTCCGCCAGCAGCACCTAATCAAGGAGGATTATGGGAAAGTGCGGTAAAATCAACTAAAACATAGATCACACGAACCGTAGGCGATACAATTCTTACGCTTGAAGAATTTTCAACGCTTACAGTGCAAATTGAAGGCATTCTAAACTCCAGGCCAATTTGTTCCACCGATGATCACGACCTGGAATTTCTGACGCCTGCCCACTTCCTAATCGGGCGCTCAATTCATCAGTTGCCAGAAGCATCAACCGAGCAAAAATTAAATCCTCATGCAAGATGGGACATCGTAAAACAGATCTACAGGCAATTCTGGAAACGCTGGCAACTGGAGTATTTGACAAGTCTTCAGCAGAGGTGTAGGTGGAAAACACAACACAAAAATTTAAAGTTAAATGATGTCGTTTTAATACACGATAATAATCTACCGCCCACTCAATGGCTGATGGGACGGGTCACAAAATTATACCCCGGCGATGACGGCTGTGTTCGAGTGGCTGATGTTAAGACCAAAAACGGCACACTCAAGCGATCAATCCAAAAATTATGCCGACTTCCAATCCTTGAATCTGATGATGATTCAACCCGGGGAGTATGTTCAAACGCAGATCAATTCCGGCCAACTGAAAATTAAATATTAAATTAGAATTATATGTAATTAATGTAACTGTTAAACTTACCCGGGATTATAGATCCCTTTGCCAATTTTTACTTTTTGTTGGCAGAAATGATAACCTGAAATCACATAAAAATGTATTTCAAAAATGTACCTTAATTATGTAATATGCAATACTTATCTTAGCACGCCATTCAACCCCAACTAGTCTGCAATAGTTTAAACTTCCATAAATAATTTATATTTATATAATTGAATAATTTTCTCGCCTCTTTGATTTATTTACATTTATTTTGACAACTAAAATAAAAACCTCCAATTGTAAACCCACCCAAGAAAAATATTAATATTATATAATTGACTACCATCTGTTGTAGAATAGTGAAACAATTTTTATGCATTCAATATTTGTCTACTGGCCACCTACATACTGCCGTGCTAAGCATGTTTTACTTAACTACAAAAAACGCATTTTGAGAAAATTGATGTTAAAGTTTTGAAATCAGTGAATTTTGTATTAAAAATGAAAACTATTTTTCTTATCACGTGTTTTTCAAATTAGTTTTAATTATTTTTTTAAATTGTATTGATAAAGTTTGTTATTAGCTATCGATTGGCATCAATAACTCAATTTGGCCAAAAATGTAGTTAAGGAAATTATGCTTAGCACGGCAGCATAGCTATAATAACTACCATAAAAAGAAAGCATTATCAAAAAACCATTTTGTAAAAACAAAAACATTTTTTTGCTCTCTTGTATACCAGCCTGCAAAGTGACAACAATCTAAAATAAAAAATTTATAAAAAAAATCTAAAATAAAAAATTATAAAAAATCTAAATTTATACAGTAGACAAGTCAGATATTATTCCAAAAATCAATCAAAAAAAATCTGGAATTTAGTGTAATTGATTACGATATGATCTATTTAAATTTGATTACAGGTAATGCTTACTCTAGTAGCTTTAAAAAATTAATTGACAAGTTGTCACTTCTAATTCACAGCCAAATCGATTTACAAATGAATTTTTGTATATGGTAAAATTGAAAAAATTATTTTATTCCTTAATGGAAAAATATCCTAGGAATAATTACTATTGGTTCAAACACTATCGGAACAAATCGGTCTACTTAAAACGGCAGCTCAAAATCAATTACAATATAAAACTATTGCAGAACTCAATTACTAACTCGAAAAAACGAGGGCCATTTTGAAAAACATTATCTTCAACAAAGAAGGAAATGACACAAAAATCAAGTAATTGCCATTCTTAGCACAATTCCAAAATTGTATATAGTCAGATTGACATGGCTCATATACTAAATTATCATTTTGTAAATATATCAAATTTAATTGAACCGTAAAAAGATTGAAACAACTGAATAAATATATTAAATCAGAGTAACTTGACGAAAGATGTTGTATTCTATTTGGAATCCCAGAATCTACCAGAATTAGATATATCTTTGACCAACCGGCTATGATTCAATATCTACGAAATTTATCATTAACTGCAGTAACATTTTAACGCATAACGTAGTTGATCTAATAAATACCGTGATTAGACTTGGAGAATTTCCTGATTGTCTTAAGATAACTAAAGTGAGTTTAATATGTTTCGAAAATTGTAAGAGAATCCAATCCAGTTTCGAACTGATGAGCTTATGATTATGAAAAAATCAATCTTTTCATCAGGCCGCGGCGACTGGACTGATTATACCACAATTTACATTCTATATATACAGAATGTTCTGTGATTTAAGTACTAGCGAATCGTACTAATACAGATGAATTCTATTACAATTTTTTTTTTTTTTTTTTTTTTTTTTTTAATTAACATTCAACAAAAACATTGATAAAAAGTAATAATAACTAAAGTGTTTCCCGTCTTTAAGTATGGTGATAAAACAGTGCCTACAAATTATCGACCAACCAAAGTATTGAACAGCTTTTCTAAGATTTTTGAGTAAATTATTGCGGATAAGGTTAAGCAATCAATACTTTCATGTTAATAATATTATAAATCCAAATCAATTTGGATTTGTCGATAAATCTAATACACAATCGGCCACAACTATCAACGAAGTTCTGATAGGAATCCATGGTAGGGTTTTCGTATCAATACTCTCGATTGACCTAAAGCGGCTTTTAATACTGTTTCACACACAATACCTTAAAATTACTGTCATCATATTTAAATAATCGCGAACAAGATCAGTCGTTCCCCAAGGATCTGTTGCAGGTCCTCTAGCTTTTAATTCCTGTATAAACGATATATTTAATCTAAAATTGCACAGTCCTTTCCATCTAATTGAACAAATGACTGAAGATATCGTTAAAATTCATAAATGGTTATTGTCCAATAAAATGTGTATAAATTACTCTAAAACTAATTATATAATATTCCAAAATAAAGAGTTTCCTGCTGCTTCGATTAACCTGAAGGAAATTAAAGTTGTACAGAACCAAATTCAGGTCTATTAAACTTTTACCGGTCTTAACAACAACTAAATCTATATATTCTTCAAAAATTCTTCCCATTGAGATTCTGCGAGATTATGATTTATTTTTATTCATTAAAAAAATTCAAATGAACCTGATAAAGTGAAATGTCACTCACTAGCCCTTCTCCATACTTACAGAGATATTGCTTAGGAATTAAAGCCATCGGATATTATCGATCGGAATAGAAGGCAATCGAGCAGGAGAATAGAGTGGATGGTGGAAGGATGCTTTAATTCAAATATCATATGCCGCAAACAGCTTTTAAATATTTGGTCTTTAGTTTCGGAGATATGCCGATTCGGCTGACTGTTTACCGTTTTTAACTTCATTCAGATTTTTGGGCGTAGTCCCTCCCTAAAAAACGGTTTATGCTAGCGAATTGAAATCAAAAACGCTTAAATAGTATGTTTTCGTAATCGTTTAGTACGCTTATAATTATGATGGTACGAATTATAACTATTAAAGCGTTTTTGATTTTAATTCGCTAGCATAAACCGTTTTTTAGAAAAAGCTGTTCTGAGTAGACCATATTAAGGCACTACGGCAAAGCAACCTAAATTATACAAAGCCATAGTCTAAGAAACAAAGCTTTTATAAAAACCAAACTTTTCGTAGTAAAGCACACAACTCATATGGGAAATCACTTTTTTCCTAAGACAAATTTTTAAATGAAAACGTTACAAATTCGTAATTATGATTTCTGAATTACTTCCATAAATGTTTCAATTTCAACATGTATGAATGTCGTTTAAGGGAATCGTTTTCATTTTCTTGTAATAATTGACTTATTTAAACCAAAATTTAAAAAAATTCTTAACAACAGCATTCTGGTCAAATCGAAATAAAAGCGTACTACAAATCATGTGGTCATAAGGTATATCATACAATACATATGTGTAGATGGCAGTGGGGCAGCCAAAAATAATTTTCTGACTTCAAGGGACTTTATCTCAGCTCACCGATATACAATAATTCTTAAACGTTTACAACAAATGAACTGAACCATCCTCTATCTCATGGTGAATTCATCTGGGCCGGCCAACAAATATTTCGTGACTTGAAAGATCTATATCACAGCTTACCGATAAACAAAAATTCTAAAAATTTTACAACAAATACATTAAGCAAAATATTCCTCAAGCCATTTTCGAACATCTTCTTTGTTCCATTTTGTCCATTCTCCGATAGCGAACAAGAATCGTGGTTAATGATGGCTAAACATTTTTGTGGGTGTACCGGTAGGATCCTGTCTTTCCCCAATATTATGAATCTTCAGAAGGCTGGTCAGCCAAATAAGACTGCATCGATCTAAACAAACAGTAGCCTGAAGGGGATAAAATCAGAAAAATAAGCCGTATGAGGGAGAACTTCCCAGTCCAAGTCGAAGATCACTTCTCGGGTTGCTTTGGTTCTGTCTGGACGGGCGTTGTCATGAGGCAACATGATAAATTACGTTCCTTGGTCCGTGAATTGTCTTTTTTCCTCTACTTCATCGCCAATTATTTCGGTTGAGCTTGATAACATTCAGCCGTGACAGTTTGACCTGGTTCAAGAAGATCATATAGTAGATGATTTCTTTCCAATTCCACCAGACACACAATAACACTTTTTTGGCAAGAATATTGGGCTATGCAACGGGTGAAGAAGGCTGGGCTAGATCAACCCATGCTTTTCTTCACTTAGGTCTATCGTTTAAAATCCACTTTTCATCTTCAGTAATGATTTTTTGCAAATTTTTTTTTTTTTTTGTAGTGAGAAACCAAATTCAAAGAAATGTTGACTTCGCAATTCTTGTTCTCTTCGGTTAGCTCATAAGGACCCATTTTCCTACCTTGTGGATCTTTGCATTTGTTCTCACTGCATGCAATCGATTTGAAATTGCTACTTGAGTAACTCCTAACTCCTAACTGTTTTCCAAGTTCTTGTTGAGTTTGACATGCATGGGACAATAAATTCAAATGTAAACAGCGCCAACCAAATCAATGTTTTCACACCATCAACAAAAAAAAAAAAAAAACCAACCACCTAAATAATGTTTTAATGTTTATGTTCAGTTCACCATACTAAATTTTAACAGCATTCGAACATTTGTCGTTTCTGCAGCAGGTAGCACGTGATTCATGAACTTTAGCACATACACAAAACATAAATCAAAAAACTGGAGAATAATCATGACTCGTGACATATTTTTTTTAATACCTAAACTAATGATTCAGAGTGTTAAATGTAAAAACGGGATGGTTTTTGTATGTCTGCAAAAAAACCACTGTAAAAATTATTATGCGGTTAAGAAAATAAAAACAGCATCTTAAGAAGATTAATGTGAAAAGCTGTTAAAAAAATAAAAAAAAAATAAAGCATTTTCGACACACACACAAACATACTCTCAAAATAAATCTTATATACATATTTTTCTTGATGGTGGCGTATTTTTTGTAATACGCTTATGTAAGCCACGACCATTACTTCTGTTGCTTTGTATCTAGATGTTTATTTTGCCCAAACAGAATTGAAAGCATGAAAAAAAAAATTTAATTTTTATAAAAAATGTTTTGCTTCCTTTTGACTTTTTTAAATTTTGTTTTTGTTCCAACTGTGCTCAACATTTTTCTTTAGATTATGTTTGTGCTTGACTGTGCTTTTACGTACTGTCTAAATAATTTAATATTATTTCAAGCTTATGTACGCATTTTGTCATTTTTGAACTTTAGTAGTTTTAATAATATGATGTAATTTACGTCATGAATACATAGTGGGAGTTATATTTTATGGTAAAATGAGCCATTGCTGTTTATTATACATTTGAAATATTACTTTACAGTTTAATTTTAAAAGAATGTGTGACCCAGAATCACAAATAAAAACTTTTGTTTTGTATTTATTGTTAAATTCTATTCTTTGAAATGATATCTGTATTTACTTAAATAATTAAATAAAATGTAGAGCCAAGGAATGGGTGTGGATAATGCTAGGTTGTACAAATTTCAGGTGCTAAAAAAAGAGAATAAAAAGGTCAAAAACCCAAGTTAAACAGACGCTTAAAAAGTTATTGGGGTTTACCTATTTAATCTAAGATTATTCGAAAATGTGAAAAATTTTGTCTTAAGCATATCTAAGAAAATCGATATCTCGAAATTTTCATCGATCGGCAAATATGTCACTATGATATTTCGGTAGGCATATGTTTGTGCTTTAATCATGCCTACCCATTTAAAAAGCTATTGGGATTTGCCTATTTAATCTTAGATCAAATATCTTAAAAACAGACAGGTGACGCAATGGCAATAATTCCAGCGATTCGAAGTGGACACAGGATTACCTGTAAATGCAATCTCCTTTGATGAGTATATATGTAAATTTAAAACATGTACATTAATTAATAATTTTAATATAGGTTTTTCAACGTTTCTGGAGAATCAGTAGACATTTTTGTTAAAGTCGGAACCATTGAAGACGATGTAACAAAAACTTTGGAAATTTCAGTTCTGCGTACAAAAAGACCATTACGAGAAATTATTGGCAGAGATTGGTTGGATGAAGTTGTGCCTGCCGGGCGGAATAATTTCAGTATTAATCCGGAAGTTGTTAATTTAGTAAGGAGAGAATAACTATTGTGGTCGAAATTAAATCTAAATTTTTAAATATAGTAGATGAAAGCTTAGTTAATCCAATCGAAGATTTTACCGCGGAAATAATTTTAAATGAAAATTTTACCACAATTTTGCATGCACCTTATTCGGTGCCTTATCGTCTCAAAGAAAAAGTAGAGCAAGAATTAGATCGTCTTGGATCCAACCGAGGGGTTATCAGCAAATATTGCTTAGTCCCCAGTCTCAGGAATATTTGGTCATAAATACCCATCGCAGGTTGTACAGCGTTTAACTTTTGGCGTCTCAGCAGCGCCTTCGATTTTTCAATGTACGACTGATCAAATTTTAGTCAATTTAACCAAAGTTCAGTATTATCTCGATGACATTCTAATAGGTGGCATTGAGCGAAGTGGGAATCTTAAGCATTTATATGATGCTTTACGTCGTCTTAGTCAGCACTATGTTAAAATTAATTTCAAAAAATGTCGGTTTTTAGTTAGTTCTGTAAAATATTTAGGACACACAGTTTCGAATGGGCAAATACACCTGGATACGGAAAAACTTGAAGCAATCGTAAATGCTCCATCACCTCAAAATTTGAAACAATTGCAATCATATTTAGGATTGGTTAATTTTTATGGGAGATTTTTACCTAATCTGGCGACAGAACTATAGTTTTTTTATAGACTATTATAGACTAAAGTAAAGTTTCAATGGTCAACCAAGTGCGAGCACAGTTTTCAAAAGTCTAAAAAATTATTAACAAGTCATAGTGTGCTAGAACTTTTCCACCCAGAAAAGCCTATAGTAATAACTGCAGATGAATGGTACAGTAATACAGTGAATGGTACAGCAGAACGAAATTATTCACAGCTACATATGGAGGCATTAGCTGTTGCATATGCGATGAAAAAATTTCAAAATTATTTAATTGGTAAAAAGTTTATAATTTGCACTGACCATCAGAGTTTGCAAAAGATTGTTACCCCTCGTAAAGGTACTTCAAATATAGCAATCGCTCGCTTGCAAAAATGGACAATATATTTGTTCATGTACTGAGTAGACTTCCGTTAAATTAAAACACCGATGTTGATAAAATCCGTATAAGTCACATAAAAGATTTTGAAGATTTCCCAGTCGATTTGAATAAAATTAGAGAGGCAATATTTAAAGATCAAATTTTGTTATTGGTACACAAAGCTTGTATGAATGGTTGATTTTCAAGTGTTTCACACCACTTACAGTATTATAAAAATAGATCTAGTAATTCAGTACTGGAAATAAATGGTTATATTTTTTTTGGTGGTAGAGTTGTGGTGCCATTTATTTTACATCATCAAGTATTGGATCTTATTCATGCGAAAGTCATCATGGAATTGCCCAAATGAAAATGATTGCTTATTATATGCTGGAAAAAATTGACGAAGAAATTGAAAACTGTGTACAAACATATTATATTTGAAAGGTATATATCAAAGGCTTTTGTCTAGTCAATGTACAACGCACTGACTTTAGATCCTTGGTCGATATTCGAACTAATATATTACAAAAACAATAAAATAGCTTGTTCTGCGCTCCTATTTTCTCTAAGCCCGTATTGATGAGGCGAAAGAAAACAGAACTTATTTAAAAATTTGGTAAACCTTCCTTTCATTGATGTCTCAAATATTTTCGAGAAAACAGATATACTACCTTGATCAGCAAGTTCCCGGAATAACCACCTTGTGGCGCTCCCATCGTTCCGATTTGAGTTCTGTTTTTTTTTGTTAAGTTTGTACATCTATTGTTGATATTCCCTCTAAATCTACGTATTTACTATTTCAAATACTATTAGAGTAAATTACCACACCCCCTGCACGCCTATAACTATTACAGTTATTAAATAATTTGTAGCCATCGAAACGATTCAGATTTCAGACAAACAAGTTACCAAAGGCCGTATTCCGAATATATGCACACAGTTTATCCATACTTCGTATATTTTGATAGATAAAATTAAATTCTTGTAGCCAGCTTATAGTCATTGGAAAATACGATAACAATAAAAAGAATAAATAATTCCCAATAATTCGTAAAACATATCAAATATAAAGTGTAGTACGACCTCAACGATCACGAAACCAAAAAACATTTATGAGCTTTTAATGCCAATAACGTAACGTACTACAAAATAAAAAATAAAGAAACACGAAGAAATACACTGCCAATCAAAAATAAGCCAAAACAACAATATAAAACAAAATACAAAAAAGTAATTTTGGAAAAGAAAAATTTGGGTTTATCCGACTTCTCGAACGACACTTTTCCCACAAACATAGATCACCAAAGCAAATGTATAACAGTTGGGTGGCACACCAAACCAACAATTTACATTTTACAAAGGTTTCCCGTTATTTTGAGCAACATCCTTAAATGATGTCACGGGTTTTGTTAAATTTGGAAACTCCTTTCCCAATATCAAAGTTGACCATAACAATATAAATTATCTACTCTTAATCCGCCAAATCACAGACTTACAATTAATATATGTTAGATTACTTAGAACTGGAACGTGTTGCTGCTCACAATTAAAATCGCATTCACTATTTTTCATTTTCGACCTTTAACAATTAGATCCAATTACACATTTCTAGTATATTGTTGAAAATACTTGAGAATTCTCCGTTTAGAGAGAGAGAGAGCATCCATAATGTACCGAATTTCTTTTCTCATAAGTTGTACCGTTTGTAGGGTTACCAGACGTCCTCTTTTTCCTCTTTTCATTTGATAAAATGTCCTCTTTATTTGACAAATATTACAAAAAAGACACAAACATAAAAAATCCCTTCAAAGAATAATGGTTTATTGGGTTTGGTTGATGTGATAATTAGTTGGATTTTTTCAGAGATGCGTAAAACGCTAAAAAATCTGATTTCTAAACAATTTTGCCAAAAATAAAAGGTGTAACAAAGGTCTAAAAGGTGTAACGAATCTTCGTGCCAATCTGCACAGTCCAATCTTCGCTCCAATGACAGTTAAAAATCTATGACTCTGAATAATCCAATTGTTTTGAGAATTTGATAACGGACCAAGGAAGACAATAAAAAGTAAAATTTTCTGATTTATAGGGTCAGTTGGTTTTGAGATTTTGATGGATATTTTTTTTTGTTGTTATCTCGAAACTTTAAATCGAATGATCATTTATTTTTTTGTTGGATCAGTTTGATCAGTTGATTATTTTTTCTTTGAGTTTATATTAAGTTTTTTTATTAAGTTTAATTTTTACTTAAGTTTTTTTTTTGTTGTGGCCTATATAAATAAATAGTAAAATAAATAAATAATTCCATAAATAAGTACCGTAAAAACTATAATTATAATTAAAAGAAATTCATAGTTCCTTAAATTTTCTATAACTTTAGATATGAAATATTGCGATAATGCACAAAACATTTTGATACAGTTAATCACGGATGGCTTAGTGAATAGTAGTGCGTTTATTCTAATTAATCTGTATAAATAACATAAATTTAAGTGCTTTAAAAAATCATGAATTGTATCTGAATCGTAATGATAGTCGATTTAAAAATAAAATAAAATTACATAGTGACTAGAGTCACACAACTATAAAAACTATAAAATTTACTGAAGTGATTACCGCGTGGTATTAAACGGATAATGCACCAATATACTAATAACCGAACAAAATAATAAATATGCGAGTGGTCAGAAATTAAAATAAAAACGTAGAAACAAAACTAAGTTGTGAATGAACGACTGCAGTGTAAGAAAATAAAATATATTGTTATAGTGGATCAGTATTGCGTTACGAAACATTAAGTGTGGCAAATTAAAGCTCTTATAAGCCAAAAGTTGTCTGATATTAAAGAATTGACCAACTTAACATAAAAACACACGTGCACAGTGTAAGCATTTTGACAAATCTGTAAATGCAAAATGGATACCTTCAGTACTTTCATCTTATACGATTGATGGTACCGTTAATCTGTGTGGATACATTCTCGTTTCAATCATTGTAGAGTAAACAACAAAAATTATAATAAAATATTAAAAACAAGTTTTAAAATACTAATAAAAAAATTTAAAAAAAGCAAATAATAATTAAGTTTTATATTAAATTTTCTTGGATAAGTGGAAAACCGCATCCTTAAGATTGTGCTAGTTTAATTATCGATCGAGATTATAATATACTAATTGCGATTAGATAGTGATTTTTGATATTAATTTAATGTATTATGCCGTTTTCATTTGTATTGAAACAAAACTGATTTAAAACCTTTATAATATTGCAGTTATTCAAACCGCTAATAATTGACAATTGTGTATTATTTAACATTGTGTATAGTATTGTGTTTTAACGCATTATTAATATGAATAAGTGTACCAGTTGTAATAACAAATTTACTAAAACCAAAAAGGGTGTTAAATGTGTTACGCGCAAAAATAGTTTTCATCTTGAGTGCACCAACCCGATTGTAACGAATGCCATTTTTAATGATGGTGGAACAATTAATTGGAATTGCAGTGAATGCAAAGCTGAAAATGTGTCAAATTCAGTAATTGTATATGATGAAAGTGACTCCGAAACCTCAGAGATTTCTAATTTTAAACGCACATTGTCTAGGTTTTCGTGTGATTTGGCTAATCTGAGAACTCAGCAAGACAGTTTCACCGCATCACTAAATCCTTTAAATTCAAACTTTGACGAACTGTTAAGGTCGTCTGCAATTCTGTCTGATCATGAAAGTCGTATCAACATTTTAGCAAGTTCTAATGCAAAACTAAATAGTGAATTGAAGTTAATACGTGATCAACTTGGTTTTGCTGACGTTGTAAACCGCTTGAGGAATTTTCTGCTTCATGGAATACCAGTCGGTAAAGATGAAAATCGGCCAACTATATTGAAACAATTTTTGACATTTTTGGAAGTGCCATCATGTGAAAAGCAAATTATACGAATTTCGCGAATGCGAATTAAAAATTCTGAATCCAATATACTACCTTTAATCTTTAAATGTGATGCAGTTTCGACAAAATTAAAAATTTTTGATGCATTTAAAGTTTAAAAACTTCAACTAAATCGCAGCATAACACTCTTTCCGGTACTGCTGAGTCTCTCATTAATATGCTAAATTTCACGGGCACTAAACAGGCACATAATTATAAAAGATGTTAATGGTAGAATCTTAGACTGTTATTTCAAATATTCAGAATTATATGCATGTGTCCATTGGCTTCAGACGTTTTGTATAAAATTGATTCCCATCATCCACCGTTAGAAATTAATGTAATTATTAAACATGTCAAGACATCGAAAGGTTCAACACGATTAATTAGGCTGTGGAAAAATGGAATTTATGATCGCATAAATTCCATAATAAGTTCGATTGACTGGTCAAATTTATTTGGTTCTTTAAGCATTAATGATTCAATCAGAATATTTTATAACGAACTGAATAATATTATTGAATCTTGTATTCCATGCATGACACCAAAAAGAAAGGACTATCCAAGTTAGTATTCAAGAAACCTAATTAAATTTAACATTTAATTTATAAAAAATCCAAAAGAATCAATGATCCCGAGTATTGTAGTTTATTCAAATCCTTACGTGCACCAGTGAGGAAGAAAATAAAATCTTGTTACGCTAGCTACCTCTCTTCCATCGAATCGAACATCCAATTGAATCCAAAACGGTTTTGGTCTTATACTAAATCGTTAAAAAACACAAGTATTTTCCCCCAAAGCATCCGAGACAACACTAGCATGAATTCTGTCAAATAAAAATGACGATTTTTCACTTTAATGGTTTATATCTTGCAGCAATCCGTCTTTCATTCTAACAATTCCGCTTTCGTCCGCTATTTCGATTCGTGAAATGTGTTTTTTTTTTAGCAGAATGAGAAACTTTGCTGTGCTCAATAACGTCATGTACCGATAAAGTTATTCATTGTTTGGGGTGAAATGTAGGTGAGTTTAGGACGTTATCGGGGTGAGTATTCCCGGTCTGAATTTTTTTTTTTTAAAGTCCCAAATCCTTTTCTAGTCTCCTAAGTGGTCAAACTAGCTTCCGGTCATCTTCGGAAACCGCCACCCCAATCCCTGAAACTTAGCCGGCAAATCTAAGACCACACCGAAGTTCTGACAGGTTGAATTTTATTTTTCCGTAACGAAACGCATTTATCTGGAACCGAGATTCTCTTGCGACCCAATCATGCTATCTCCATTTCGTTACAAAGGGTCAAAAATATTAAAAGCTGTGCGTGCGATATTATAAAAAAGAGGAAACAAAATATTCTTATTGTTTCGCCAACAAGTTTTTAAAATATAATGGCAAATTATGAAACTGTTCAAACAGAACAGAACTTGAACAGTTTTGAACATAAATGAAGCTACAATTTTAAGTTTTTCAGGTTTTTTAGCTGTCAAAAAGTGCTGCAAAACCCGGGTTTTGAAACTCTGTCAAGAACTCGTGGCTTGAATTGTGGCATTTTATCGAGGAGTCATTTATTGGTTTGAATTTTGAATTTTATATCATGAGCACAAAATAAATGTGCAAACCGTTAAACATTAATGTAAAAGTAATAAGTGGCAGTGCTATTTAAATTGAACTTTGTTGATTTTCATTGAAAATTCAAACGAGTAGGTAACAATAGTCGTATTTTGGTGAGAATTTTAGAATAACAATTGCTCGCGACACGAATTAAATAATTCAAACAAAAAGTTTGAATTATTTAATTCATTCCTAATTTTAGTTATGCCACCTGACACCAGATTCCAAATTTTTCTTTCACGTTGTTTTATTTCAATTCAAAAAAATAACTCGCGACTTGTTTTCATGGGAAAAAATAATTCGAATTAAATTGTTCTCATAGAAATACAACTAATAACAAAAATTGTTTAACATTTTTTACAAAAATGTCAAAAAGAAAATGCACTTTCAATTTGCAAATATAGCAACCAACAGAATAAATTTTTAGGAAAACACATGGGTTCCATCGAATGCCCCGACCACGTTTTTATATCAGAAAATTTATCATTTCAGAGGTTTCGGTGACGGTCGATTGCGCCGGCTACGGCTCAGGAGCTGATGGGGTGGGTATACCGAAACATGAAGTGATATGTGATGACCGTAAGAAAAAAAATAATAAAAAAAATGGTGTCCACCAGCTAATCTCCTCATTCACTCTACCTACCTAACATACTCACCTGAACTTCATCCCCACTCTCAACACACTAAACTATTCACTCATCTGAAACTAAGCACTAAAAAACGACGAAACGAAAACAATCGAAAGCTCCAAACAAATAAAAATACTAACGCAAAAATGTAACATACTAACTTTGTGTAATATTTTCAATTTTAGTATTACTATTGATGAGATAGATATTACATATTTTATACTACACATTTCATAATTTTTTTAATTTTAATTGTTTTCATAATGAAATCTAATAACTAAAACTACCCTAACAATTATGCGCATAAAGACCCGTTATTAATTATCCCAAGAGAAAATAAACAATTCTAGTATAATTTATAAAATTAGATTAGACCCTCGCTATCGCTCAGGCTGCAAATTTTACTTTCGTATTGCAATGACTCGTTTTTTCCACTTGTTATACAATATACTATTGCTTACTTCGGAATTTTGATCCATTTGATTTGGTTTAGAAAAATTGGCGGGGAAGTAGGAGGGCAGTAAAAATAAAAAATATCTGCGGAGGTAAAAATTTATCAAGTAAATGTCATAAATTATTATTTATGACGGAATTATCACAGTATTCGGCCACGGCTTTAGATATTCATTAAACATTTCTTTTCATTTGCTTAAAGATGGATTAATGAATCATTTGAATAAAAAAATAGATTTTTGTAAAACAAAAAATTGTAACTGAAAAATGAAGTGACCTATTTCCGAAGAGTTTTGGAATTTTAAGACTCCCCTCCTCTTATGTCCTCTTTTTGTACCTTACTATTATGGTAACCCTAACCGATTATTCAGAGCACAACATTATGTGGGCAACGTGGGAATTGGCTGATATATTTCTTTACTCAGTGCGTCAGTCTGGACGGAGCCTTGCTGTGGACCATACGAAAATGAAAAAAATAATAAACACAAGCAATAATGTAAAATTAGAATTAACGTCAATTATCGTTTGTGACCTATATCCCAACTCCCCAATATCAAGAGAATTTATTACTCAGAAATAATACCTTTAAGGGCGGTTTTATTAAATCAATTCACAAATAATATATTAATTAACATGTCATTAAAATTTCAGTCAATAAAATTCATAAAACGTCATAGAAATAATTTATATTTCAAAGCTTACTAGATATATTTTATTTTTAAATGATGACGATATTATTTGCCACCAGCAAAGTATTTTAGCTCAATTTAGAAATTTAAATTCCATGATATACGGTTACCTATTCATTTTACCTTAAAAACACCTATGGAACAATTTTTGGAATTTGGAAAATGTATAGAGAAGGGAAAAATTTCTTCGAAAATTTTGATATTGCCTCGGAAACAATTCTAGAACTTTTTTTTTTTTGTTAAAATAACACCCACACCATGCTTCAATCGACTTCAAATTTTGTGAACAGATAAATGATCAACAGATAACAAACAAATCAGTTTTCTCTTCTACTGCAACATTTCTATTCTAGACTCGAATAGACCTAAAAGCTAACACAAACTGCTTATTACTAAAATTTATCCTTGGCAAAATTTCGACCAAAACTAGCAATATTTGTGAGAGTAGGAGGCAACATAAAATTAACAAAAATGTATGACTGGAAGGACACGACATTTTTCTAATCGATATTTTGGAGTAATGGTAATCTATTTCGTCGAGAAATGTGAAAACCTCGCATGAAATTTTTTTACACAAATACACAATAATAGACAAACTAACAAATATACCCGACCAACAATTTTGGACCGTAACTGTTATCACGGGTTTTCGCCCGTAAAAAGTCAGTTGATAAAATCAAGCGAAAATTGAAATAATTACACGAAGTATATCCTATTTAATAAAAAACAAGACAAAATAAAATAAACGGTAGCTCGAGAACATGATGAACGATTCGAAATAAAATATCGATAAATTATTAAATCTGAATTTTATGGTACATATAAAAAAAGTGTTCCATAATTTTAATTATAAATCTAATATAAAAGTTGTTATCATTAAAAGAAGAATTGTGTAATAGTGGTAATTTGTCTGGTCGCTCGCGCGCTCATATGTTTTCTATACAATACAACGTGTTTTACAACCGTAAATAGTCGGTTTAAAAACTGGAAAAATCGAATAACTTGTATACGAATCAAATCCGAATGTAAAAAATCAAAGAAAAAAGAAACCTGCGGAATACGACAGCACGAAATAAATATCGGCAATAGCCGAGTAGATCATATTAATGTAAAACTTAAAACGGACGTGTTTATCTACTTTTTCCATAACTAAAAGTGATTAATAATTAAAATATAATAAAAAAAATATTAATATAATTTGCTAATTGCTTCAACAAACTTGTAAAGGTAATAACATGTAAATCACTTCTAAATTAATGCGTAAATGTAATTCGAATCGTATCCTAAAAATCTGATTTAAGCATGTCTGATTAAATCTGATTTTTAGAGTACATATAAAGCCCATGTATTGTGTGTGAGTGTTGTGAAAGTGTTCCATACTACAAAAGTATTTCATAATTTTAACTATAAATCTAATATAAAAGTTGGTAACATTTAAATAAAAATTATGTAATTGGTGGTAATTTTTCTGGTCGGTCGCGTACTGCGATGTTCATGTTGTGAATTGTATAGAATTCAACGTTTTTTACGACCGTAAAAAGTCGGTTTAAAAACTGTAAATTTAAAATAATTGTGCGTGTGTGTGTGTGTGTGTGTGTGTTTTTGTGTGAGTGCTTCTGTGCAAATACACGTGTATTTTGAAAAAAAATTCTATTTGAATTTATTTGAGCTTCATTTTTATTCATATTTTAGTGTTAAAGAAAATGCCTAAGTATAAATTGTTACAAGATCTTTCAAAACAATCGATTAAACGACGCCTTTTTAACCCAAACACAAAACAATTATCTGAGGAACTTACGAATCATGATATTGATAAATCTTCTACTAGCACGGATTTAAATTTTTTACCAAGCCAAATTTCGTGTATGCTTGATGAGCAGTCTACCAATCAAACATTAAATATTGAGTTAAACGACGAAGAAAATGACCAAGAAGTATTGTCCGATTTTGATGGAGAAGATACTGAACTAACAAATAACTCTAAAATGGTAGATTTCTTGCATACTTGGGCAGTTAAATATGCTATAAAATCAAACGCTTTAAATGAACTATTGGTATTCGTTAAGTCACTGGGATACACTGTACCTTCTGATAGCAGAACGCTTTTGAACACCCCAACAAATAGAATTACATTAGAATGCTCTCCAGGCAAATACGTCCATATCGGATGCACTTCCGTTTTTGAAGCTTTTTTGAATGATAATGAAACACTTCCATCCGAAATTGTTTTAGATATAAATATTGATGGTTTGCCTATAACCAAAAGCAACCAAAGTTGTTTTTGGCCCATTTTGGGTAAAATATATAATTCTAAGTACAAAAATGTGTTCGTAATTGGAATTTATCATGGTTATAACAAACCAAAAGATTTTAATAAATATTTAAGGCCCCTTGTCGATGAACTTAAAATATATCAGTCAGATGGGTACATATGGAAAAATAATAAAATTTTTGTTAAAATTAGAGCGATAATATGTGACGCACCAGCACGCTCCAGTATTCTTGGTACAAAATCCCACAATGGATATTTTGGTTGCCTGAAATGCAATGTAGAGGGCGAATACATAAAAAATAGGATGACTTTTCCTATTAATGCAACAACACAGAAAAGAACTGATAGTTCTTTTCGAAATAGAGAAAATTTAGAACACCATAGATTTAACACTATATTAGAAGAATTTCCAATCGATATGGTAAAAACTTTTCCATTGGATTACATGCATTTAGTCTGCCTTGGGGTTATGAAGAAACTACTTCAGATGTGGGTTTGTGGAGACCCCAAATCACTTCTACCTGCAGCAAGTATACAACAAATATCAGCAACACTTTCTATAATATCTAACACCCAACCATCGGAATTTCAACGAAAAATACGAAGTTTATCTGACCTGTCCTATTTTAAGGCTACAGAGTTTCGTGTATTTTTGTTATACAGTGGCCCATTTGTATTAAAAAACATATTAGCAGCTGATAAATATGATAATTTTCTTTCACTACACACTGGAATCCTTATTTTATGTCATCCAGAATTTTGTAAAACTAAAACGAATATTGCAACTGATATTCTGAAACATTTCATTGAAGGAGTAAAATATCTGTACGGAGCGCATCATTTAATATACAATATACACAGCTTATCACATTTGGCAGAAAGTGTGGAAGAATTTGGTAATTTGGATGAATTTTCTGCTTTTCAATTTGAATCGTATATGTATAAGATTAAATGTATGCTTAGAAAACCAAACCAACCACTAGCACAATTATGCAATAGGATTTCCGAAATATCCGACGTCAACTTGAATCAAAATAAATTAAGATTAACCTATCCTGTTCTAAAAAAGCGAGTAAATAAAGATGGAAAAATATATTACTATCGAATTATATTTGAAAGTGCCGAATTTGACAGTACCGAAAGAAATAGATGGTTTCTTACAAAAGATAAAGCAATTATAAAATTTGAATATGCAGAGATATTTGAAACAACAACGATTATTTGGGGTAAACAAATGGAAACCACCTCGGACTTCTACAAAGTGCCAATTTCATCAAGCAAACTAGATATTTATCAGACATCATTGAACAGTCAAGATATTATCCAACAATTCAATGTTAAAGACATACACAAGAAGTTGTTTGGAATGAGAAATAATAATGATGGATTTTACGTTTTTTTTCCACTCCTTCACTTCATTAATTAAAATTTTTAAATACTTTAACTTACATATTTACAATTTATTTTTTAGCAACTATGTATTCCGTTATTGAGACAATAAGCAAAGAGGGTAAAAAGGAAGTATCTGTTGTGTGCACACATTGGATTAAAGATGGAACAGTAGCTTGGCCAAAACAGTATAAACAAGCAATTAAAAAAAAATTTGATCCAGACCAGAATTGGGAAAAATTTGGTTGTAAATTATTAAAAACTAACATCACTAACTACCATGAGGCAAAGCAAAAAGAAAAATTTTTTGCGGATTTTTCCAATTCTGAATGCGATGAGGAGGCCAACAGACAACGTAAAAGACCTTTCGAGGTTGTGGATTTCAACGACAAGTTTGAGCAACCGTCACCTAAATTACTAGCAGTGGGATCAATAAATGATAAAGACGAAATCGACATCAATACACAGACCAATAATATAATATTAGAATTCAATAACATTGACAACAATTTGCATTTACCACCCTTACAGCCAATAACATTCGATAATACTCAAACAGAACTGCTTGAAATTACATCAGAAACAGTTGCATATGAATCTAATAGTATCATTAGAGAGTCAAACCATATCACTGGTACTCCGGTATACAGATCAAACTGTTACATCGCGGATTCAAACCAAAACAAAGAAAATTATAACACCGACAAAAACTCAGAAAAATTAAAGAAGTTGCAAGAACACATCAAAAAAAATAAATTACTTATAAAAGAAAATAAATCAAAGATAACAATTGTTTTGGAAAACCAACAAAAACTACTGGCAAACCAAGCAGATATTAAAGAGGTGTTGCAGGTGATAATGAATACACTACCAAAAAAAAATCAAAACCCTATATTTAAAGATAACAGTTTCATATTTCCAAAACTACCCATAACCAATGTCGAACACCTTGTGTTGTTAAACACCAAATTAACATCGCAACCTTATATGGATCAAATGGTATAATAACTATAATTTACAATTAAATCAAATTATTTAATTATGTATGTTTAATTTTATTTCAGACTCTCTACCTTTATAAATTTTCCGCTGAAAAAACAAATAAAACAGTGAAGAATTGCTTGGAACATTTATGCTCGTACGAGCTACTTTTGAAATATTCCTGGTCTGGCCAAAATTCCCTGTCAAAAGGTAAGAATTAATTAATGGTTATCTAGAAAATTTATAGATTTAATTTTCTTAATTTTTTTACTTCAGATATCAATAAACATATTTTTGCCCAGCATGTTAACATTATCGAGCTAATGCGAAACGTGCACAATTATTTAAAAACCAGCAACGCTGTTGCAATTGAAATGATTAACTCCAGCGTAAAAGAGTTCCTAAAGCGAGTTAATTTTCGGAATAAAAATCTTATTAGTAATTAAGCCAAATAGTAATAGTAACACAAAACTATATTTGGTATTATTTTATTTTAATATTATATAATTAATATTATAATAAAAAAAAATTTATGTAGTTAGTTTTAATGTACATACTCGTCCTTATGATGCCCTGAATTTCATAATGCATATAATTTTAATCAATTTTTTGTGTTAAATTTTAAAAATTAAAATTATAAAGAATTATTAATCTATATTCGTGAATTTGATACTAATGAAGTTATATTTAAAATAGTAAGGCGAAACTAATAGCTTAAAAATAAGGCTTTAAATAAATAAATAAATGTAAATATATATATATATATATATATTAATAATTAGTTGTAATGTACTCGTACTTATGAATTATGATGCACTGAATTTTATAATGAATATAATTTTCCTAAACTTTTTTGAATTAAAATTATAAAGATTTATTTATTTATATCCCTGAACTTTATAGTAATGAAGTTATATTTAAAAGGAAAAAGAATGTAGGACAAACACCATGTAAGTCGTACAACAGATCGTCAGTGCAACATAGCGTTAACCTGCTACCCACAAAAAGATGTTTTTAATTAGTTAAATTTTTTCCTTTTATACTTTTTATTAGTATTTTAACTGTAAGATAGTGGACAATTTCCAAACATTGTGAATCGCGCTTTTTTGTTATTAAAGACAGATAAGTTTAACCTTTCCTTCCCGAGCGGTTAATTGTTAGAAAGCTTATACTGACATATAATCGGCAATTGGGCTGTAAATCAACGAGTGGTTTTCGTTCAGTCGTTTGGACCAACTTTCGGTTTTCCAAAACTCAGTTTTTACTTCTACCAAACACCGTGAAATTTCCTTTACTGGATGGTTCATGGTCCGAAAAGATAACTTACATTTTATCGTCCATTGAACTGTAAAAGAACTCACAGTCCTCGATCAGTCGTTTGGGCCTCCTTGAGGTGTTCCAAAGCATGTTTTTTACTTCTACCAAAAACCGTAAAATTTCGTATACTGGGATGGTTAATTGTCAGAAAAGCTGTCTTACATTTTATCGTCCATTAAACTGTAAAACAACGCACGGTCTTCGTTCAGTCATTTGGTACCGCCCAAGGTGTTCCAAAACTCGGTTTTTTTACAGTACTTGAGGAAAGAAAAGTCTACCAAAAACCTGTGTGGTCCTCAGTCCCTCATCGGTTATTTTCCAATCCCAAATATTCAAATTGTTTGTCGGGATATATTTCATTTTTTAAATCAAAATCCTTTGAAATGACTAAAAATTGGACGTATGGCATATGCCAATAGTGAAGAAGAATATTTTAAGACCAGAAACAAAAAACATTTCTGGGAAAACATTTTGACTGACTTGGAGGCTCTAAATGTTTTGGTAAACTAATTTTTGTAAATAAAATCAGATACTACAATTACCGATTCTGCCTTCTAAAATTATATGTTATGTTATGTTATTTTTGTTTTTTCAACACAAATTCATATAGGAAGCGGAGAAGTAAAATAACATAACATGAATTTTATCGTCCATAGTCGGGCCCAATATTCATATATAATTTTTTATAGGTTTCACCAACAACCGCCGCAAACGTAGAAGTGAAATGGCGTAGCCTTCACCGAGCCTACAAAAATGCCAAAGATAGAGGGACTGGATCCACTGCTTCAAAATTTTTATATATGGACCAGATGGAGGATATTTTTCATAATAATTCCATCATAAGCTCACCCCATTCCGTTTCAGTTGGCATGGAAAGTCAACCAAAAGCAGCCCCTATGATACAGGAAAAAGGTAGCGCACTGGAAACAGATGACTCTTCTTCGTCAAGTGGTTCTACTAAGAGTAGTAAGAGGCGAGCTAAAGATTCTCGGAAGGCAACTTTGATTAAAGTAAAACGGAAGTACTATGAGGTAAAGATAAAGGAAAGAAAAAAGGAGACGGAATTGCTGGAAAAATATCTGGAAAAAAAAACAAGACCGAGAAGACAGAAAGCAGCTAATTTTACGATTAATAAATAAATAGGTAGTTTTATTTTATTATATTTTGCCATAAAGGCTGTGATTACAATTTTTTTTTAAATGTACATAATTTAATTATTGTATTATAATACAAATGAAATACTAGTCAAATCAAAGAGTTGGTTATTTTAATTTTTTTTTTGTAAAATATTTTTTTTTCGAAATTAATTTAATTATTAATCAAACAAAAAATTATTCACGATACGAAACGGCTTACCCGCGCGAAGCTTTATTTGGAAAACAGAAAGCCATTAAGAATCAAAATTAATTTGGGGAAAGAAATTTATAAATTGTGATGCTCCGGCCACTGTAAGCAGAATTTCCAAAAGCTGTTGGATATACCAAATCAACATTAAACATATTTCCAAATGCTTCTAGCAATGATCCTGGTGAAGGGTCTTGGGTAGTTTGAAGAGGTGTGCTGCGGTCTTAACATTAAAAGCCATAATACCATAAGAAACGAGCCGTTTTATTATTATTCGATTATTCCAAAGTGTTGGTATGCTCTGTTGTGAATGAGCTAAAGCTCAAAATGGTGTGTACTAAAAGATTTCTAAATTTTTAAGTGTAACTAAATAAATAAACAAATACAAAATACAAATTAACTGAACAATTAACCTAAATTTATTTATTTATGTTATTATTTTTATTAATTTAATAAGCCATCATTTTTCATATATTGAAACATTTCTTGTCGGGTACCGCTACTATCGACTTGTTCAGATTGAATGTCACCCGATCCCGGAAATTCATAGTCCTCTAGATATTCTATATCGCAATAATCATTTTCCGAAATAAATATATCGTGCAATACACAAGCACACAACTATACAGTTGGTGATAAATCCCACATTTGGGCTTTCGAAAAACTTAAGCATACGAAACCGACCCATTCTAGTTGCTGAATGCATATAATTAAATTTTAGTTGTTTTGCGGTTAAATTGCCAAAATCTTTAAACGGTGGCACTACGTAATTACATTCGGTGTACGTTGAGTCGCCAAGCAAAACACCTCCTGGTAAAATTAGAGATGGATCTTCATTGATACGCCTGTAAAATGATGACTTTCGTAATAACCGAGCATCGTGCATGGATCCGGGCTCGCCACAGTGAATATCGATAAATTTTTTATCCGCATTTACAATGCCTTGTAACAATAAGCTGTAGTATTTTTTTCGATTGTCGATCACTTCGACACTTCTTTATTGATTTTTGGAGGATTGATTTTGATATGGCTGCCATATATTGCTCGAATAACTGGAAGTAAGCCCTTCATCCTTGCAAGTTGTTGGCCACTTTATGTATCTGTGGCTTTCCTCAACAATCCATTTAATAACATAAAATTCTGTACACAGAACTCCGTTACATTAAATCTATCGGAAATCTGCCGATAGTTTCTGTGTTGTCAAGGAACCATAAAGTGAGGTAAATTTCGGCTTCAGCACCAACTTTTATTCGACCTCCGTGTTCAACGTTTTGAGAAAATGTTACGCTATATTGCTCTGAAATAACTGAATATATATATATATATATATATATATATATATATATATATATATATATATATATATATATATATATATATATATATATATATATATATATATATATATATATATATATATATATATATATATATATATATATATATATATATATACAGTGGCGAGCAAAACTGAGTACATAATTTAAAAATCATTATTAACTTTTAGTTTCTTTTTTATTGATAAACATAATCAATTCAATTTTTTTATAATATGCCTAATTAGACATTAAATAACTATATTACAGAAAAATAAAACACAAAATCCATTTTTAAATTTGAAAAATAACATAATAATCCTTTGAAGCATCATTTATTCAGTTTTGCACGTTTTCAGTTCCGCAAATTTTTGTTGGTTTTGTTAATAAAATCAATATTATGTCCAGAGCCCTTTATTTTTTATTATTGCTTTTAGTCGCCTTGGAATACTTTCTACGAGATTTTCAATTATTTCATGGTCGATTTTTTGCCATTCAGTATTAATTCTATCCCATAATTGACTGACGTCACTTGCTGGTTCTTTGTACTCAGCAAGACGTCGTTTGATGATAGCCCACAAGTTTTCTATTGGATTAATATCGGGGCTTTGGGCAGGCCACTTTAATGTAGAAAATTGTTGTTCTTCTAACCACTTTGTAACAATTTTAGCGGTGTGTTTTGGGTCCCCATCATGTTGGAAAAGAATTTCTTCAATTGGATACGCACATTCGTCTATAAAAGTGGGTAAATTGGTCTGCAATATTTGAAGGTAATCGTCTTTCTTCATTATACCTTTAACCTTAACCAATGGCCCCACATGCCACCATGTGAAACATCCCCAGACCATTATGCTACCTCCTCCATGCTTTAAAGTTTCTTTAACTTGATATTTTTGTAGTTTTTTTCGCATGGTCGGTGCCAATAGTAAGCTTTACCATCAGACTGGAATCTATTAATTTTAGTCTCATCCGACCAAATCACACGTTTCCAGTCTTCCACACTCCAATCTTTGTGTCGCTGACAAAATTGTAATCTGTTCTTTCTATTTTTTTCAGATATTGCCGGTTTCTTTTTTTTTATGCCAGATATTAAACCAATCTTTTCCAATGCTCTTCGTGCGGTCCATTCACTCACATGTTTGTTCACGCTTCGTGCAGCCTCCTTGGGCGTTCTAGCCTTTTCAGTTTTCATCAAACGATGCATTAAACGAGCATCAGTATCTGACAAAAGTCTTGGACGCCCTCCTTTACTTTTTTCCACGATCACATTTCTTCTTTTTTGTACTGTACATACAGTTCTTTGGCATACTTTTACCATTTGGGCAATTTTCCTAGAAGAATACCCTTGCTGGATCAAGGAAACAATGTTGTCTTCCAAATCCACACTAATTTTCTTCATTTTCAGTTGGATGAAATGTATCAAACTTTTATTTTTAAAAAAAACACAATTAATATTGCCTTTAGATTTACTACTACCAAACAAATAACTAAAAACCTTTGTATTAACCTAGATCGCATAAAACGGTACTTACGGTTTCATTTAAAACAAAATAAAAGGTAAAAACAAAAACAAAGTAGAACGTGCAAAATTGAGTAAATGACGCTTCAAATGATTAATATTTTATTTTTTTAAATTTAAACATGGATTTTTATTTTTTATTTTGTAATGTAATTAGTTAAGGTATAGTTAGTCGTAATATAAAAAAATTGAATTGATTATGTTTATCAATAAAAAAAAAACTAGATGTTAAGGATAATTTTTCAATTATGTATTCAGTTTTGCTCACCACTGTATATATATATATATATATATATATATATATATATATATATATATATATATATATATATATATATATATATATATTACAATTAATTAACGATAAACATGCACGGGCGCTTACCTATAACTTGCTCAGCCACAATTCTAGACAAGCGAAAATGTTGTTTGAATTGTAAATCGGTGTATTTTGGAATTACTTTAATGAAATCTTTAACTCGTGATCGCTTAATTATGGTTTCATCTTCTGATTCTGATGTTGATGAAAGGGATGTCGAGCTTGAAGACATATACAGTAGACTGCTGTCACTGCTGCTTTCATCAATCAGTTGAACAATAGCCTTAATAAAATAAGATATTTATGAATAAATCAATGTTTGAATCACTTTCTTTGATTTTTTTAAGTAACTTTAGTCTCTTTATACACAAATAATTAAAATATTTGTACGATTTGAAAATTTACGCGTCGTATGACAAACATAAACAAAACAAAATTTTTTTTTAAATGACATTTCATATAACAATAATTAGTATAAAACCATCTATTGGAATTATTTAAACTAAAATCCCTCTTTCGTTAATTATATGCGTAACTACACTCAGAAAAATAATTTTGTTCTTTTGATAAGTAAATCAAAATTAACAGAATTAGCTTTTATTTTAGTAAACTCAAATCATCTTTGTTAAGCTGATTTTGGAATTGGAAAGGTAAATTAGTCAAATTAGACTTTTATAATTTTACTTTAAATAAGTTTGTTAAATTTTACTTCGAAACTGGTAAATTTAGATTAGCGGAAAGTAAACATTTTCTGCTTATAATGATTAGCGGAAAGTAAAATATTTCTTGCTTATGTTTAGTAAACGATGTAACTTACAAAAGTAAGATTGAGAGAGTGCAAAGAACAGCCTGTATGCTTGTTAGCGGGGCATTGAGGTCGACACCGACAAGTGCCTTAGAGGTTATGTTGCACCTTCTTCCGGTCGACATTTTTGGCAAACAGATGGCGGCAAATACGGCTGTACGACTTGCAGCCGTCTCTCAGTGGAGGTGTCTTAGTATAGGACACTCTACTATTGTTAGATCGTTGAAGGATGAGCTGGCGAATCTTGACTACATTAAACCTACTCTTCGCTTCGAGAAGCGATTTCGGACCTCCTTCCCTTCAAGGGAATCCTGGGGGGATAGACCGTTATCGGAAACCGAAGCGTTACAATTCTTCACAGATGGCTCCAAGCTAGACGGCAAAGTAGGAGCTGGAGTATTCTGTGACAAATTAAATGTAAATATTTCTATTCGTCTCCCTGATTACTGCAGCATGTACCAAGCTGAAGTCGTAGCGATTGAGGAGGTCATGACGTGGTTGAAGCATAATGTGTTATCCTCAGACGATATCACAATCTATGTGGACAGTCAAGCGGCGATCCAGTCGTTAGAATCGGTGTATTTGGCGTCACGGGTGGCGTTGAGTTGGTACTCATCTCTAAATGAGATGGGTGAGCATTTCAACATCCAGGTAGTCTGGGTCCCAGGTCACTCGGGCGTCATGGGGAACTGCAGGGCAGATGAATGTGCTAGGCATGGTACGACTCTCCAGCTGCAACCGGAAAGGGCAAGTCTGGGGAGGCCTATTACAGCGCTGAGACAAGCACTTGGGAAGCAGGCGCTATCCTCAGCGGGGGAAAGGTGGTCTAACACCCTCACCTGTAGAGTTGCAAGACAAGTTTGGCCAAAGCTGGACTTGGGCGCACTAGGGCATTAATTCCTTACGCAGACGTGAATTAAGAACGGTCGTAGGAATTCTCACGGGACACTGCCTTTTTGGAGAACATGAAAGATGGCTGGGTCTGGAGGCTAATGACTTCTGTAGAAGCTGCTTGGACGAAGAGGAGGAAGAGACGTTGGTACACTTCCTTTGCTCGTGCCCAGCATTTGCTCTCAGAAGGCACAAACACTTAGGTAAGTTCAGGATGGACTGCCTCTCGGATCTCGAAAACATTAAAGTACGGGGCGTCTTACGCTACATAAGTAGCTCGAAATGGTTCCAATAGGGGTAAAAGGGGATACATCCTGTGGTATCACAATGGACCGTCACCGGTCTAAGTGTGCGTAAGCAGCCACTCCAACCTAACCTAACCTAACCTTAGTAAACGATCATAAGTAAAATATTATTATTAACCAAATTGATCGGCTTCCTATTATTTATTTAAGCAGCGACATTTTACGAATAACAAAGACACTGGTTTTACTAATAGAACAGAGTGGGCGAGTAATGTACACAAAGCAATATATCCCAATAATTAGAAATAACACAGTAGAATTACCAATACAATAAGTACTGACTAAATAAGGGTTTTTCTTTGTTGAAACTAACAAAATTACTATAAAATTGGTCGTATTTATGTGTGCCATCAAAGTTTGTTTTAAATTTGTTTGATTTATAAATAAATAAAAAATTTCGTGTTTTTTTAAACAAGTTAAATTTGAAAAACGCATTTGAAATAAAAAGTCGAAGTAGCTTTTACGGTAGTCGTTAAATTCGTTTTTATTTAGATTTTTCTGAGAAATGGACAGAAGTATTGGGAAACAGAAACTTATTTTTGAAACTTTAGAAAATCAACGAGTTATCCCAGAGCACCCTGTATTTTATAGAGCCATAATCAAAAAATCTGAGCTTTTATAAGGGAATTAGAAACGACGAAAAAACGAAACTTTTCTTAGTAAAACACTCAAAACATATGGGAAATCACTTTTTTTCCTAAGACAAATTTTTAAATGAAAATGTTAGAAATTCTTAATTATGATTTCTGAGATACTTTCATAAATGTTTGAGTTTCAACATAAATGAATATCGTTTAAGTAAATCGTTTTCATTTTCTTATAATAATTGATTTATTTAAACCAAAATATTAAAAAAATTCATAACAGCAGCATTCTGGTCAAATTGAAATAAAAGCTTACTACGATTCGTTTGGTCATTAAGTCAAAAAACATTACATAGATGGCAGTGATGGCCG